>VYXC01008339.1:392416-833688 GCA_013397175.1 Platysteira castanea
CGGCATGGGCGGTGGGGGAGCCGCCCGCAGCGCGCCGGGGGGCGCAGGGCATGGGCTGCCGGCGGGGCCGCCCGGAGCGCTCCACCGCCGCCGCTCCCCTCCCGCGGGCTCCGCTCGCCCTCTGTACGCCTCGGCTCCGCGGACACCCAACAAGTAGGTGCCGGAGTGACAGCTTCATTACCCATTCGCCGCCGCGGCCGCTGCCTTCATATTAATGAGGGGGACGGCCCGGCCCCGCGGCCGGCGGGTGGGGCCAGCGCCGCTCCCGCCGCGGCTCTTAAAGGGCGGCGGGCGGCTCTTGCTCCGCCCTGCCCGCAGCGCGGTCCGTCAGCTCCAGGTGGTGGAGGGGGATGAGAGATGCGGGACACCCGCCGGCGCGGAGAAGCGCGGGTGGCGGACACGCACCCGCGTGTTGGTGTGTGAGGGGTGGACACCCAGCCCACCGTGTTGGAGGAATAGCCACGGGTGTGTGCGGCCGTGGAGGAGGAGGAGGGTGTAGGGTGGGTGCACCTCTGCTTGCGAGGGAGTAGGCAGTGTGTGCGCCCACGAGGGTATGGAACTGCCCAGGGAGTGTGCAGAGAGGCATGGAAGAGCACATACAGCCAGGGAATGCTTGGGGTGGGAGTACCCCAGTAATGCAGGAGTTGGCACTGCTGTGCAGGAGTGCTGGGGGGGAATCACCTCCAGCTGTGCAGGAGTGCTCAGGGTGGGATCACTGACAGCTGTAAAGTAATGGTCAAGCAAAATCCCCTACAGCTGTGGGGTGGTGGTCAGCGGGATCACCTACAGCTGCGGGGGAACAGTATGCACTCAGTCATGGAGGACGGCCCTGGTTGGCTGTGCCTGCAGTCATGTAAGTGCATGGTGTGTGCAGATGTAGCCATGGAGGAGAACAGAGCATGGGATCATCCGTGGTAGCGAAAGAACATGCTTGGTGTGTGTGCCCACGGCTGTGGGTGACTGCGTGCAGTGAGTGCACCCGTAGTTCTGTAGGAACACTGAGGCTGGGAACACCCACAGCCCCAGAGGAGTGTGTGGGGTGCACGCACCCACAGCTGTGTAGACCCACATTTGGCTGTGGAATGGTGCACGGGGTGTACGCACCCACGCTGTGTGGAAGCACAAAGGGGGTGTGAACCCACAGCTCACACAGGAGAGCTTGTAGAGTGACATGTGCGGCACACAGAACAGATGGCCAAGTGGTGGATCATGTCCTCCTCCAGTGGTGGCTCAAGCAAATATGAGGGTAACCGCGCAGAGATTTCTCCTTTAGTTTAAGCACCCTGTGATTTTGATCCCCGCTGACAGCTATGAAAGCTATACATCCAGACAACTGCATGCTATGGATACACTATCAAAGCCCAGATCTGCACTTAGGACCGAAGTTTTCCTACTGTTTCTCTCCCTCCCCCCTCTCCCCATTTAACTCTTTCGTACTGATCATCCACCGGAGTGGACAATTGGAGAACAAACAGCTCAGAAATCAAAGGGCTGTCAAGTTCCCCTGAGCAGAAAAGCTTTCAGAGAGCCTCCCCCTGCCTTTTCAGCGCCCCACTGCCCCCGTCCCTGCAGCAGCCAGCCGGCACGCTGCTCCTCTGCTATTCATGGCCAGCGTGCAGCTGCAGCTACTCTCCTAGGCTGACACAGCAGCAGCTGCTATATGTGTGCCAGCTGGCTAGCCGCTCTCCAAAATCCTCTTGTCCGCCCTGCTCCCCTTGCTTTCCTGCTTCCCCACCTACAGACCTGCTTCTCCTTCCCCACCACGTCTCCCACTTGCCACAATCTGCTCCAGTTTCCTATCTTCCCCACTGTCCTGAGCCTACCCCTCTGCTGTCCTGGTTCACCTTACTTGCTCTCCAGGAAGCATCCCTTACTTTCCCTCTCATGCCTCTGGAGCTCAAACAGGAGCTCTCTGAAGTGGAGAGGTGAATATTGCTTTTAATTATTTTATATGTCCTCCCTTTGAAACTGTGCCTCCCAAGATAACTGCATTCAAGCATTTTTTTGGTCAAGATAACCTCTGGGATAACCACCTTTAGAAGGCAGCAGAGGAAAAGCGGGGAGGGCTGAGGGAGAGTTGTTATGGTGTGTTGAGGTCTCATATTAAGGTTGCTACATTTTGTTAATCAGAAACTTCACTGAGCCCATACTCTTTGCCCAGCTGAGCTGCTTGCTGGCTTCCAAATGGACAGGCAACTGCTTTTTAGTTTTTAATTACTCTTTCTGGTGGCTGAAGGGAAGGAGTTTCTTAGACGAGCTTTCTGCCTAAAGATTATTATGTAGTGGATGGCAGCCAAAATATTTTGCAAGACAGGTATTTTGTTTGCATGTATCATGATAAACAAACATAAAACCCCACAATCTACCTTCAGCACTATGTGGTCAGTATGTGGAGGAAGACATATATTTTTATCACCGAGCTAAGCAAATGTAATACAGAAGAAAGACGATCCAGTAGTTACAGCATATGCTCAGTCCCTACAGAGCCAAGCTCGGTTACCTGCTGTATCACAGAATTTCTTTGTTACCTTGAGCACACTGCGTGCTCCTTTTTTGCTTTGGTTTTGCCTTTGTAAATATTCTACAGTACTGAGAAACTGGTGCCATTTTAAAATGCCTTTTCTCACTGTAACCTGACTTCACAGGAGCAGAGAGGGGAGGTGCAGCTATTTCCAGCCATTCTCTCTGCTTGGGGAAATTTTCATTTTATTCTTCTTGGTGCTGCAGCCCCATTTTCAGCCTGAACTTCTTAGTTATCTTGTTGTGGTTATTATTTTTCGAGTGCAGTGGAATTTCACTCTATTCTTCTTTGGGCACAGAAACCTGTTTCATTATAGTTACGCACAGATAGTGATCGTTTTCAGGTAATGCAGCAAAAATATTCCTTAACAAATGAACTTTGAGCTTTTAAAAAAGCCTAGTGGCCAGATCTGGAGGTGATGCTGAGCAAGGTTAAGAGGAGACAACCCTTGCAGCTTGGACAATGTGCATCAGATGACCCGTGTGTGACCAGCCCTGAAGGAGGGCGGCCCAGCCCCTGGTACTGTCCCTGCCTTCCCACCAGGGCTGCCTCCTGCTGGCATTTGGATGGAGATGAAGTTGTAAAATGAAAAGCAAAATGCCCTATGCAGCCTTTGGGTGCCTCGATCACTTCCAACAGGCCAGCACACTCCTGCACCCAGCAGTGCAGTGGCAGGATTCCCCCTTCTCCTCCAGCATTTCCCGGGCTCTGGTCCCCTGCCGCAGGACAGCTCTCGGGACCGGGCTTCCCCCACTCTGAGCAAGCACGCCGGAGGCGGCTGGCTCCATAACTCATTCCCAATCAGCTGCACGCTCCCAGCCTGCTCGAGGCCCCTGCTGCCAAGTGTAAGCAAGTGTCTCCTCTTACACCCACACCTGCAGCCCAGCCTGCTGTCACCCAACCCACCGCCTCCCTCGGCCGTCCTGCATCTGGCTGCACCCTGCGCCAGCAGCCATCCTTTTCCACTGGGTGAGGCCAAGACCTTTGCTCCCCCTCTGTAGGGTCATCGTCCCTTCATCTTCCCCAGAGAAATGTCCCCGTGCCTTTGTGATGGGTTCCGGGGCTGTCCGTGCAGTCCCATGCAGGCAGGCACCTGCCTGCTCCTCAGGGAGACTTGATAGAAATTTCCCTACACTGAGCAAAAGCTTTGAGGTGCTGTTCTTTTGCTCCCCCCTCACCAAAACAAGGGCTGTCAAGATCCAGATAAAAAAAACCCCATAAATATCCTCCCATTGCTCCTCCCTCACATCCTCCTGCTGCTGCTCCTTCTCTTTTCTCTGATGGCAGTAGCAAGTGGAAATCAGGGGCTGTCCATGAAAGAGGGGTGAAAATAAGGCTGAGAAAACTCATGCTTGACTTTAACAGGGGTTTGAGCGTGCAGCCAGCAGTTACTCATCCTGCACAGGGGACAGGACTGGAGAACATCGGTCCCTGTGGCCGGGGAGGGATGCACTCCCCACCAGTCCCAGGCAGGGTGGAGTGCCGACATCCCACACCTCCTCAATCCCAGCCCTCTGGGCCAGGATTTGAGCTTTTGTGCTCCAGCCATGCACTTGTACTAAGGTTATGCCTGCATGCTAATCCTTTGCAAGTATGCTCATTAAATCATTTGCATAAAATATCCCAGGAGGATCTCAGCAGCTAGGAAGTGGTGGGGTGTATCCACGTGCCTTGGAGGTTTAGAGATATCATTTATCTGTATGCATATGGACATGGACATACAGGCTTACATTGGCCAGAATGCGTCCAGTTGGGAAAGTTAAAGGCGAGAAGATCACTTTGGATGCTGTCCATCTGAAAATTGGCAGGGTAGGAGTTAACTCTCCCTTTGTGGCCAGAAAGGCTACAGCTGCCTGTCCTTGAGAGCAAGGCATTGCAGGACAGAACCAGCTGTGGAGAATTAATTTCTCTCCTTCCTTCTCCATGTGAAGCCTTGTGGGCCAAAGTTAAGAATATGGGTGGAGAATACTGCTCAGGAACAGAGGTAGAGGGTAACCAGAGGATAAGGATTTTTCTTTCTGTCTTCTATGTATAACTTGGCTGGAGCAAAGTATTTTGAATTTTGCTCTGGACTTTGCAGGGCAAAGACACATCTTGTCCCTTGACTTTGACTGAAGAGTCCTGTTGGGTTTGTATGGCTCATGTAATGTCTTTAACAAGTGTGTTACATGCATGTGCTTGCTCTTCATGGAAGCAAACCAGACCTGAACTGCAAAGATGTTGGTTTAAAATATAATCCAGTATAAGACCTGGGAGTGGTTTCTTTTAGTTAGGATTGAGCTGCTTGTACAGCCCAAGAGAAGACCAGGTGGAGAAGGCATAAGGTAGTGCTTATATTTGTCTTCCTGACTACTACTAGGAAAGTAAAGTTATGCCTGATGGAAGTTGTGCCAGGAAAGGAGCTGAGATCTTGGCAGCACCCTTTCCTATTTCAGTGGCTGCCCAGCTCTGATCTGGCACTGGTCTCTGTGGGCTTTAGAGCAGAAAAGAGGTGGTTTCCTATCTTTTAACTTTGCAGCCTGGCATGCTTTCTGCTTTTGGGGCCTGGTCTTCTGCCAGCATGTGCTGAGTCTGGCCTGAGAAGACAGTTGGGCACACTTTGTACAGCTGGGTACTAAAGGCTAACAATAATGATAAAGTGAAGGAGAACCACTGAACTCAGCCTTCGATAATTCCTCCCAACTCATCACCACCTGTGTTTGAGCCCTGCTTAAAACGTGAACACTTGGGGTGAGGGTGGAGTTGTTAACTGGTGACTTGGGAAAAAAATTTAGAAAACCAGCTCAGCTCAGTTTTGAGACACAATGCACTCTCTTAACAGTGAAGCTCTGGCTCTCCTAGTGGCTTTCCTTCTTTGTGGGTTTTCAGAAAACAACCCATCAGAGAAGACTTTTCAAAACTGGCTGAACCATGCTGTGTGCTGTGTCTGCTACCCACAGCAAGCCTTTGCTCCTCAGGTTCATTGCAGTCATCTTCAAACACCTGCCCATGGCTTTACTGATGCATGAATCACAGAAAGCAAGGTCAGAAGGGGTATCCAGAGATTGTCCAGTTTATCCATTCCATGAGGAAGGACAAACAGTGCCTGCTTCTTGCATAACAGGTGATTAAAAACATCCTCAGATAGAAATTTCTTAGCTGTAATAACCTGTTCTGATGGTTAACCATCAGAAAATGCATGCTGCTGCAAGCATTAATCCAGCTTCTTGACCTGTTTGCAATAGATGTGGAGCCCAGCAAATTCCCTTCCTCTCTGCTGCTACCCTTTATGTATTTGCAGACTAGTGTTGTGCCTCTCTCTGATGTCTCTTTTCTACAACTGAAAAAAAGAATATTTTTTGTGTCTTCCATGATTGTTGACAGTATTTTCTAGACCCTTCATCATTTGTGTGGTCCTACTGTAACCTCTCTGCCCTGGTACCTCAACTTAAAATCCAATTCCCCAGACTGGACACAGAGTTCCAGAGAGATCTTTGCAGCCCTGGATGAGATGAGAGGAGCACATCACAGACTGGGCAGAAGTCACTCCTGGCTATGCATGCCACATGATGCTTGCTTAAATATTTTTTTTTTTCATTCTCTTTTTTTTTTTCTTGCAACAACATAGAGTTGTTGACTTCAGTTTGCTTTGCCATCCTTTGAGCATCTTTTTAGTCTTGGAGCTTTAGGAAAAATATCTAGGTGATCTAACGAATTTGTGTTAGCCATTACTCATTTCCTTGTTATTTTCCAGATGTTTATAGAACATTTCTTTATTCCAGTTTTCTCTGGAAATTCCAATGGTATTGGCTTGTGCCATATTCTTAAGCTCCTCTCTTTTCCAAAAAGGAGTTCTGTCTCACTTCTGCAGTATTCTGACACCTTGTTGCTTCTCTGTGGGATCCCGGAGAGCTGTCAATAGCCGTGAGATTGCTTTAACAAGCAGTCTAAGCACATTATATGTAATCAAGGCAAGTATTCTTTACTTATTCTCTCTTCTTTCTAGGCCAAGATCTTTCCCTGTCATCCATGGCACCAACTGTGCAAACTATTTGGGTACAAGTGATCTTTTTACTGAAAGCTGTAGTGAAGAAGGCAGCTGTTTTTCTTCCCTGATGAATTCTTCTGATAGATGGCTTTATGTCCCTGATAATGTATTTTATGTTTTCTTGATGTGCTCTTGGTCCTGGTGGTTGTATTTCTTTTTGCATCTTGATTTTTCTTGTTTGGTGCCTACATTTTCAGCCTATGCATTTACATTCCCATGCCAGTTAATCTCTTTTCCATTTTCTGAATAAACCATTTCTTTCATTACAGGTCAATGAAGTGGTCATGTTTTAAGCAAATAGTTTGGCTCCTACAAAAGCTGCTTTCCCTGCTCTGCTGGCTTTGTTTGAATTGATGTCCTTACCATTGTTTCTTTAAGGTACTGCAAACTTTCCTGAATTCTTTTTTCTCTGAGACTTATTATCAGTACTGTGGTTTTTGAAATATGGTTTCTGGAAGTCCATTGTATTTATTTTGCTGTTTTCCTTTTTTCCTTTCCTATGGCTTGTGAACTATGTTGTTTCATGGTCGTTTTCACCCAAGCTGCATTCCTGCTGGATGATATAAGTAGTTCCTCTCTTTGGTTAAACTTAGTTCTCATTTTGATTATGTATCAAGATTTTAATCGCTTCTTATTTATTCCTTATGCTGTTTCTGTGATTCCATAAGGTGATCCCTTAACCTCTTCAGCAGCCCTCCAATGATTTTCTAATGAGTAATGGTATTTCCCCTCATTTAAGATGGCTCTGCCCAAGTACTTGATGCTTGTATTTACCTGTTGCCTGCTGAAATCAGTCCTTGTGGATCCTAGCTGCATTAATTCAGCAGGTCAGGGCACAGAGATGCTCTTCCTGTCTTGCATTGAATGCTAGCTCTGATCACCAGCTCTTTTTCTTGGAACATCCATCCAAGTTCAAGCAAGCCAAAACCTTCTTGATGATACCACCTGCACAGCCATGCATTCATTTCCAGAAATAGAGTTATAAGTAGCTGATGCCACTCGTGACCAAAATAGCTAGTGCTTTATTCATGGAAGGAATTTTCCCTTCCTCCTTTAATCCATGAATTGGCCTGACCAGTGCTAAGAAAACCACTCTGGATATGTTGAGTCTAGACAACTGCCAACACATCAGATCTCTGGTTCCCATGGAAAAATCATAGGAAATTACCTAAGATGCAGTTAGCAATTTATCTAATTGAAACTTAATCTAGATTCAGATTAAGCCACTGGCATCTCTGATGATCTGCTGTGAGAGGAGGGAGGTCTGACATCTGTCTCCTGTGTCTGGACCACTTGTGAGAGCAGAAGCTCTTGCTGACCAGAAGGTGCTGTTTTCCTGCTAGGAGGCAGTGGGAGAATTCAGGAAAATGCAATAAAATGTTTCTGTCTGAGGGAAGAAAATATTCAGTGAGCAGGGAGGAAAGCAGACATCTGTCTATGCAATAAATTGCTATGGTGTAACTTATTGTGGTATATTTACATAGATATAATGGTAATTTTCTCTTCATACAAAGGCATTCCTTTCTCCACATTAGCCATGTGGCTGGGCTTGACCAGCTCACACGTTGTTAAACTTAAATGTGAGTAAGATGGAGAGTATGGTAGATGAGGGAATAAAAAAAATGAGTTATTTAAAAGTATTATTCCATCTTCTTTGAGAGCATCCTACTCACTGTCAGTGGAGCAGAGTTCATGCACTCCTCACTGATATTAGGCTCTTTCACAGCAGCTGATAATGTTCATTATTTCTGACGACCTGGAAAACGTACCCAGCACTGGAGAAGGAGGAATTGCTTTTTGTTAGCATCCTCTGTCATGTGGAGACTGCTGTAAGACAATTTGTGGTAAAGCAGCCAGACCTAAGGAAGTGCAGATCTGTACGTGGCACTGCTGAATGTGACCTGGGGATGTCCCAGTGAGAGCATCGTGCCAGTCCAGCCTCAGCAGCAGAGAGGCACAAGAGAAACTCTTGCAGTGTAAAGCTCTGCCAGTGCACTTACACAGTGATGCCGATTTAAAGAAGGAAAAAAAGAGGAAATAACAATAACATTCCTATGGTTTTTTTCCAGTTACTAATGAATTTATTTTAATTGCTCTTCAATGTATAATTTGATCTGATTACATGTTCATGCAATCCTCCGTTTCTCTCACTGGCACCTCCAGCCATTTATGTTTTGCAAAATAAACTTTATAAAAAGTTTTCTTTTGGGGCTTCTCTGTGGCTGAGGTTGTCTGAGAAGTGATTGTCTACATCATAGCTCTTAAACTAAAATACTTGTGCCCCTGTCTCCATTAACACTGGGATCTCAGTCAGTCTCTGACTTTTCTTTCAGCCGGTGCCTTCCAGTGCTTTCTATAAGAAGGTGATGTGCAGGAGCAGACCTGAAGCTTGCAGAAGACAGCTCAATTCATTTGAGATGAGTGGCTGGGAGACAGGACTATGCCATCCACTGGGCTGGATCAGACTGACATTCACAGTTCATCTATTTATGTCCCAATTAACTATTCAAATAAAATTTTTTATCACTTCTAGTTAAAAGCACACGTAAATGAGAGCTTCCTCTTCTGAACAGGAGACTTTGCTCCAAAACATAATTCCTGCTTCCTGAAGCCAGGCAAAATAACCAAGAGGGGTGAGAGATGATTCATCTACCAGCACTCTCCATCAAAAACTGTAGCTAAAACAAGATTACTAAGAAGAAGAGTGCTATTAAAGGAGGAAACTGCTGCTGTAATTTTGTTAAGGAACACGAGATTATTTAAAAGCCTTTTAAAAAGTGTGTTTGTTCCGGGAGAGGAGGGGTGAGGGAGGATTTTAGAGGAAGGGAGAAAGATTATTAGTCTTTGTTGCCTATAAAATTCATGCTGCTTCCCTTGCCCTAGCCAGTGATTTCAGGAGCCATTGTAAGTCATTATCCAGCCCTAATGAACAGAGGACAACCTGCACCTTAACTTTGCAGAAGCTGAATGCATAGGAATAAAAGGTTGTGGGTTGTAGAGGATTTGGTGCACTGTACTGCTCATAATTACGGGTTAAGATTTTTTTCCAGCTGTATTTGTTCCTGGCGATGATGACCCCTAGAATACTCACACAGCAGCAGTCTCACTTTGCTCAGGGCTGCTTTATAAAACTCTCAAAGCCACGAACAAGTGAGCCTCAAAGCCTGTGCCTTGCTTCCCTCACGGATAACCAGGTTTGCACCTGCTCAGCACGCAGGGCAGTGATGAAGCAGGGAGGGAAACAGGCTGCCAGCACTTCCAGCAGCCACGGCTGTGCTGTTCACAGCAAGCTGCACAGCACACACGTGGCCCTGTAGTGACCCCGGGGCAGGGGCAGAATCCCAGAGGGGACTCTGTGGGAGTGGAGATTGGGGTGATTCTGTGGCGATGATGCAGTGCTGGCTGCAGACCGTAGCCAAGGACTGCTGCTGGATTTGGTGTGTCCCTGGTGCACAGGGTCTTTCACCAAGCAAAGCCAGCACAACTGTCCCTGGGACTGAGGGCCAAACCTTAGCCTGGGAAGCTGGAGATCCTGTTCTGCTTCTGAAAGTGACTTCTTCACATACCAAGTGGTCATTCTGTAAGTATTACTGAGAGAGATAGGAAGGGGATTTGTGCAGATGCAGATAACTGGCCAGGAGTTACAAGTAGTCTCTCCAAATGGGATTCTGCATTGACAAAACTGAGGGACCAAAGGGATCCATTAAACCAGGTACTGCAGCCGTACAAAAAGCATTTTGTGTACAGTGTCAACGTGCAGCCAGACCTGTGCATTTTTATCAGCTTTTCAAGGTCAGACAGGAACTTGGTGGTGATCTGGTCTGACCTCAACTGGTTTTCAGGCTTTCACTCTGCTTGCTGTTATTAAAACAGAGACTGTACAGCAGGGCTCCCCATAATTGGATCAGGACAGGCTGCTCATGGGGCAGAATTTGGCCCAGGGGATGCCAAAAATATTGAGAGAACACTGCTGAGCAGCAGAAAGGTCCAGGAGCCAGCATAGGTTGTGTCTGTGCATTTCTCCCAGGGAAAAAAGGGAAGAGTGCTGTGGAACAGAGCTGATACCTGTTTGTTCATTGTAAATTAATGGAATGTTTTAAATGCAGAGTCCCATTGAGCGGAATGGCATAAAACTTTGGCTTTGTGATATGTCAGGGTGGGGGGTTTGGGGAAACTGCGACAATTCTGGATTTCAAAAAGAGAAATGTTACACAAAGGAACTGGAAGTTGAGGAAATTGAAAGAGGTTCCAGTAATGAACAATGTTGAATAAAAAGATTGAATTTATGCTGGAAAAAAAATTCAGGATGTAGCTTGTTTTCTGTGGTTAATCCCTTCTAAATATTTAAAGATTAAAAAAAAAAAAAAAAAAGAGGAAATGGAAATAGTGCTTTGTTTAAAAATAGGATCAGAGGTCCTACTAAACACATGAAGAAATGCTTCAGCATATTGTACCCTGGGATCCCTCCCCTCAAACAGGCTCACCCTACTCAGTGCATCCTGGAAGAGTCAAAAATGAGTTTGCATTTTCTAAATCTACATCTAGGATTTGGTAGCCTTCAAATTTGAGTTCAGCCCTCAAAGCATGTGTCTAAAGCATATGTCACACACAAGCCATGCTGTCCATATGCAAAGAAACAGGGAATCAGACCTGCTGTCACTGAAGTGTGCAAACTGACCCAGGGCTGGAGAGAGACCCCCCAGCTGCAGCGTCAGGCCCTCTGTACGACTGGCACAGCCTCCCCTCCCTGCCCTGCCTTATGAAACCTCTCTCTGCAGGCCAGCAATGTGCCCAAGGCCTCTGAAACCCTGGATCCATCCAGCATGGACCAAAACACACGGAGCTGGCTGCACGCCCAAATGCAGGGTTTGTGGGTGTATTGTGTCCTTGCATACATTTCCAGGGAAAACATACTACACCTAGCTTCGGATGCCAAACTTCTCCAATTATGAGAGAACAGTAATTCACCAAGGAGTAAGTATTCCTTCAATTTCCTTTTCCTTGGAAATGATACTGAGAATCTGTTCTGAATGGAGGCAGATGAAAAATGCTACATGTTAATGCATATTCTAGGTTAGCTGTCTTTGTTAAATTAGAATGAATGCTGCTCATTTCCCATCTGGTCCTCTTTGACATTGCTTCCAGAATATATTCACAGCTCTTATTTGTACGGTACAAATGGCTGGCTGTAGTACCAACTTTACCTTTTATAGGCTGCTAAAATGTTGGTGCCAGATCGCAAAATAACGTTCTACTTCTAGGAAGCATCTGTGGGCATTGCTTGCTCCAACAGCTTTCTTTTTTTCTTCCTCTTATTTTCTTTAAGTGTAACCATGTATGTGAAGTGAGTTTGTTGTCAAACCAAGTGAAAGTTGACGGCTTGACAGCCCTGGAGCCTGCAATCTTCCCGGAGCAGTGAGGATGCAGCAGGCAGATCAAGTGAAGTGCTATCAGCCCTCTCATCTCTTCTGCACAGCCTTCCCCGAGGGCTGAAAGCACAGATATTTCTCCATCTGCAGCTGCTGGTTGGTGCCTTTGCTGAACGCTGTGCCCAGGGATTTTGTGCTCTGGATCCCTGTGCGCTCCGGGTTGCCCTGAAAAATACCAATGCAACAGCAACCGAGCAGCTCTGAGCCAGCGCTGAATCCGGCGCTGCTGACCTGAGCTGGTTTTCTGATTATTCCTAGGTCTCCCCATCCATGAGTGTTTGTTGCTGGCAGTTTCCTTAGCAGGCTCCCCGTTCCAGCAGCCTCCGCCCCTGCCCTCCGATGCGTTTCAGACCTGCCTTGGTAAACAGAGTGTTGTGATCCGAAACGCCCACGGTTTTCTGCCTGCAGTGACCAAGGGCTGCAGCGTCGCGCTGGGAATTCTCACCATAGCAACTACCAGCATTGACAGAATTTGGTACTCATTAAAGAGGCTGTTTGTTTACCTCTCGGGTGGCGAGAGTAGACTACAACCAGCGCGGAAACACCGCCAGCTGAACAATGCTGGGCTGCCATCGTAACTTCACGTGTGGAACACATAATTATTGTGTTCTGTAAGTGAAACAGATACGGAAAACCTGTGTGGGATGGGAGTGTTGAAGATGTAGGGTGACATGGTATTATTATCAGAAGATCAGCAAGCGTGCTCGTCAGATGCTGCTACGTGCTCTCAATGGATCCAGCAAAAAGTGAATCCTGAGTCACATCCCCTTGACAGATGATCTAAATGACCGTGTTCACAGAGGTCAGGATGTGGACTTATCAAGCAGCAAATGCACGAGGCAGGGGAATAAATTATTGGTACCCCAGCAGAAAATGCTGAAGCTTGCGGATAGAAGCTCAGTGCTCAGCCTCTCAGGGATCAAATGTGTGGGAGTGGCTTTTAAGATGATTGTCAATGCCCAAAATGCAGAACCACCTAACGGTGCAACAGTGACTTTCAGAAAACATCTCCCATCATCCACACAACCATTTCAGTTCCAGCAGTGTGGCATCTGCCATCCTCTGGGCAGCCCTGTGCTTCCAGTGGGACATCGCCTGCTGCAGAGCCCCTGTCAGCTCTGTTCAGCAAGGGACACTGGTGATAAAAATAAGAGGAAGCACCACAGCCGAACCTCTTCTGCCCACCACAGAGCTGCCCAGCCTCCAGAGCAGTGCCTCTGTTGGGGTGATGGCTTTCAACACCTTCACAGGGATGCTGCTGGGCACCCACCACTGCTCAGGCAGGAGCACGTGGATGCTCAGCACAAGATCTCCAAGCTGTGATGTCCCATGGGGGCTGCCCCCTGTCACAAAACCTTCAGGCAGCCCTGTAAAATCAGCCAATGAGTCCTCAGCACAGCCAAATCCATGGAGAGGGAGCTCGTGCAGGTATGGCCAGAGCACGGACTGGGAGCACTGAGCACTGAGCATCCAGCATCCCATGGCATGCAGCTGGAGTTTCTCTCACACATGAATGCACTGACCACTCTTCCACACATCCCCTGCATGCCTCCAATCTGGGTGGAACTCCTGCTTTCCCCTGCCTGCTGCCGGAGCACCACGGAGGTTTAGGATGCTGTTGGCAGTGAGGACCCCATTTCAGGCAGCAGCTGCGGTGTGTGGCTGAAAGAGGAAAGAGAAGTCCTAGTGCACATTCCCCATTTGGCATTCCCATTAAGAGGGGCCAGGACTGCTGCTCGGGTCCCTGCCCCAGGCAGGTGGACTGAAGTCACTTTCTGTAGTCACCTAATTAGAGCACTTCAGAAGAGGAACAGGTCCAAACGCCGTCCCCTCTGCCCCTCAGGGAGCACAAGAGGTGTCCGGTCACAGCTGGCACGCTCAGGACTCCGTGCAGGCAGGGGCTTGTAGGGAGGGAGGGCAAAGGGGAGAAATACCTCCGAGACAAAGGTGAGCCTGGGAGCCAGCCTCCATAGCTCTGCTGACTGCAAAAAGCCAAGGATTCTGCATGCTGTTATTAACACTTTTCATCAGGTCTTACCTTGAACTAACCTTTCTCCCTTCCTTAGGCAGTAATTTTTGCCTCTTTCCCCCTAAACTTATCAACCTTGTTAACAGTCCTTCCTTCTGTGCAGGTGCTAACCCTTCTTTTCACTTACCTTGAGTAATTAACAAAATTAAACTCCATAAGTTGTGCTTAGATATACCTAGACTGGAACTGCTCCTTCTCTTTCAAACCCAAAGAAGGAATTTTAGAGCTCTAAACTTGCCTGTTTTCTCTAACCGTGTGAGCTTGTCTGATGAGGGTCACTATATTTTCGTGAGACCGTGGCCTTGTTTAATGGCAGGGAGAAGAAAGCCCTGTGCTCTTGTCCCTGTTCCCCCAAATCTTTCCACATCTGTTCAGTTTTAAATGCAGAGGATTTTCCTTAGGGGTGCCTCGAGCCTGGGACTGGGGAGCTGTTTCCACTTCCCACCTCCTGGCACAGTTACCATTGTTTCAGCATCAGTGGGAGAAGGGATGGGGAACACCACTGCATCCCAGCCCAGTGTGGATGGCCTCTTGGGGACTCTCAGAAGGTTTGGCTCCTCATCTGAGTGTGCCGTGGTGGCAAACAGGGAGTCTGACCCCCACAGCTGGCTGCTCCCTGCTAAAAGCAGCAAGGAGAGACCCCAGAAGGCAGTGGAGAATAAATTATACTGCAGCAATGGGTTCAGCTACCAGGGTATTAAGAAGGCTTGTGGAGGCTGGGCCACCACAGCTTTGCAGCCACCACCCAGGGCACAGCTCTGAGCCCAGCTGATCCCACCCAGACCCAGACTTTGATGCAGGGGCTACCACTGTGATTCACTTGGGCATCTCAGCCCCTCACAGCTTCAGTATTGCCTACTTCTGGATGCTTGTCTTCAGAAGGTACAGATTTCATTGTCCGAGGTGCCAGACTCTCCTCACTCCTGCTGCAACGAGAGCACAGCAGAAGCATCAAACTAAAGCCTCCCGTTTGGACAGAGGATGGGGATAGCAGCAGCAGCATGCCTGGAGGGAGAGGTTATTGCTGTGCTTTGAAAGGACAAGGATGGAGTGCAGTGAAGGCATGAGGATTAAGCAAATGCTAATGGTGAGCAGGTAAATGGGTGATCAGATTAGAGGGAGACCTGCAGGCCCTTGCGTGTGGGGACAGGCAGAATTGTGGGGCAGCTGCTGGCCATGGGGCTCTTCCTGAGGCTGCTCCTGCCTCTCACAGCGGTGCTGCTGGGCCTTGTTTCCAGGCTGGTCGTGGCAGGTCGCTGTGTTGCTCTTGCTCCAGCCCTACCACTTATTATGAACAGGCACATTTCACATCTGAAAGTATTTTTCTACTGGCTGTGATATAAGCAAGAGCATGAGAAAATGTGGTCATGAATATTTCCGGGTGATCATAGGAAGACCTTCAACAGCTAAAATTTCTTCAGTGTCAGACATTTGGTGGGGCTTGAAGATACAGAGGTGTTGAAAGATAGTTCCCTGCCATTCAGTTACTCAAAGAGAGGGGTGATGGCATGTGTCAGGCTCTGATGGAATGGTAATTCCCCAATTTCCCAGGAGATCTTTCAGTCATCCTTGTGTGCAGCTTCCTCAATACAGGATAAAATTACGGTCCCTAAGAAATTCATCCCATGGACAAAAGAGACTTAGAAAGTATATCTTTGCTCAAAAAGTAAGCAATGTGCAAAATTAATTTCATAAAACTGAAAAAAGAAAATTGTATGTGTGTCACGATTTAACCTAGGACAATTAGAGTTTGTACATTACTTACTTAGCCAAGAGGAAAGATGTTTTTTCACTGGAGTATTTCTTTCTGCTTTCCTACTTCCATGACTTCTCATGAGCAGCAATTCTCCAACTGCACTTCAAAACATTGAGGGGAGCAATTGAGGACATTGTGGAGTTGAACACTGGAAGGAAACTGGCATGTTTTTCTCAACCCATAGGGGTGTCCCAACTTGAGTCTTTTGCTGAACTCAAGCCATCCCTGAACACCAGCTGTTGTTTCTGGTTACTGCTTTAGAATAACACCGGTGGCTTTCCTGGGCCGTGTTCAAAGCAGGGACTGCTTTGGATTTCTCCAGGGGGAGGGAATGACCCGAGTTGGTGCACGTTAACCCTGCTCGACCCTTCCTCCCTGGCCTCTGTGCTGGTCTGCCAGGGAGCCACAGATCCGGAGCTGGGCCTCTCCCCTGCCGTGCCCTGAGCTGTGGGACTGCCTGCACATCCACCTGCCCGCTTGGAATATGCTGCTTCCCACGGTGAAGCTGCACATCCATGCTTTGGGGCTAAATTGAAGCTGGGTGTCAGGGACAGCTAAGCCCAAACCAGACCTGAACCCCCAAATTTACCCTGGTTCAGATACCTGGGAGAGGACTGCTGCGAATTAGACAGTAAGTCCCTTTGTTTCCCATTTCTGACTCATCCTCTTTTACTGCCTCACGTTTCCAGCAATGAATGAGTCCAACTGCCAGTTCGGAGAATTATTTCTGTGGCAGAGCGTGCCTGATGGAAGAGACACCCATTGCTATCCATTTCCATTAGCAGCCTGTCAATAGAAATTAAATTACATGAATAAGGCACTATCAGTGCCAACATCACTGCAGGAAAACATTAATTAATCCTCATTTACATTAGTCAGTGCTACCATCAAATAGACTCTTCTGTTGCTACCAAAGACATTTCCACAAATGATTGTTGCTGTCTGATAAACAGATTCACAGAACCTCACTGACTCACTTGTTGGGCACTCGCCATCACATTTGGGATCGCAACGAAGCAAATGCTTTGTGGGATCCTATTCAAAGCCCAGGTTTGACACTGGGCCTCCGAGTCATGTTCAAACTAACACAGACACCAAAGAGGTGGGGCTTTGGGCTGTAAAGAAAATAAATCCCCAACTAACTTATAACAGTCATAGCAAATTTATTTTTGTGAGGAGATCAAGATGTGCCCATCACCAGTGAATCTGAACATCCCTAAAGGTCTGATAATCTTTCAGAGGGGGCTGTACAATAGAGGGAAAACGGAGGGGACTGATCCTTGCCTTCTGGCTCATGGAGGTAGGATGAAAAGCTAAACTATTTTCTGAGAGAACATTTAAGTTAGACATGCCCTATTTAAACCACAGGATGTCTTCACTTTTGACTTTTTGAGCCCTGCTGAAATCCAGATTTGCAAACTGGCTCTGCCTTCATTGCAGACTGAATGAACAGACATCTAAACTCCAGTGTCCTCTGAGGGGTTCCCAGCCTGGCTCTGCAGCTGATTCCCATCTGCCTGCCCTCTGTCCCAGGAAGAGAAGGCAAGGAACAGTGCTGCTGCATCAGGAGAGTTGTCTTTTGCACACACCTTGTGAGAGAGAAATAAAACATGGTACATGGCCAGATTCACAGCTGGGGCTCACCCAGCACAGGAGAAGTGACAACAGTGTGACCATAAAAAGTCATTGTGACCCCAAAGGCTTCCCTAATGCTCTCACCATTCCATCCATCCACTAAGCTGGCACACCTGACTTAAACACCAAACAACATGGACATGGATCTGCAGCATAAGCAATGCAAATCCTTGGCTCCCCTCTGGGGGCCTCCTGGGAAGGCAGGGTCTGCAAGCTGGGATGGTTCAGAAAGCACTTTGGAGAGGTACAGTGCCTGATTTGGGATTATAAGCCCTCTTCCCAGATCTGAATACTGGACACAGCAATATTTACACTATTTCCAAGTCCTCCCATGACTGTGGAGGAAGCACTGTGACCTGATGGAGCAGGTTGTTTCTCCAAACGCTGTGCAGGTGTCTTCTCAGGCTGAGCCACACACGAAATGGAGCTGGTCACCACAGGTGCCTCTGCCTGTGGTGGAAACCAGAAATTATGACAGCAGTCCTTGTGGCAAAAAACAGAAGGATGAAGAAGGATGAGTGAGGAAGAAGCAAAGAAAATACTAGAACATCTCTAAATCATGACAATAATTTTCTAAGTAAGTTGCACTGCAGGTCTTGCTTTGCTGGCCACTGAAGTGACTGTGTTCCAGCAGCACAAATGTTTATTCTGCTTTGCTGCAGGAGACAAAATGGCCTAATAGGAGGTGGGAACGGGTGGAAATGGAAATTACAATCAGCAGCAGCTTTTGCCAAGAGATAAATGCCATTAGCAGCTCTTCTCTGTGGCAGACTGCTAGGTCATAGGTGCTGCTCCTCCTCCCTGAGCATTCAGGAGAGCATTTTCTCCAGCCACCAGCACTGCCAGGGACCTGCTTGAAAGCGCAGACCTGCAAAGTCACATCTCCACTGGAGACCTTTGCACTTGTGCTCAGGGTCTTTCTTTTAACCCATGAGCAAAGGTAGCACTGGTACAGGTACAGTGTATAGTGTACAGGTATAGTGTACCAGGAGCACTGGTACACTATACACTGAAAAGCACTTTTTTGAGCTAGTAATGGTGAATAGAGAAATAACAGAAAAATCAGCCTGAAATCTCTGGGTTATGGTAGGTTTTGAAATCCTGTTCAGTGCTTTGGCTATATAGTATCTGGCACGAACTGCTAGTTACTGTAGTAAGTCTTTAAATCTACTTTAAGTGCCCTTCAACTTCTTTTCTTCCTTTCACAAGGCTTGTGTTCTGCAGCTGAATGACTATATGGGGATGTATTAAGCAATAAACAGCAGAGTCCAGATAAAAAAGCTTAGCTGGGATCAAGCTAAGGCAGTATCCACACAGCCAATGCATGCACAGGCAAAAGCAAGAACAGGAAATGTAGGATGCGCCTCAGGAACACAGCACATGAAAGCAAAATATACCCCATAACTCTCCTGAGATTTAGAGTGAGGAAGTGGAGATGCAAACAGCCTCTATGTGTTGGTCCTGTTCCAGCATGAGTAGTCCTGGGAGGGCAGGGACGGGCAGCAGTTTCCACCCTGGGCAGGAGATGCTGAAATGGGGCTTTGAAGCTCTGCTGGTGCATGGAGGGGCTGCTTCCTGCAGAGCCCAGCCTGGTCCTGCTGGGTGTGGGTGTGCAGGCATCGATCCATCCCATCTCATCTCCCGCTCCATCTCACTCTCCATCCCTCCCTCTATGGGAAGGGAGTGTTTTGGTGCTTGGTCCCCCAACCCTGATGCCTGGAAAGGTCTCTGGCAGAGGTAACGGTGAGCAGCCCTCGAAGAAAGTATGAGTTAAATCTGACTCACAGCGATTGCTTGAAACGTGTTCCCCAGTCACCTGCTACCTTGTACCGAGTGCCAAATTAATATAATGAACCCCTGATCCTTCACTTAATAGCTACACTGTGGCTCAAAAGCTGGGGACTCCTACACCATGTAAATTTGCCTGGATTTGATACGCCTACTGGTGACCTCCAGACCTTTTAAAAATGGTTTCATTCCTCAGAATAGAATGGATTTATTCTTTTTTTTTTATTTCAGTGAGATAAATGGAACAGGAGTCAGGTCCCTAATGTTATGTTAAACTGCACTGAATTAGCAGAGGCAGAAAAATCTCAACTCAGGTAAAATGTCAGGTATTTAGAATTTTTAAATGCTTATCTTTAGCTTTCCTTGCATGAGCTGCTTTGTTTCTTTGTTTGTTTTTTCACAGTAAATAAGTTTTTCTCACTTTTCCAGATAATTAACCTTTCTGCTTCAAAGCCGAGGGTGAGGATGTGAGGGCTGATACTCCAGGGAATTTGCACCAGGTGGGACAAGTAAAATTAGAATCATAGAATAACGGAACTGTTTGGGTTGGAAGAGACCTAAAGTTCAGCCTGTTCCAACCCCCCTGCCTTGGCTAGGGATATCTGATTAGGAGTAATCAGATAAAAATAATGTGGCACCAGGAAAGACTAATAGTGCCAAAAGCAGAGAAGAAACTGTGGATAGTCTTACCTTGGTGTGCTTAAAGAGCAGGGATTTAAAGAAGTCAACTGCAGTATGTGCTGAGACATCAAAGCCAAAAATCACCTTCAAATTACTCATTACCTTAGGAAATGCACATTTAATTGAAAACAATCTCCTTAACTAAACTCAAAGATTTGTTTTCATCAAGACACTGTTCCATCTGGCCAAGGCTGTATTCATCAGCTGGGATGACCCCACATGGCCGGTGTTCCTATGGCACGGTGAACAACTTGGTGTCCATGCGCCATGCGCTCCCTGGTTTCTGCCACAGCCTGGGGATGGGCAGCCAGCTGGGGTGCAGGGGGCAAACCCTGCTCTGTGGCAGTGACAGAGGTGATTTCCTTCTGTTTTGCTCCTGGACATGAAGTGAATCCAGCTGCAAGAGAAGGTGGGACACTTCTCACCTGCTGTGCTGTGTGCCACTTCCCTCCAGAGCTCAGTTTTGCACTCCAGGAGGAGCTGGGGGCTCCCTGGGAGCACACGGGGCTCTGGGGGACTGTTTCAGAGACTGCTGAAGAAAGCAGGTGGTGGGTTAGATGAGGAAGAACAGATAGTGTGAGGAGGATGTTCCAACACCAGGCTGGAGAAATCTTCTCTTCCCTGCACCTCCCTCATGCAAGCTACACAAAGTGTGTGACCAACTACTCACATGTACTTTTTTGGTGTATTCCTCATCTTCTCTGTGCCCAGCATGAGACACTCATTTATTTTACTACATTGCAACCATACTTTGTAGAACCTGAGTGCCTTCCACATGAAGAGCCGAGGTGAAGCCCCTGGACTTCAACCATTTGCTTTTTGCTCTCTTGTCTCTCCTGTCCCTTCATGGGTCTGCTGAACAGGCGTGTACAGGTTCACCTTGTGTGGGAAGAGAGGGGAGAGGTGGGAGATATCCACTGACTTGGCTGTGCTTCAGCAGGGGCGTAAGGGTACAAGCTCTGCATTAATACTGCAGATGTCCTGATGTCTGAGTGCTCACAGGCAGTGCAAAGTCTTTATGTTCAACCCACAAAATCTGCTTGGTGCTATGAAACATGGAGCATTCAGAAAAATCCTGAGCTGAGCCCTCTTAATAATTGGAAAAGCAGCAATTTTGACCTTAATATCCTAGTTTCTCATTTTTTTTCAGCTTTCCAAAAGAGGTAATGCCACCAGGTCTCACAGGGAGTCATGCAGGTGGGCTCCTCAATGCTGGCAATGTGCTCAGCTACTGCAAATAGCAACTGGTCTGAATGAGTCATCAGAACTGAGGTGTTGATGTAGCTGAAGACATCCTTAATGCTGCTGATTTACCTGTGCAGTACTTGGTTTTCCAGCCCTATTTAGAGTTTCAAAGATAGAAACTGTCCCTTACCAGTCCATGAGAAGTAAGAGGGGTAAAAAATCATGCTCAGATTGCAGTTTCATGGTTTGATCCTGGGATGGCTGTTCATTGACTCAGTTAAAGTAATCTGAAAGATTTTCTGTCTTTAATGTCAGTTACATCTCAGATGAGACGCAGCAGAATGGTGGGCCAAAAGCTTCTGTAGAAAGGAGGTGGAGAATGGCCAGGATGGGGAGATATTGAGTCCATTTGGCCAAACACACTTCTTGTTTGTGTTGCTGCAATACTTGGAGGCCCAGCTGTGGTCCAGCACCCCAGTTTGAAGTGTTCCTGTTGGTTCTCCTCCTCTGTTGCACGTTTGCTTTGAGATAACAGGTAATTGCATGGGAAATAGAAGTTGGGCAAGAGACCAGGACATGCTTTGGTCCTCAAAGGCTACCCAGAAAAAGTGAGGCATTTCCATGGATAAGTACATGCCAGACATCCCATCAGAATCATGTTTAATCAGTCAACAGTGATGACCCCCCTAAAAATTGCCATTTGCCTTAGATAAGACATATCTCTCTGATAACCTCAGTATTTGCCTTATTCAAGATAATTCCCATAACGAGTACAATGAACTTGGTGCTATTTGTTTAAGCAAAATTATTTATGGAGGGAATGGCTGGTGCTGTGACTCTCACACTTGCAGGTGCTCTCGGGTAGGCATGGCCAGCCTGGGGCAGTGAGCACAGCACCTCAGGGCTCTTCCCATCCACTGTCCCTCAGAACGGCACCCAAATGTCTGCCGTGGCCCAGCTGGCCATGGGGAGACTGAGCAAAGCTGCAGATACAATTTTAGTTTGTGTTTTCCTTGTCCTTTTTCAGTTTTCAACCAAGATTTCCTGATTTCCAGGTGCCTTGGTGGCTGTGGCCAGGAGGAAGTGGTGGGCTGGGAAAGGCAGAGGGTGAGGATGTGGCTGCATCCTTTGTATGAGGGGCATGGAGGTGGACTAGAGTTCACACGGATGGGAAGGACAAAGTTGAGCCCCCAGCTAGGGATGATGTGTTTTTCTTACCTGGCAAAGCAAAATGTTGAATGTAAGAGATAATTCTATGCAAACCAAGAAATGGAGAAAATACTACAGAAGGGAAATGGAAGAAAAAATGCTCCTGAAAGCAAGGCAAGCTTTCACCATCAAGAAAATTTTTGCAAAAGAAACAGCAGAGATTTTAAGTTTTTCACTTATATACATATATATNTGTCAAATCCCGCAGCCCAAGTCTGGTATGCTGACCACTCAATTGAACCTGTGAGGAACATTATACAGACCTACAGACCCAGGAATGACAAGGATTTTACAATGGGCATATACACACACAGGACCCTGAAGCCTAATAAGGAAACTCTTTACCATTTGTTTAAAGACTACATAATTTATGTTTTTCATCATCTCACAGGGGAGAGAAGGTTGTTTACTTTGATTTGTTGATGCAGCAGTTTTAAACATACGGTGTGCCATGTGGAGTCTATCTGGAGAGAAACACACCTTATTGATTGTGGTGTAACCAACCCAAAAGCCACGGCATGTGAAGAAGGATATTGTGTAAAGCACAGAGTGCACCACTCGCACTCATATTATACAACAGAACCCTTTATGTGATGGTTGTGATCCACCTTGCATGACAGAAAATTAAAAAGAAAGGTTAAAAATGCCAGATCTGAGTTGTGCCTTGAGGGCAGAAGGAGGGAGAGGTACCCACAGAGTCACCAGGAGCCGTGGGTTGAGGTTTGAGCTCTCAGGGGCAGGTAGCTGTGGAACTGGAGGAACAGCGAGGCAACTCCACGGAAAATCCACAGTGATAAATTGTTTGCTCTTAATATAAGCAGGTTCATAAACCAATCTGATCCCTGAAGCTTGATAGAGACCAGATACCAGAAAGCACATTTTCAGCTGCAGAGCTGGCAGAAATCATACCTGGGATCCTGACCCAGGTGTAGCATTACATGATGCTTCGGACAGGTTGGATTTCTTGCCATGTCCTCGCTGGGTTACCCAGTGCTGTCCTGTACAGTGAGGCTCCCAGAGCTAAAACAAGCTTTGATTTTGTCATCAGAGGCAGAGTGCTCTGTCTTGGGTGTGCACAGTCTGATGGTGCTTTGGGAGCACAATGTGCTCCTTGCTGAGCTGCCAAGCAAAGCAACATCAGGCATGGGGCTGAGCATGGCCCATAACTGACACCAGTAGCACAGAGCTGGGCAACCTGGACAAGCCCCTGGGATGGGGCTCTCCCTGCACCCACCCAGCCAGAAGGTCTGCCCTTGGTTCCGGAGTGGGTGCAGCAGTGATGCTGACCCCAGCTCGGCCATCAGGACCATGCTGGAGCCCGGGTGGCCCCATGATTTTCCCCTACGCAGGTCTCATCACCCCATCCTCCCCTCAGACCCCGCAGCCGGGAGCTGACAGCCCCTCCTTTCACTCCGTATCCTCACATCTCCTCTTGTTTTCATTCCCAGTACACAAGCACGCTGACGGTCGTAAGTGGGGAGAGCAGACCTTCAATTCTTCAAACTTTTTACAAGAAAAGAGTGCTCTTTGCCTAATATGGGCTGCTCCCTGGGCTCTTTGCTTACATCTATAATTTTAAACAGAAGGAGTAGGTTTTGCTGGTGGCTTTTATTCCCTCCTTGTTCCCGTTTGTTTTACTGTAAGGAAAATGTAGCCACATAGCCTTCTTTGTGCAAAGGGTTTGCATCCAGGCAACAGATGAGAAGTAACAATTTAAGTTTGATAGCACGTTTGCATAGACCTGATAATCAAATGGTAGGTGTACACGGAAAAAGTCAGATTCTGCCTTTATTTCCTGAGCCAGATCGAAGTAGTTGGACTAACCAAACTAGAGATCTAATTCAAACCTCCAGCTTTGTTTACACCAAATACTTTTTTTTTTTTTTCTTCTGAATGCTCTTAACATAAATTGTTACTCTTGTTTGGGGTTTTTTTGGTAGTACTTGTCTTTTACATTTACATCCTAATGCAGCTGGGAATTTATTGACAGTATCTCTTATCAGAACTTCTTGCGTTGTGCCAAACATCTACTGAAGCATTTTGTAGAGACAGAAAAAAAAATTTCATCATTCAGGGACTTGTTCTGTAGCTTAACTTTTTATTAGAGGTCATGAAATCAAGATATCAAGCCACAAAGTGGTTAATGGCTAAAGCAGACAAAGAAAATCCTCTCCTTATCTCTTCCTGCCCTTTTCCAACTGAGATATTTTTTGACAAAATGAAGTTTCAGCTGCAGTGAAGCATTTTGGCTTTCCTCAGGAAAAGCTAGTTTCTTTTATGGAATAGAGAAACACTCTTTTATAGTAAAACTTCCAGTTTCTTATAGCAAAAATGTCTCAGCAGAAATGTTTCGACTAAACTGACTAATAGCAGTGTGCCTCTGTTCCTATCTATTACTAGAATATATTCCAGACAGAACTCGAAATGAAGTAGACAGCTATTATTACAACTCATTTCAGCTTCTGAATCCTTATGTTCACATGATTCCCTCTGAATTTTCTTTGTTCATGCAATAATCCTTCCTTCCCTGTTCAGTACTTGCACTTGGTTTACCTTCGATGTTCATTTTGCACTGAAGTTGCCGAATGTGAACAGCATAAACATCAAATGCTTTTCAGCATCTCATCCCTCTGTTTCCTTGGTTTGTCAAGGTACCCAGGTTGTCATTATAAATACAAATATGACCTGCAGTTATGATATACAGCAGCAGCTAAAGGAGCATCAGGCAGTGCAGAGGAGGGGAGGCCACCCCTGTGTTGTCTCTTTTGGAGCCTTTGGTGGCCTCCAGGTGATGCCCACATGGATGAGCATGGTGACCCAGGTATCAGCTTGGTGCAGGGTGGTGTGACAACCTGCCTCTCTGAGCCCATTAGCTCTGGCCATGCTGAGTTTCAGCCAAAATCCCTTCTCACTCCTCCCTCCCCGCAACTCGCTTCATTCTCTTGGCCATGCATCTGGAAGGGTACTGGGGTCTGGTGAGGACAATGTCAGAGATCTGAGTTGGTTGTGGGGAAAATGTGGGGGTTTTTTCTCCTTCCCTGTGTTATTTTCCAGCTGGATCAGTTTCCTAGGCTGGCTCACAGACATGCCGCATGGGCAGGTATGTGTCAGGAGGGATTTTCCCCAGTGCTGGCACAGGATGAGGTGTGGAGGGATGCAGGAATGTCAAGAACCAGCCACGCTGTTGAACAAGACCCCTCATCCCCACATCTTGGCCCAGGTGGCTGAAGCAGCCTCTGGTGAAATGGAACCCAAATGCCTCCAACAGGCTCTTGATTAAGCCATTATGTTTGTGACTAATTTCTTAAATATCTGCTCTCCTTCTTATGTTCTCTCAAGAGCCTCCCGCCCCGCAGTTGGCTCACACGTGAGCAGGTGCCGCTGGCAGAGGTGGCACGTGCCAGTCCCTCCACCCCTGCCCCCATACCAAGCCCCAGCACTGCTCCTCTGGTACCCCCCAGCCCCAGCACTGGGCATGGGTTCTGTCCTGCTGCTGGTGGGGTCAGGGAAATTACACCATGAAGTAGCTCACAGCATCCAAAGACCCATCTAGGTGGGGAAAAAAGCAATTTTGCTGTTTGCTTTCCCTCTCAATGAGGAAGAAAATGCAATGCACAAGGTGGGTTCTGGCATAAGAAATTGAAGCATTTTCCATCCAGAAACTGTTAGATTGTTTCTGTGATGCATCCGTATTTCAGAAATCACTGTTTTCAGTGCTAAGTACTGCACACACCAGGCAATGGCATCGTGGCTGGGTGATCAGGGCAGGCCTGTGAACAAGCTGGTCAGCTGCACAGTGGGAATGAGAACTGTGTTTATCTGCAGCTGTTACACCACTGACAAATGAACCTGCTCTCCTCACTGAGTCAGTCTTAAGAGAATGACAGGAGGGGCCAAACTCACATGATGCTGTAATGAAATAATCACCAGAGCACTTGTTCAGAAATTGCAGATCAGGAGTTGGCTGAGAGTAAAGTAACCCAGCAGCCTCAGCCCTGTGGGTAGAGCTCACCATGCCCCTAGTCAAGGCATGGACACCAGAGCTGGACCTCACTTTGCATTTATGGGAAGGTCAGGCAGGAAGGAAGCCAAGGTAAGGAGTTGCATTTCCTTGAGTCAGGCATGGGTGAGAGGATTTTCACTGCTTGGCTGCTCCTGGATGTCTCCTCTGTCTTCTGGCAAAACCCTGCCATGATTTAAGGCATGATTTGGGGAGCTGTGGGCTGTGCTGGAGGAGAGAAGGCACCTGTGTGTCAAATGCCCTTTTTCCATTGAGGTTCCCTTGGTGGCCCATAGGTCACATCCTGGTGCAGCAGCTCCATCCATCCGGAGAAGGCAAAGAAGAATTGTGCAGGCAGTGAACACTGCTGAAGCAGCTTCAGAATCACTCTCTATGGATCTGGGTTTGGTCCATGGGGACCAAAATGGCACAACCCACTTATTTTAGGAGCTATAGATCCTCCTTTGCTCCTGGAAGTCATTTGCCAGCAATGCTCTGCTCTCTCCACTGCTAAAGGCCCTGAAGGGTGTCAGGGAGGGCGAAGACAACCAGCCAGCCAGGCAGCAGCAAAAAATGTCACCACACAGCTCTGCAGTGAGGAGAGAAAGGGCAGCAAACACCTGTCTTCAAAAACCTCACAAGACATTATTAAGCTCTGGTGGTAAGAAAAACACCACCGGGAAAGATGTTCCTACGCAGGGCTGATGTCTGCACTGGGACTGTGCTGAGCCAGCTGGTGGATCTATACAATTGCCAGACCCCTTCCTTCCTCGTCCTTAGCTTGGAGAGCAGATGCAGCACCACTGAGCTCATTTCTGCTTTTTCTTCCATATTAGGTAGACCCCTAAGTGTCGTGCCCTCCGCAGAGCTCACATCATCTCCAGACAGCAGCAGATGGCACTCGACGGCTTGTGTGGTGTCCGCAGCTCCTTATGCCTGTTTCACCCTTCTGCAGGCTCCAATTGCCTCCTGCAGCATCGGGTCCCATCACATCATCTCCTGGCCGTGCAACCACTGGAGCATGCCCTTTCTCCTGTTTCAAGATATCCAGGTGCCACCAGTGTCTGTGGGCTCCTAATCAGAGGGTTCCACTTGCATCAAGCTTCTGGTGCTGCTCAGACAGCGCCACTTTCCCAAAGAGGTTGCTGAGATGTCTCTTTGCCTTCGTCAGTGGCCTCCCTGAGGCTTGTATGAAACTTAGGGCCTTGTATCAAACATGAGGCCTTATATCAAACTTCAGGCTTTGCATCAAACTTCAGGTCTTGTATCAAAGGCCCCAAGAGCACCGTCACAAGCACAGGCATCAGCACCAAGGGAACTGATCCCATCTCATCACAGGGGAAATAAAGGAGCAAAGCATCCCTGGGTCACATTATCCAGTTTTATCTGTGACTGGAATTCATGGGGATTTTGTCCTGTTTCATAAAGGGAAACCCTGGGGGCCCAATCTGGAGTGGTGGGTCTGCATTTTGTGGGTGTCAGGGCTGTGGTTGCTCAGGGCCATTGTGAGGGGCTGAGCTGGGGTGGGACAAGGGGCAGGGCTGGCCTGCCTTTGATGTCTCTTGTACCAGTGCCATCACAAGGGACATCAAAATGAGGGGCACCCCATAATAGCAGCAGCAGGTAATGCTGCCCCAGACCAGCCCTGGAGAGCACTGGATTCACACATAGGCCGGAGGCTGAGCTGGACCAGAGCCAGAGCACAAACTTGGGCATCTGAGAGAGTGCTTCCCCTCCTGCACCCAATGTCCAGTCCCTCGCGGGAGCTCTTTGGGCACAGCACAGGGCGGCTGCTGCTGCTGTGGCTGCTGCTGCTGCTGTGGCTGCTGTGGCTGCTGCTGCTGTGGCTGCTGCTGCTGCTGTGGCTGCTGTGGCTGCTGCTGCTGCTGCTGTGGCTCCGGCCATGGCAGCGGCTGGGCCTTGGTGCCTGCCAGCTGCCTGGCTCCCTCCCATTCCTGCCCCACATCCCTGAGCGCCCTATCCCCACTTCCCCTCCTCCTCCTCCTATATCCCTCAGAGCCTCCCTCACCCCTTGTGTCCCTCGTCCTGTAGGCCACGGTGGCCATCATCTTCCTGGTGTGGCTCGTGCACAGCCTTACCCAGTACCCACAGGTGGTCGGGGACGGGCTGGAGAAGGAGACACCTGCACATGGAAGTGCATCCCAAGTGCCAGGAGCGGGAGAGGATTCAGCTGCTGTGGGAGCTGGAGCAGGGGACCCGGGAGCAGAGTGGGACTCGTGGGGAGTCCGCTCTGGGCTGCCTTGCAGCAATGCTCACTCCGGGCGGCTGCTGCTCCTGCTCTTGGTGCAGTGCTTTCTCCTCTGGAAAAGGACCCGTGAGCAAGTGAGCAGTGGCCAGAAGTACTCCAGCAGCAGTGTGGACGAGACTGCGGATGATAAAGGAAACAATGCTGTGGCAAAGAAAGCCCTGGAGATGAGCCCCGACACACAGAGCTGAGCTTGTGGGGACTCAGGTCTCATGAGATACACTGTATATGACGAGTAGTTCATATTTAAGTAGTTATTATGTAGATAGTGCACTTATTCCCCACCAATAGGTAAGTAGTTACTGTGTAGTTAGTGGAGATATTCTCAGTAGGGATAGTTGGTGCATTTATCCCTGCTTTCCTGTTTTCTCAATAAAACACAGGGCTCCAGAATCTGGATTGTGCAAGTTCTTACTCTACTCCACCAGCTCCACTGGGCTGAATTGGTTCTAATCAGAAATTCCAGCTACTTGCACCCTGCCCCTCTTATCTCATATGATCAGCTGGAACTTATGGGGGTTTAATTTCTGCTGAATTTCTCTACCTGTACTGCATCAGTCACCCTATAGCCTTGTCAGGGGTCTGGTGCCACCCAAGCGGGTATGCTGGATACAGAGACTGGGCTGCTGTATCACCAGTGGGATTTGCTGCTGCACCTTTCCTCCAGATACAGAAGCAGACTGTTGATTGAGGGCTGTTTTAGTGGAGGAGCCTGTGGAAGGTAATTTCAGTGTGGACACTGTGCAAGGAGAAATAACTTGAAATTTTTTCAGATATTTTATGGTTTTGCTTCCCATCACTGAGCAATCTTTGCAGCCAAGGGGAGAAAGTGTGCACTTAGCTGATAAAAATAAACAGCGTTCTCAGCTGCATTCCTGGATTTAATGTTTGCAGATCTGATATTCACTTGCGCTGCTCCAGCAAGCGTTAGTAGGCTCAAATACTAAATATTTACGTAATGTGTGTCATGTGTAGACTGGGAGGAGGGAAAGTATCATCACTCCCTCTTACAGGGGAGTTAAGTGACTTTTCCACGGTTGATCTGGACCCTAACAGGACTTGAAATTCATCAGAGCTCCTGGGGCACAGGGTTTCTCTCTTTCCCTGGGACTTTGGGAGCCATGCTTTTGGGAAATGGTGTCCCTTGACAGGGGTAAAGAAGCAATAGGGAATTTGGCATAGCAATTGGATAAAGCTTTGGGTGCCCCATCAGAAAATCAGGCCCTTGTGTGCACTGTGATAGCATCAGTGATACCAGGCGGCTGTACCTCATGCACGGCTTGATTTCACACAGGAGACCATGCCAGAGACTTTAAAGAAGCAGCTGCCCCCTAATTCCAAAAATCACCCAGACTTCTGAGAAAGCTCATCTCTTCCAGCCTGCGCAGCAAACAAATTGTTGCTCTTTCTGCTGACAACAAGCCATAAATTATCCTGTTATAAAAGGGAACAGCAGCCAGAGGAGCTGTGCTCCAGCCAGCTAGCAGGCATTTTGTTTTAGCAGGGAAGGGCAAACCCCTTGTGTTTAAAGGAGATGCCTCCCAGTTCACCCAAGGTGCCCAGCAGCCTGCTTGCTTCTATAGGTTCCTACAGTAAAGGTCACATAGATGGCTTGGGAATAATGCATTCCCCTTGCTCATGTCAGGCGGATGGAGCTGAAAGTCTCTCAGGACTGGTTGTCTCCTGCATGTTTATTTTATTCAGTGGTATCATGTCAGTGTGTCTGCCTAAATATAGCTTCTGTGAAGAGCATTTCTAAGTTTCCTGTTACAGTTTCACTCGCAGTTACCTTACAGTAAATGGAGGAAAATCAATGTAATCTCAATTACACACCGCCTCTAAATGTGCCTTGCTGGAAATTCTGCCCGGATTGATTCTCCTCTCATGGAAACTGCCTGTCCTCTCCTCCTTTCTCCCTTTTTATCCCTCCTTTTTGTTGTAATAAATCACAATTTTATAATTTAAAACCCCCTCACTCTCCTTTCTGTGATGTGCCCTCCAGATAAGGCTTTCACAGGAACTGACAGTGCAGAAACCATGGAGTTCCCAGACAGAGTTGCAACTGTGAAGTTGGGATTAATTGACTCTGTGGCATTAGGACATGACAATTTCAGCAGCTTCCGACAGAGTAAACTGAGCAGAAGGGTCAAATTCAAGGTAATCTCTGAACAGCAAACATAAGCCTAGAGATCCCTTCTTTTGTCTTTTGCAGACAAGACGATCCTACAAGTAGCAAGAAAATGATTGATTTAAAAATTTATTCTCTTTGCTGGGGTGCTTAAATACAGCTCATTCACCCATCCCCACTGCCTTCCAGTAACACGTATCCACAGATACACAGAAAAACTACTATTATCAAATCCCCGCAGTGTCAGTGTCAGCTGGTCACCAGTAAACAATCACAGCTATAAAATGATCCAACAGATGTTATGCTAGTGATGAGTAGTCCAAAATAGAAAGTCTAAAAATACATCTCCAGGGCCAAATCGCACCCTCTTTTTTATGCTGCACTCTGCCATTTTTGGCCCACAATTGGCACCTTGATTCCAAATGGAGGTAGTCCCACAGCCACCAGCACACTCTAGGATGGGACAGGATGGGGGGATGTTGTTATGTGGGGGGCCCTGATTGCAGTGACCACCCACAGACTAGTCATTATCCTAAACAAGTTTATATTATTATTTTTACTATTATTATTTACCCATCAAATATCCCCATAATCCAACACCAGGGCATTGCTGATGCAAACAGGCTCTCAGAAATGATGCACACTGATATGTAATTTTAAAAACTCAGACCTGGGTAGGATTTAATACCCAGCAGGGTTGTATGGGTACATGCAAAAAGCAAAGCACCAAAGCCTCAGCTACTGCAGGGAAGTGGAGTAGGGTTATGGCAGAGAGAGATTAAGTCACAATAGGGTATGGCACCACTGTGCTGTCCAACCCAAGAGGGGGCTGGGGCTGGGTGTTTCACACACCCATCATGGATCCCCAGTTCCTCAGTGCAGCAGGTATGTTTCATCAGGAGATTTTGGTTTTATCTCGCTTTCATGTGCCCAGACTGAGCCAAAAGGAGAGCACAGATCCCTCAGGGGCTGAGCAGCTGCTTTGCATTACAATGTCTATTAAAGCCAGGAGATAAATGCAGGGTTATTCTCTGCTCTTTGGAAAGGAGGGGCCTAGAAGATGTGTCAGCAACATCCTCGCTGCAGAGAAGGGTGTTGTGACCAGGGGGACCCCAAAGAGGGACCCCACAGACCTGTCACCATCAGGTCTTAGGGAGCTTGTTCCTACAAGCGAGGAGCAGGTGACAGCAGTCATTTTGGCCTATCTGGATACTATCTCAGGCTCTGATCCTATCAGACCTTGTAAGCCAAACAAGACAAGGCCACAGCAGCAGCTGGCTGGGAGATTTCCAGTAAAAAGAAGCAAGCAAGCAGCCTTTTCAAATCTGACCCTCTGCTCAGTTCAGGGCCCCTGCAAGGAGACTGGGACATGAGGCAGGATGGGGCATTATAGCCTCAAATGCAAGGTCATTTCAAAGACCCCACTCCCAGCCCAGCTCTGTGACATGGCCTGGGCAGGAGGCTGCATTTCCCAGCTCTCATTTTGATAGAGTTTCTTTGGCTCTTCAAATGTTGTGTGTTAACTTGGGTCACCATCGAAAGGAGGTGGATGGGCACAACCCAGTCCGTGAGCAGAAATGGAACTTGCCCAGCCAGAAAGGGCGTATGGGATCAGAGGAAGATCAAAAAGCAGAAAAGCTCCTGGGAGAGTGTAGTATGTTCTACTCTCACCCCTGAAGGCAAGTGACTAGCTGCTTATATAAGAAACAGCCACTGATGGAAGCTTCCATCAGTGCCAACCTCTGGGGCAGGAGGGATGATCCAAAGGACACAGAGAGGTAGCACAGGGGGTGTCCCAGTGCCCAGGGATGGGTCTGGCTGCCCCTCCTGTTCACACTCTGCTTGGCAGGACTGGTGTTCAATGGGCCTGACCCGCCAGGCACCCTGCTCATGCCAGTGTGGCACAGCCATCAGCCATGCACCCGTGGGGCAGCCACCCTGTGCTGGCTTACACGGAGAACGCTAATGCCACGGGCTGAAAGGAGCTCTTCGTGCTCATCCTTCCAGAGCAGCAGTGTCTTTGCTGCCTCTCTTGGCTGCCCCAGGATGGTCAGAGAGGAGCCCTTCTTGCTTGCCCTGCCTGCTCGAACTGCTGGGTGAACTCTCCTGCAATCTGCCCTGTGAACTGCCCTGCAATCTGCCCTGGGAACTGTCCTGCAAACTGTCCCACAAACTGTCCTGCAAACTGTCCTACAAACTGCCCTGCAAGCTGTCCTACAAACTGTCCTGCAAACTGTCTTACAAACTGCCCTGCAAATTGTCCCGCAAACTGTCCTACAAACTGCCCTGCAAACTGTCCTACAAAACTGTCCACTCCAAACTGTCTACTGCACGATGTCCCGCAAACTGTCCCACAAACTGTCCTACAAACTGTCCTACAAACTGTCCTGCAAACTGCCGCACCAACTGCGGGGCCAACTTCTGGGCCACGTGCCGCGCCCGTTTGCCCATTAGTCCAGTTCTTGCCCCTTTGCCCGTCAGGTGTTTGCCCCATTTTTGTCCACTTTTGCCCGCTTGCCCTGTTTTTGTCCGCTTTTGCCCGTTTGCCCCGTTTTTGTCCGCTTTTTCCCGCTTGCCCTGTTTTTGTCTGCTTTCGCCTGTTTGTCCCATTTTTGTCCATTTTTGCCCGTTTGAATGTTTGCTGCTCCCCGGGGCCATTCGAACCTCCCTCGGGTACTCCTGGCACTGCCCCCTCCTTGCCTGGTTCATGGCTGGACCTGCTGGGGCCCGGGGCTGTTCCTGGGCTGGGGAACCCCTGGTACAGCTCGGTCTAACCCTCACTCCCACACTTACCTCAGCCACTGACTGAGATTGTCACCGCTGTTCCTCCCTCACTGTAGTGGTGCAAAGACAGCTCCCACATCCCCAGCGAGATGGGGATGAGATGGGGTGAGATGAAGGCCAGAGGCTTAGCAGCTGTCTGCAGGCATTGCTCCAGAAAGTGCTGATTTCTCATACCACAGCTTGAATAGACAATTTGATGTGATCACAGCGTCGCCCCCTTCCCCACTGCCCTTCCCTGGTGGGTGAACCTGCTTGTGCCCCCTGAGTTTCAGTGACTGAACCATGGGACACAACCTCCCTGTGTCATTTACAGGAGCTAACAAAGATGTGGAGGTGGCTTTGTAATGGAAACCAAACAAGATGTCTCCAAAACATGCTTTCTGGAAGGGTCCTGGCTCAGTTCCAGGACAGGCAATGGCCCTTTGGTTCCGCCTGGCACAAGCTTTACGTGAACTCTCCCTGCCCAAAGGACAGTGGATAGTGGGCTTTGGTTGCCTGCATCCCTCATCCAGCTGGTGCACATGGTATAAGCCAGGATGCTTATATTTCTGGGTGAAAGAAAATAATAAAACCAGAGCAAGCAAGGGATGGCCAGCCTGTGTTTATTTTCTCCTGACGTGCTCACACATCTCCAGTTTTTCACAGATTAATTCTTACTCCCTGTGTTGTGGCTTTTTTCAATTTCACAGAGACTTGAAGCTGAACTCATTTACACTAGAAAGAATGTTTCTTGCTTCAGCTTCCCGACATGGGTTAAAATCAATAACATTAAAGTTTATTTTAAACACTTTAGTTTAGCAAAGCAATTTTCTCAGCATTCCAGCCTGCTGTCAGTTTTTTCACTGCTATTTGCAATGCATTAGGTGTAGTAAAGGAGTGTTTCACAATCCCATCTGCTTTCAAAGACCTTTCTAACAAACCCTGCAATGAGGATATAATTCATGTGGTGACCTTGGTCAAAAACAAACACAGGCCCCAAGGTGCAGCATGTGCAAAGGGGTTGATACACTCACAGGTTTTGTTATAAAAGAGGTTTTATTTGTCACTGTCTTGCCAAAGCTGGCTGGCCTTGTGTACACCCAGCAGCATCACTGCTGCTGGCCAGGGAGTTCTTCCTTTGGCTCATTTGGAAGTCTGGAAATACATGTTATGGTTTTAAATAGACCCCATAGCCTGGGAAATGCCCACGAGCTGATGTTTGCAAATACATGATACCATTACACTGCAAGCAGAACAAATGTGTGTGCCATAATGTTCAATGGCAGAACTTAAAAGGGATGATCAGTCATTTTTGTGAGTAAGAAGGTGTTGGAGGAGGCAAGGTGGGTGAATAAATTTTCCACAGATGACACAGCTCTGCAGGTAGGTCCCCTAAGGAGAGGGCAGTTGGGTTTTCTGTGCTGCAGACCTGTCTGACTGGCACAGACCAGGCTTTAGGCAGCTGATCTGGAGCAGCTGCAGGCTCAGCTGCTGTCATGGAGCATTGAGCCATATATGGACCAGGCTTTGACATTTCCCCCCACTTCTGAAAACCAGGTCACCTCTCAGGTGCTGGCAGTGGCATTAAAAGTCTAATTTTAGGCTCCTGGCTGCAGCAAGCATCCCTGTAAATGCTCAGTTTCTCTGCCAAGCTTCTGTAGACTGGAGTGGAAATCTGAATCAGGAAAGCTTTACTGTCTGCTCTCTGAATGGAAATAAGAAAAAAAGACTCAGGAAGCTCATCTGGACAGTTACCTCTGAGAGGGCAACATGAGCAACAGAGAAAGAATTAGTTATTTCGTTTTTCAGCACAGTTTTAGGGCCCAGCTTGTGACTTTTCCCATCTTTCCACCCTCCCCATACGAGCTGCTGGCAGCTGCAGGCTGCCACCACACTGACTGTCCCTTGGAGCCCCTGCAATGAACCACGCTCAGCACCAGTTACATGTAGAAACGAAACTGGACCAGAAGGTAGCTGTGAGCAGCTCGAGATGCTGTTGGCTCTGTTGTCCCAGCTCACATCTGCTGCACACAGGAAGGGAGATGGGGACTGCAGAAAAGTTGGCATTCTGTGGGAAGGAGGTGGGAGCAGGAAGGGATGGATGTTGGAGGCTTTGAGGAAGGAGGGGACTGGATATTTGCTACCCTGTCCCCATGGTTCCACACACATAACTGATACTCTGGGATGACCCCTGGGTTATCTGGGGATGCAGATTAGCTCAGGACTTGTTTGAAAGGACAGTTCTTTTACAGTGGTGTGACTTATCTGAGATGCAGGCTATATGCACGAAAACACAATACTTGGAGCTCCTCAATGCAAAGGGTTGTGATGTGATAGTGAGATACATATTATAGGGCCTTAAATCATGTCTACAGCACTGATTACCAATTCACATAGTCCTGTCTCAGCATGCACCAGGATCAGAGTCAGACCTGGAAAAGATTCTTTGGGGATGGACTATTCAAGTGCTCCAAATTCCTGCTCAGTCTCTGGGAGAGGATACTGATTAAGTGCTACCTTCGTTTGCCCAGCCTTTCATCTTGGAGAAAGCCTGTGCCACTTGCAGAGAAGGTCCTGCAGATATTTGGGGCACACTGGTTACATCCAGCCACTGCCACTCTCCTAACACAGGAGCACGGACACAGGCCAGCCAAATCCTGGCCCTACAAAAACTTGTGGATTGTCTGGCAAAGGCCAGGGTTTCACCAGGCACATTCCTGCTCAACTTTATACCTTTTATCCTTCATTAGAACTTAAAATCCAACTGAACAGACCACCCAGGCACTGGTCAGAGAAATGCATTTTCTAGTATCTGGAGGAACAAGGAGATTTTCCATGTCCTTTGTCCTGGGTCTCTTGTGCCCGTTTACCAGGCAGAATCTGCTGTATTGTTCACTACAGCACTAACTGCCCTCCAGCTGCTTATTCCACATTTTACAGGATTTGGACTGCTCCTGCATTTGCTCTCACTCAGGGTCTTGCACCTTTCCAAAGCTTCTGGAGGATGAACCTGCAACTGAGCTACCAGGTGTGAACAGGTGGGCTGGTTTTCAGGGGATTTTATTTTTCAATATTGTCTTTATACTTAAGTGGCAATACCAAAATTTTGCTCTAAGTTCTGGTCCAGTATATCATATCCAAGGCAACCTCTGAGGCAACCACTGTGCCACAGGATGCAGAGACAGCTGGTAAGGAAGGTGCTGTAGGCACATGGAGAGAAGTTAAACATCCATCCTGACCCATCCTCCGTGTCAGCCAATACAGACCCTGCACTGGGATTGCTTTCAGCAGCTGTGTTTTCCAGGCCGTATTTCTAAAAGAGACAAAAACACTCAGTTCTGTGACTTAAGGGCAAAGACTCTTCCCCTCCTCAAGCCTCTCTGAAAAAACTTAAAGTGATGTGAGGCCCAGTGCTGGTCATGATGCTCTTTTTAAAATGAGCCTTACTTAAAGAAGCCCTGGTTGGTGTGCTGAAGATGACTTTGGATAGGGGAGCTAATTACTTTGCAATCCCCAGCTGCGAATATCAAAAGCTGGAAAAAGCTTCTTGTTTTACCCAACTCTGCAACTCTACAGAGGAAATAATGGCCATGCACTGCTGGGCTAGCCTCAAGCCAGGGCTGCTGATAAGCAGCAGCAGTAGGCAGGCAGACAACATCTTGAGGAGCCTCAGGGCAGGGCTGCACTGTGAGCAACCACTGACAGATGCTGGAGATGTTTTCCTGACCGGAAAAAGGTCCTGCAGGGAGGTGAGAGACAGGTATGGCTCTGGAGGGAGGGAAGAGTAGTTTCTCTTCATATTTCTATCCCCATGTCCTTTTTCCCATCGAGTCTGTGGTCAGAAGTCCTGGAAGCACTGCGAGTGCTCATTTTGCTCAGTAGCAGATCTGGATTTTGGTGTTGACAGTTCTTGGTAAGCTGTTGCACCTGGAGCTGTGCCAAAACAATCTAGGCAAAGAAAAGTCATTCTATCTTTCTGTGTAGATTAAGTCAACAGAGACTCTTCTCTGGCAACATCAGAGCTGTATTTATTTGCATCCAACCTGTTTTGGCCCTGATTTGGCAAATAAAACCATGTAATTCCCATCAGCGAGCAGCTGAAAATTCCCTTCTGCTTTCAGAGACCTTTTGAAGTGGCCATGCCTCATATTTCCTAGAAAACTGATGAAACCTGAAAGGATTAAACTACAGTTCTCTATTATTACAGAGTGGGACACCTGGACTTCTTTAGGAGGTGGCAGAAAGAGGTTATATATAGTTTGAAGTGATCAGAAATGTGACCATGGTTGGTAAGGTCACACACTTGCTGCAGTCAAAGGTGTGGGGACAAGGCTGCACCTGGCTCAGGCTCCTCAGGCTGAGGCCACTGAACCTGTGGCCGTGTCTGTGTGGGCTGGGGGGATTTGCCAGCCCCACGGTTGCCCCGGCCTGGGCACCTCCATCCTGCAGGAGCCACCCTGGTATATTCTCCCCTGTGAGAGTGGTGAGGCACTGGCACGAGTTGCCAAGAAAATCTGTGGATGCCATATCCCTGGGAGTGTTCAAGGCCAGGTTGGACAGGGCTTGGAGCAGCCTGGGATAGAGGGAGTTGTCCCTCTCCGTGGCAGGGGGCTGGAACTGGTTGATAGTGAAGGTCCCTTCCAACACAAACCATTCTAGGATTCTATGATGATATGAGGATGGAGGAAAGGTTTTCATGCTGGACACATGGAGCTGTGATCCTTTCTGGGGCCCTCAGAGGTGGGGGGTGCTCTGTTCTGTGTTGTGGCACAAGTTCATCTCCTCCTGGGCACTGCAGAGTGACTGTGACAGAGCTGTGTGCTTCCAAGCACTTCCTTCCATCCCTGCTTGAGCAGACCTGACCCTTTGGGATGCTGTGTCTTCTTCTGTAGTGGTTTTCATAGGTGCTGAAAAGCAGCTTTTCAATGAATTCAGTGCAAAAACATCCCCATAGGTGGGTACCAACACACAGCTCCCTGGGGAAAACACTTTCGTGAGAAAGAGCCTTGGTTTAGCTGTGTTGCAGAAAAGCTCCCACTGATGGCTGTGAGCAAAATTAAGAGCTTTTGGCTCGTGCATCTATAATTAGACTGAGCAGGAGACAAAATATTCCATTATGACAACTTCAGAGTTGAAAGAAATAGGTCTGAGCAGATGTTGATTTGCAGGATAAACAAATTAATTCAATTCAATTTAGCCCCCTCTACTGTTACAGTCCTTTGTTCCTTGATTTAAAGTGTCAAACCCAGGGCTCATGCTGCAGGCATGACAAAAAACACATGCCAGGACAGGCACATAAATCTGCAAATAGAAAATATATCCAGTATCCTTGAGGTCTGCTGTATTTCCATACCATCCCTTAACCTTCAGGACCTTGGCTGTTACCCAGGGCTGGTGTTCCACAAACTCACACTTGATTTACAAAGCCTTTGCAGCTTGCCAGTGGAAGGATTGCCTTTGATGCAGGGACCTCTAAGATTACAGGGCTGCATTAGGTTGGTCATTAGGTTGGAGACTGAGCCTCTCAGTCTCCAAATTTTCAGGTGAAAACAATGTCCCTGGTAAGAGGCTGTTTGGTGGCTTGATGATGGGAGGGAATCAAGCATGGGGTTGGTGCTGAGTCCGTCCCTGCACATCCATCTGTTCTCTCCTGGGATGGCACAATCCTTTGGAACGGGATCTTCCGTGAAGCTCTGGAGAAGTCCAAGTCCATACTGGGTGTCAATGCAAATCGCTTGAGAATAAGCTTGGCTGGAGACAAACAAGCAAACAAACAAACGAGGGATCCCTCCTGGAGTCGCATGCTCTTTCTGAAAAGCTGAACTGGGGTTTAAAGGGCTTTATTTCCTTCAGAGGTCTTGGAGAGGTCTGTAGCTTCTCTGACTTCCAAGTTTAGACCGAGACATAATTCAGCCCTTTTAATAACTGAAAGGCATTGAGTCTTCTAAGGAGCAGATAATCAGCTTTCTGAGTACTCAAACTCAGGCTGGTTTTTTAGCTTTCATAGCATTAGCGCAATACTCTTTCCATGCTTAATAATGTGTTTGGTAGCCTAGCAGGAATATTAGTGTACGCAGATGCTTAGAAATATTGTCTAATATTTTTATTGTTTGGCAGCAGAAACTTTTCACTTTCCAGAAATTTTAGAAGAATTTATTGGACCTAGAGCACCTGTGATTGGTACACAAATGGCTGGTGGGAGGGCTGAGCACTGCATCCACTTAATGACCTGGAACACTGTGGAGCTGCTCTGTGTGGGATGCTGCTGCATGGGATCTGACATCTCCAGGTGGCACAAAGAGGCAGGCACTCTTCCTTGCACCTCAGAATAACCCAGCTGGCCTGAAACTGGTTAAAGGGAAGGAAATAGTTCCTAACCTGCACAGATGGCTCCTGTTAACTCCCATCTCAGCCCTATGGCTCAGTCTGAAGTTTCACGGCAGTGTGTGCTGTTTGCTGGCAAAACAAGAGGAGCTGTGAAATGGCCCAAGCTGCCTTTGATTGCTGTCCTGCAGACAAGAGCTTTGCTTTTGTTTTGAACTACAAATAGGATGGGTATTTGCAGCTGGAGCATGGCTGTAGCAGTAGGGCATGTCACGAGGCATCGGACCACTGGCCCAGCAGCCTTGTGGGCTTTTCCCAGGCACTGGAGGCTTCCTCATGCCATGGAAGTCTTGGCTGGAGATGGGTCCTGAGCCCCCTGAGACATTTACAGTGGTCCTGCCTAGTTCCAGACTCCCCTGCTCCCAGGGACTCGGCAGTCTCTACTTTTCTTGAAGAGACAACCCAAACTCTTATTCCACATAAGAGATCTAAACATAGTACCTGAGGAAAAAGAAGTTCCTCTTTTTTGTATCAAGTAAAAATACTCTGTGTAAATTCTGCAGTGCTCTATACACATTCTGGATGTGCTTTATGAAGCCAGTGAGGCAAACCCAGCCCTGGGAGCACCATCTTTGCAATGCCAAACCACCACTCTCAGCTCCCGTCTTGTCCAGAAACAGGACCTTAGAGAGCAACGTTTTGTAAGCAAACAACTTCAGTCCATAAAAATGAGTCATTTTGTTAAATGTTAGCCTAGCTGCATTTCATGTTTCCATCTCCCCCCTCTCCTTGTCCCGCAGCCCAGGGTGGGTGCTCAGGTGACAGAAGAAACACCGGGAGGAATTCATCACCCTGCAAGTGGCGGAGCTCATGGTCCAGCTGTGTGGGATGCTTGTGTTGCAACTCCATGGGCTTGCCCTCTCCAGTATCATTGTTAAACTCATCCTGGAGCAACTATCCCATCCAAGAGGTGGAGATGCTGCAGTGAGCAGTAGCCAGAGCCCCTGCACTTGCAGGCAGGTTGCATAAGCCTTGTTCCTCTGGAAAAGCAGCTAAAAATAACCAGGGGGGATGTGCCACAGGCTGCAGGCTCCTGCTGCCAGGTTTGTTTTATATTGCAGCAGCTCTGGGACTCAGTCCCAGGCCACGCACTGTGCCTGGAACCAGTCCTGGGGATGGGGGCCGGGGCTGGGCTGCCACGAGCCAGCACCGCAGCTGTCCTGGGGCCACAGCAGGTGCCCTGTGCTCTTCCCTCTGCCCTCGGAGCCACGGTCCTCACTGGGAGCCTGCCCAGCTCCTGTGGGACCCCTTTCCCCAGCCCACACCAAGAGCTGCTTGGGAGGATCATTGACGAGGAGGAGGGAGGTGGTCTCAGTTTCTTTATCCCTTGTAAGAGGGTTTGCACTATAAGGTGATACCTTACTCCAGAGTAGCCTGGTCAAGTGGAAATCAACACTAGCTAAGTAAATGCTGATCATCCTGCTTAGAGACTTGAATTAAAAAGCTTTGCCAATCAGCCTTGATTGATAGAAAAAGGACAGAGCATTAGGATCAGTCATGAGGCTTTAGAAGGCAAGACATTTTCTTCAATCTTTTTGTTTCCCTGTTTATTAACCAGGAACAGACCTGTATCATTAACAGCAGAATATTTACACAATGCTTTTGCCAGTGAGAAAAAACAAATGTGCGTATTGGAGTCCACCTAGGAGCTAAATCCTGTGCTAGAGAGAGCTGTCACTCTGCTGTGATCAATAAGCCCGTTAGCCCTCACTCAGTGCCTTGGCTCCCAGAGAGCCCCTGCAATCAGATCTGATTATGGTGATGTATTGGTGTGATTTTGGCTGTGCTTGTCTGAGAGGCTGGGATCAGGTTGCGTGGAAGAGCAATAGAACAAAGAAAAAACAGTAGTAAAGAAATTACCCCGAACAAAGATATTAGAGGCAAAATAAAGCCATTTGGAAAACTGAAGCTGGCAGCATCACTGGGAAGATGCGGCAGGCAAGAACATTGGGTACCAAGCTGGTACCTGGCCTGGCTGTGTGCTGCTCTGGCTCTGGGCAGCCCAAAAGCTGCTCAGCATAGTGCTGCTGCTGCAGATGGGACAGTCTCCACCCTTACAAAATCAGGTTGTCTGCAATGTAAAGGGTGGTGGCTGCTTTGGAGGCCAGCCTGAGGCTGTGCAATGTTCATACACACCCTGCACCAGCCTAACCCTGTTCCCTTTTTTCCCTGGCAGCCTGTTGCAAACCCCTCTCCCCGCTCTTTACAGATACTGCATAAATATCAGACAAAAGGTTGCTCACTCCAGCAAATGGGGTTTTCTGAAGCACTTCCATGACTAAGCAGAAACCTTGAATGTGATTTTGGCTGCTTTGCCCTGATGCTGGCCCCCCAACTACCCCAACCATGATAGGAAGAGATGGGACAGATCCTGATGCCAGTCCCAAAACCAAGGAGATTTGTCGTGGATGTGGAAGGTCCCAGCTCTGGTGGCTGCATTCAGGCCCTGCAGGCTCAGGGCTGCCCTGTGCTGCTGACACCCTGCTAACCTGCCACAGTGGTAGCAACTGGGCTGCAAACCCAGCCTGGGGCTCCCACATGATTGATAGCAGGAGGGCAGTGGGGCTGGCGAGTGGATGAGCAGCTGATGGATTGCTGTAACTGAAGCCTTCGCATCCCTGCTGCAGCTCCAGCTCTGGGGGCAGCAATGCTGGGCTGTGCCACAAACCCAACCAGGCCAGTGAGCTTCCACTGAGAGCCTGCTGAAACTGGGAATCTGTGGAGCAGCAAAACCCAAGTTCTGCCTCTGGGGAGACCCATCGGGAGTGCTGAAGTCCTCCTGAAGTCTCTCGCTTTCATAGTGGCTAGAAAAGAGGCGCTGGAGAGAGCATGGCACGGGCTTGCAACAACTCTGGTTTTGTTGTTCTGATTTTATTGCAAAAGGAGGACAACCAAAGGCCAGGGTGGGAGCAGGGGGAGCCTGAAGGACCAAAGGAAGGAGGTTACAAAAGGAGTGGGTGGGTTATCGGTGCGAGTGCATTCCTGTGGGGCCGGGTGGGCCGGCGGCCGGGGCCTCTCACACAAACCCTGGGGAGCTGTTTGCACAGCGCCCGCCGCTCGTCCCAAGAACATTTCTTAAATTGTTTCTAGCGCTCTCAAGAGCGTGACTGTGCCTTGAACAGTTATTTTGGCAATTGCTGCATGAGCAAGTGTTACCCCAACAGCCCCTCCCCACAAAACAGGGCAGGGCTCTGGAGGGACCCACATGCTGGGCAGGAGATGGAGGCACCTTTCATTTACCACCACCTCCGCTGGCCAGGCACTTTGGAAACCCGATCAGTGACTCTGGTCCCAAAGCCTGTGCCCACCCCCAGGCCCACAGGAGCAGCTGGAGCAGCTGCAGCTCTGGAGGGGACCAGCAGGCTGGAGCACAGCGATTCCTACGGCCCCAGCCCCTGCCCACAGCCCCCGGGGAGGTTCAGAGGAGGTGACTGGGCTGTGTCACAGACAGAGCACAGCATCATCTGTGCCCACCATCACCCAGTGAGGACTTTGGAAAGGGCTGGGGATGGATGGGGCCAGTACTGTGCCAGACACCCCAAAGCACTGGGGTAAGGCTCATCAGACATGTTTCCATGGCACCTGGGGCCAGGCGAGATGTCTGTCTGGGATTGTTGTCAGGGCTATTAACAAACTGATCTCTTTTTTTTCCCAAGCCCCTCTCCACAAGTCCCAGGGAACAGGGATTTGTTCCAAGCTGTGTTCAGAGTGTGATGGATGTGTCCTTGGACAGCATCATTTGGAGGGGTCAGTCTCTCACACGTGTAGCTTCAACCCCAGGGGCTTCCCACACAGAGCAACATTTTGCTGTCCTAAAAGGATTGAATCATGCTTATCTTGCTGTTGAATGCTCTACCCATCAACCCATACCCCAAGAACTGATGCACAGGTGGGCACAGGAGGAGCCCAGGGATTTTTCTGTTAATGAGGCTGGGGCACGAGGGCCACTGTTAATGATGATGGTTGACAGACATTCCCATATTGCCAATTCCCAGCCCATTTTCCTCGTAACCAAGGGCCCAAAAGGAGTTCTTCTGAGCATCACTGCTTTTGAATGTTTTATTAGAGACTGAAGCCAGCACAGGATATTGAGCACTTCAGCAGCAGAGCAATATAGCACGTGGTTGGCAGGGTTTAATATGTATCTGATTGTATTTCCCATTATGAGAAATGTGCTGAAGCCAGTCCTGAGGCAGGCCAGAGAGCTCCAAGTGCCACAAATCTGGGCCATTTAGCTGCTATGAATTCTTCCTCTCTTCCCTCATGATTCATCTCGAGGGCATTTAAGTCCTTGTAAAAATGTATTGCCAATCAAAATGTGAGAGTGGCTCTGAAGGATTAGACAAATTGAGAAGCACCTTTTGCAGCAGGGTGGGATTTGAGCATCCCTTTTTTTTGTTCATATCAAGCAAAATCCTGCGTGACCCAGTGGGAATGAAAACTCCTGCTGAAAATCTATTTCAAAGTCCATGGCATCCTTCCTTAAATTAAAGTCAAGTCTGGACTGGGGTTGGGGTTCAGAGCTCCACCTTAATGCTGTGCTGTGTGAGACGTAGCATCCCAAAGCAAAGCAAGCGAAACCCTTTTTGGAGAGGCTGAGCCCAAAGAGGGGCTCCCTTGTAAATCATCAGTACCTGATGCCAGGGCCACTGGGCAGCATCCGTGGGGCTGCAGAACCGGGAACCTGCTGTGTCATGGAACCATTGTGTTGGAAGAGACCTTAGAGATCGCCTGATTCCAGCCCCCCTGCCATGGGCAGGGACAGCTCCCCTCTGATCAGGTTGCTCTTGTCCCCTGTCCCTGCTCAGGCAGCAGCACTGCCCTGCCTGTTACCTCCACCCCGGCGCAGCCACCAAGACAGAAGCTGCAAATCCATCCTGTGTGCACAGGCCTTGCTCTGATCCCCCCGAAGCCTCTCCAAGCTTCAGGCGGTGGCTCCCAACAGCTTCAAACAACCGCATTAATCTGTGACAGCCTCCCGGGCCAGAGCGCGGGGCGCACAGCAGGGGCGGCCCAGACAGACTTTTATGGCCACAAAGGCCACGTCGCACCTGCTGACGGTTGTGAATAGACTTGCAGACAGCACCAGGTGTGCCATTGCAACAGATTGCACAACTGGGCGTGCCTTTCATCTATGTATAGAGCCCCGGCGAGGGGATGGAGCGCGCTCGGCAATTGTCCTAATTTAGCAAAAATCCTATTTGTCCAGCGGGTCGCCCTGCGCGGTCGGCACGTGTATTTCAGGAGCAATTATCTCGGTTGCCCTTGGCCTGGCCCCGGCCCTGGCCCTGCGGGGAGCCGGGAGCGCCGCTTTTATGGCTGGCGGCGAGCGATGGAAATGAGGGAGGGGAGAGGCGAGCGGCCGCCGGCCAGGGAGCGCTGCCAGCGGCGCGGGAGCATCCCCGCGCCCAGGGCATCCCGCACCCCACCCACCCCACGGGGTGATTCAGCTCGCTTGTTTACACTGACGGCCTTTTAGAGAAGAGGTTTTAATCATATCACTGCTCGTGAGAGCTGGGAGTAGCCCAGGGCTTGCAGCCGCTTTACAAATAGGGTCACAAAGAGCCGGAACAGACGAGGTCCACGCACTTGCGAGGTGCTGGTGCCTTCTCTTCTGCCACCCAACAGAGAGCCCGACAGAGACACTGCATTGAAGATTTTATCATTCCAGGGTTCATTAGAAGTCTGAGTCATAACTTCAGGTTCATTAGATTATTCCTGCATCTCAAAGTCACATTGTAAAGACAGCAGAGATTCTAAGACTTGTGTTATAAATGCGGACCACTCAATTGTACTCAATAAAAGATGCTGATCTCATGGGGATGGTGGGATGAGATCAGATCAGAGTTCTGCAGGCTGGAGCCAGTATTCATTAGCAGCAAATGGGGACCGTGCTTTATGCTAACTGTCCACCCTCCATGGATGTATGTGTGATGGCACGTCCAAAGGATGCACCTAAAACACAGATGTGATTGGGAGATTCCATTAGAAGAACGTTTTTCCTGCCTGGCTTGGCCGATGTACATTGGATTTGCTCTAATTATGATCTTTGAAATGAGCCCTGACGAGTGAAGTGACATCTGAATTGTTCTGGCTTTATTTTTATAAATATGAATCATCTACTCTCTTGAAAAAAAAAAAGCCAACAAGGTCAAGCCCTTTGTCCCACATTTTCCAACCTCTGTAATTGCTTGTAAAAACTCCCACCAAAATTAACATGGAAAAAGTAAAAGGTTGAAGACACATTTATATCTAATATTGCAAATTCAGACACCAGATCCCCCACTGCTTTATGCACAGCTTTCCCTATACTGCTGTTTCTGTGGAAAAGTCCCAAAGTATGGAAGAAAATTAAAGTAATGCTGTGACTGTTTTGTGTGTTTGAGAATTGCACACTGCGGGGACAGTGAGGCAGAGCGCAGGGATGGAGTCCAGCATCTCTTGGGGTGTAAAGGCTTCAGAGCCACTGCATCCCCCAGGAGTTTGTAGGTGTGTGCCCAGTAGACCCCTGGGGAGGAGCAGACTGGGAGGTGGGCACAGTGCTTCTTGTCTGGCCTTGTAGATCACGGAGAGGTGCTGAGGGACTGCCCAGCTCATGCCACTGCCCTCCATCACCATTATCCACGTGGATCAACTGCCTAAAAACACTCTGAAGCCTGTAGGTCCCTCCCCACACCCCCTCCACGCCACCACGTGTCCCCCCCTTCCCACGCGGTGACCTCCAGCTCTCACCCCACCCCCGGGTGATTGCAACTTTCATTTCCCCAACGGTGGCTCCTCGGTGTCACCCTGCACGGCCCCAGCAGGCACCTCTTGCAAGCCTCCCACCCTGGTGAGCGATGGGGAACAGCCTCCTGCTGACCAGCAGCAGGAGCTGGGGCCAGATTTTGGCAAGCCTGGCACGGCCCTTGAGGAGGTTTGGTACGTTAAAAGGCATGGTCACAGTGCCTTGGAGGGGGCAAAATATTTTATTTTTCCCAATTACTGCATTATACAGAGAAAAGGCTTTTGCCATGTATACACACACATTTATTAGCTTGACACTAACCAGATAACAAGCTGCTGTGTGACCTGTAATTTTGACGGAATCAAACAGAAACTTTGGTAACTACAGCCTGGAATAAAAGGTATTATTTATTCTATGGACTGTAGTAGTTCATAAAGGCCTCAGCAGCAATCAGGACACACTGTACTACACAGAGCAGTGGAGACCCCACCTTAAAACACCTTCCAATGTAAATACATCAGACAGACAGAATTTATTTGCTTCTCACAATAACTCAGCCCTTGACTCACCACAGACCAGGCCCAGCTCAACACAGCTGTGTCTGAACTTTCACAAGAAGTCTGACTCCACAGACAGAGGCTGCTCCTTTTTCAGTGGCTTTCCAAGGACCTTTCCTCCCTATCAGTAGGAGAACCAGCAAGCAGCAATTCTAATGCTTTTTAAAAAAAACTTTTTTATTTATACACCTATTTAGATAAGCAGTGCTTTAAAATCAGCCACTGGACACCATCAGACAGCTCTGCTGCACTTATTCCAGCTGTAAAGTTCAAGTTTGCCTATTTGCAGTCCTCTTCTAAATACACTTAGCACCTCAGTACTCCTGGAGGCACATATAATGTGGGCACATTGATTAAGTCAGTGAATAACATAACCCAGTGCATAATTAAATCGCCAGACTTGATTCTCTTTCATTTAAGCTCTTAATAGTTTCACATGACAAACAGTCCATATCCAAACTACGCTGATAGAACAAGCACTATACGTTCTAATTAGACCACTTTATTAAATCAAATTGTGTTGCTCAGTACATCTGTGCAGGTTGCACAGGCTTCCATGTAAACTGCACAAATGATGATAAAATCACAATAAAGCACTTCCAATCATTAGATTCCAAGAAGTGTCATCTGAGGGGTAAGTCCCATTACTCCCATTTGGGTGATGAGAAAACTTATACCACAGAAAACCACAGAAAAATCCCTTGTGTTAGTCACCTCATCGTCAAATTAAAAGAAATTTGTCCTCTCTGGTCCCGCTCTAGAGGACAAAGTTTGATCTAATTTATCAAGTATTGCCCATAAAGCAAACAAAGAAGCATGTGTTCCAGCAGAAGCCCCCATCCTTCACCCCTCCATCACCATCACTGCTGCCCAGCACTGCAATGGGAACTAACATAATCTTACAGCTGCTCCATTGTCAAAGTGACACATTAGCAGAAGGATTTACAGACCTGTTTGCTTATGAAATAAAGGTTTGCATGTTCAGAAATGCAAATGCTTCCTCTGCAGAGGAGCCACACACCACAGAGAAAGCTGCTCTCTGAAAGCTGTGCTGAACTCAGGAACTTTGTTAAGGTATCTGTGACGATTAAAGTTTGCGGCTTTCTTCAAAAAAAAATCCAAAATGACAATGAATACACAGTTGCCAGTATGTACAGACCACGGCAAGAAGCTCCTGAGGCAGCTGCACTGAGGGGCAGCTCTGGGCAGCTCTTCAAAACAGTGCTGTGAAAAAGGAGAACTGGACACATTCACTTAACCTTTGCACAAGAATCAACATTTGCCTCTCCAAGTCAAATCCTGGCCCTTGCGATGCCAGTAAGTGTTCTGTTAATAATGGAAATTATGTAAAGATTTTAATTCAGATTTTGCTTCCAAATTTATTTAAAGAAAGATTTGCTCTGTGAGAAGTTGAGCTGATTGAGGCAGGCAGATTTGCAGCTTTCTGCGTGCACAGTACCAGCAGAAAACCTTTTCTTAAATCATGGTGCTTTACTTTTTGGGTAGTTTAGGTGCTATGTTGTTGTGGAACCACATGAAGCTGAAGATGACACCCATTGTCTTCGGGAAAGTCTCATCATAAGCAAACTTCATGGATTCTTCTAAAGGTATTTCCACAACTTCAATCAGCTCTCCTTCTTCTGGCTGGCCACCTCCTCCACTGGTTCTCATCTGGTCATTTACTTCTGCATAAAACAATGTCTGCCTAGAACCTGTCAAACCAACTCCAGACCTGGAAAAAAGCAGAGGGGAAACTCTGTTTTAGATAGACAGAAGGCAGCAAGGAGCTAGGAATGGAAACACAGGTCCTTAATGTGTGAGACAGAAATGGACCGAGACAGAATTATTGAGACAGAAATTGATTGCAACTTTCATTTCCCCAAGGATGGAGAGGCCCATACAGTTCCATATAAAATAGATCCATCTCCAAAGATATTCTGCAGCTTTGGAAAAATTTGAGTTTGGGAGAAAATAAAAAAAGAAGAAGGATTTTGTATTGGTGAACTGTTGTTCTACATACACTGAAGTCAACAGAAGCTCTTTCAGCTGACCTCAGGGACAGCAGAAGTGCAGGATGACTCACAGAGATGCACAAACAACAGGAAGAAGCTCCCCAATGTATCTGTGTGCTGTCGTGCTACATTTGTTTGCTTGTTTTTACTCAAATATTTAGATTTTTTACTCTTAAGAGGATTATGTCCATTCACAGCTGGAGTCCTCCACTCATGGACTGGATAGGTAAAGAAGAGAAAGGCAGTCTGAGACTTGCTCTCTATCCTTCCTGAACTTTAGCCTTGACCCAAATGGACCACTGTAAGCACGCACATGTCCAAAGTAATTCAGTCTCCCTGCTAAATTTGCTTCAGTGGATTTAGTTGAGGATATTTTAGATTATGCAGTCTTTCTTCAGCTAGACCGCTTGCTGTGTATTATACTTCTTATTTGTTAATCCTCTATTTCCTTAGGACTATTTAATTTGGGTATTATTAAATAAGGGATAAGTACATAATCCACTCATTTAGTCCTTCCAAGAAAATATTCACATTGTAATCGCAATTTCTTCATTTCACATGATTACAAGTGACTTTTCACATTAAATCTGGATCCAAAGTTCACTGAAACTATGAATGAGGCATTAGGGCAAGATGAAAAATTAGCTTTCATATTATTACACATACAGAGGATTCTCAGACTTGTAGCAGTGTTATGATCTTAGAGTGTATATCCAGATTTACCCAACCATTACTCAACTAAATCTTTCAGTTAATCCAGCACACATCACACCCCATAGCAGGAATTAATCATTCGTGTCTCAGTTTTCTAAGAACACTGGCAATTATTTTGTTTGGGGAATTAATAGTGACTATTGAAGTTTGTTTCTAATAGTGACTATTGAAGTTGGTTTCTTACATCAATATAGACTTTTAAAAAAATACTAAATAGGGAGCAAACCAGTGAATTCTTTTCCTAAAATTACTTCTGATACATTCTGTGACTTTGGACAAGATGCTTCACCCCTCCAGGATCATTCCTGTACATCTATGAAAAGAAACTTAACCATCTTTGGCATTGTCAGGAACTCCGAAGGCTGATACTGGACCTCTTTCTTTCTGTACGTGTCACTTTATTCCAGTGTCAGGACTGGGGGTTTTGATACACGTTTTAACCAACTGTAAAATCTGCAAGACAAAGAATGCAGTCTGCTGGTCGTCACAGGTTCCATGAAAAACACAGGACTGTGTACAATATATTTAATGTCCTGTTATTTATGATTATGCTGTTTATGTCAAGTCTGACACCTTCATCTGGGGTGCCCTACCTGGAGAATGGAAACTATCCTAACCCTGAGTATTTCCATGTCTACTTGGTAATTTTTAAAGGTTATATACAAAAACAGAGACTTTATTTAAGAAGCCCTTCTATGAGAAGTTCTGGCTTGATTATTTACAGCATGATCTCCTTCTATAGCACCTGTGACCATTTACTTATGAAAAACTACAGCTGTGGAAATCAGGAGTTCACAGATCTTTTCTCTAAAGGAAAGAAAAACCATTTCCAAGGTGCTACACTGTAAGATTCAGGTTCTTGCCACCACAGCTCAAGCAGCAGGGAGAGATTTCCATATGGTGTTATTTCATTGTACTTACTCATATGATACTCTCTTCTTAGGAACTAAATATATCAAGAGTAGCTACTACACTGAATATACTTGAAAAGATGGAAGTCCTGGACATCGATGTCTTTCCTTTGTTATGATGCCCAGAGTTACAGCATTTCTTCATATCTATTGGCATATAATAAGCCACACAAACCAACAAAAGTTGTAACAATACATATTCAAAGGAGGACACATCCACATGATCATTCTCTCTTACTTGATTACCTACCTTACTCTACTCTGGTGCAACTTTGCCACAAGGTAATAGTTACAAAGTAATAAAAACTTCCAAATGAGCTATAAATAAAATTAAAGAATGCTGGTATTAATACTCGTCACATTCTGTTCTACTCTTTTCTTCCCAAACCAGCAAATCTAACATTTCTAAGCGTACCTAGAATCCCTTCGCTATTTAGATGGTGACTTTGCAGCCTGTTGCAGGATGTTACTTATAAATTTTATAAAGTGCTTTAATTTGTTGTCTAACTAATCTCCCTCAAGGGAGTTGACAGTTCTTCCCGATTTGATGATACTGAACTGGGAGGAGCTGCTGACTTCCCCAAGGATGGAGAGGCCCTGCAGAGAGACCTCAACAAATTAAAAATCAGCAATCACCAACCATACAAAGTTTAACAAGGCCAGGTGCTGGATTCTGCACCTGGAATGGGGCAACTCTGGATGTATGGACAGACTGGGGAATGAGAGGCTGGAGAGCAGCACTGTGGAAAGGGTGGTCCTGGTCGATGGCAAGTTGAACATGAGCCAGCAGTGCCCTGGCAGCCAGGAAGGACATCCCTCTCCTGGGTTGCATCAGGCACAGCATCACCAGCTGGATAAGAGAGTGGATTGTCCCGCTCTGCTCTGCACTGGGGCAGCCTCACCTCGAGTGCTGGGGGCAGCTTTGGGTGCCACAGTATTAAGAAGACGTTGAGCTATTAGAGAGCATCCAGAGGAGGCCACAAGGATGGTGAAGGGCCTGGTGGGGAATCTTTATGAGGAGTGGTTGAGGTCACTTGGTCTGTTCAGCCTGGAGAAGAGGAGACTGAGGGGAGACCTCACTGGTGTCTTCAGCATCCTCACGAGGGGCAGCAGAGGAACAGACAGTGTTCTCTTCACTCTCGTGGCCAGTGACAGGACCCAAGGAAACAGCATGAAGCTGAGTCAGGAGAGGTTTAGGTTGGGTATCAGGTAGGTTGGATATCAGGAAAAGGTTCTTTACCCAGAGGGTGGTTGGGCACTGGCAGGCTCCCCAGGGCAGTGGTCACAGCCCCAAGCCTGACAGAGTTCAAGCCTTTGGACAATGCTCTCAGGCACATGGTGTGACCCTTGGACTGTCCTGTGCAGGGTTAGGAGTTGTACTTGATGATCCATGTAGGTCCCTTCCAACTCAGTATATTTCATTAGTCTATGATTCTAAAAGACCATTTCAATGGTTTCAGAAAGAAGTTGAAAGATACAGAAATATACTTTGATTCTTAAAAGAGGCAAATATCTTACCTTTTTTCACTTGATATTTCATTCTCTAAATGATCTGGCTTACACTGCCAGTTGATCATTTTTGCATAGATCCACATGGACTGCCCTTTACTAAATTAAATATTCTCCAGTATTGCCTACTGCTGTCTTTCACGACATTTCCAGACTGCAAATGTATCCTGCTTGTCCTTAGAAAATTGCACAAAAATCAATGCTATTCACATTTCGTCTGTCTTAGTACCTTTGGCTTTTATAGAAATCAGAAGTTAGGTTTGTTGCCTTGAAGCTGTTCTGGTTGAAGAAACAAAGTGTTTTTCCATATAACCTTGCAAAACATTGTACATTTCAATGATTTTGGGTACTGGGGCAGAGGAGGAAGAGAGCAGAGAGGGAGAAGGTGGGTCTGACTGGTGAATAGGCTACAGGAAATACTATGTTTGCAGTGTGCTTTCAAGTTTATCTGTCACTAGGAATTTCCTATGCTTTTTCATAATTACCTGCACTTTCTAAGTATGATGTTTAAGGAATTTTAATGTGCCTTTACTCATATTTATACTCTTCTTTCTGCTACCATCTTCCTCTATCCCACATGTGTGACACGTGCTTTTCCTTACCCCAGTATTTCCCACTACAAATAAACACTTTTGCCATGGTCTGAAATGAGTCACCTATTAACAGATTACAGCTATATTCATTAGCTTTGCATCTGTGGAAATCACAGGGGTCAGCACACCCGAGCTGCAAGTGATGAGTTTCACCCTGGGAAAGCCACCTTCCTGATAAAGGTGCCTTCCTGGGACAAGGGAAGCTTGGCTGGGGGAGGGTGAGCAGGTCTGAACTCAGCACCAGCCCACGGTGAGACTTCAGGCTTCGGTGTCAGTCCAGGGTTTAGCACCGTGCTGCCCAAACCCGGCACATCACGGCTCACACTGACCCAGACCTACTAAGCCTGGCTTGACCTGGCTGACTGTTCCAGCTGTATTCTGATGTGTCTGCACGGTGCCTGACTTATTTGCCACTGTGGGACAAATGCAAATGATCTGCACAAAACACAGCTCGGTTTTCCCTGCCTCTTTATCGTGAGGATCAGTTTCCTCGGAGGAGTTTATGGTCGTTCCAATTAACAGCTACATGGCTGGCAAATACTCCTTGTCAAGTCATTAGGGCTTAAGCTCACAAGCCCTGTAATTTCAACAGAGAGATTTTAAACCCCAAAACTCTATTAGCACTAAACTTTCTGCATTGCTTCAGACAGTTAGAAACCTCCATTACCTTTGACAGCAGCAAGTCTAGGAATGTAAGCATGTCAAAGTAAGGATACCAAAGTCGTATGGTTTTCATCACAATAGTAACTTATATGTAAGTTTAACATATCAAAACAAGATTGTATGCTGCCTTCCCATATTTCATTTTGAATAAAACACTCAAACAGTGAGATTAAATCATGCTATGGCTTTTAAAGCCTTGGGCAACACACTTTTAGGCAACACCACACCAGAGAAGGAGCTTCTGCAGAATGACTGCGAGGCACTTCTCACCTCCCGCCCAGGGGTGGGACTGGCTGGCAGCACCAGGTTTTAATTACAGTATTTCCATCTACTTCCTTCTCAGACCAGGGGAAACACAGGAGACAGACTGTCACTCCAATCTGTTTTTGAAATACGGCAATAGCAGCTACCAAAAAGCCTTTGTTTAACTCTTCCCTTTTATCAAATGCATGAGGAAATACACAACATGTGAAATCAAGCTCACAAAATGGGACTTTTCACTTGTCCTATCTAACTTCACAAGCATAAAGATACAGTACATATATTTTTTATCAGAAGTGGAGAAACTGTATCTTACAGCTTAAAAAAAGGTTTAGTAGTGTCTGAAGCCACAAGTGAGATGGAGTTTGCCAACAGCCAGTGAGTTTTTTCTTCACACTGAGTGTGCACACATGTGCATGTCCACACACAAACACGCTGGTAATCAGGGTCAAAATTCAAAGCTTCTGTTTCAGATTAGCTTTGCCTTTTTCTCATGTCTGGGTGCTTGCCTATGCCAACCAATTATCTCATTCATAAGTATTATGTTTGTAAATATTACACTTCTAATTTGAAGAAACAAGTATGTATGAAAAAAGAAACAATATTTTATACTCTGCTCCTCTGCTGAAACATGGGGAACAAATAAATTGACTTATCCTTGTGAAGACTTATTACTTTAGTTCAGATTTCTGATAGACAGCAATTAAAAGCTAAATTTCTCGTAATGTGTTAATATTAAAGAAATACACAATCTATAAACAATCAACATTCCTATTAACACAGAAATATATCTTTTTTTTTTGTTTTAATCTTCCACAGTTAATGTGCAAATTCCCGAAAGCAACATATCCTTTTATAAGACATAAGCCATCTGGATGCAGAATTTGGGTATAGAGTGAATACATAATTCATGTTTACAAATAAATGTGACACAAATCTCTGTTATTTATGCTTAAATCAAGATCCAGTTGGGCATGCAACATGTAAACTGATGATCAGTGACATGCAGCTCCTATTGTCACTTCTTAGGACCTTTGTACAGTTCTGACTTTATAAGCAGCAGGTGCAGGGAAACAAGCACAGAAGTAATTAACATAAAATTATATTACATTATGCCATCACCCAACAGGTGTACTAGCAGGTGATCTTTCTAATTAAAATGTACTCCAACATTTTCAGGGCTATTATTCCTTCTACATAAAAACCTGTGAATACAAACCATTTTTACTTCATTGCACAGAAGCTAAAAGCCATGGCATGGTAATTGGAACATCCAATACTAATTCTCTGAATGCTCTTCTTGTACACTTTGGAAAAAAATCAGATGTAGGAAGATTAAAGTAAGTACCTATTTTAATATAGCCAGGCCTTTAAACTAATCCATCTGATTTCTTTGCAGCAGGGCTGAGAACCTACAGCTCCTAATGTATCCGGGTCAGAGCCAAGAGTTTTTTACAGCCTCTAGGAGAAAATAAGGATGTAATGAAGGGAAAAGGAAGTTGAACCAGAAACTCTGGTTCAATTCTACCCTGATATTCTGAGGTGTTATTGAAATCCAATTAATTTTATAAATATTCTTCAAGAAAACCAACATTTTCAAGAACTAAAAGAAAATACTTTGCAACAGCAATAACACCATCATCATAATCAATAACAACAACTTATTTCCCCGCCCCTGTCTTGTAAGAAAACAAGTCTCAAGGAAGATACCTGGAAGTACTTCAACCTAAGAAACTAACTCACAGATGAATTTCAGCACATGGAGTTTAGTCTGAAAACTGCTGGGATACCATGACAGAGAGAAAAATTGTTATATCTGATATATGAGTAAGTTCAAGGTAGGTTGCTCACTAAAAGAGTCTGCATTTGTGAAAAAAAAATCCCAAACATTAAGGGAAGCTCACAGATTTCTTTTAGAGCTTTTACAAGTGGACAATTTAACTGGCACCCTTCAACATTCATGAACCCTCAGTTTATAATTATACTGCCATAGGATTGGGTTCATTTTGTTATTTTATTATTGAGCAAAGTGATTCCTTTACACCACTCACATCTACCACCTGTGCTATTTTTGACTGATGCCACATATACAACTGACGAGAACTCAAGGTAGCAGTAGCCACCAAAACTTTCTGGAAGCCTCCAAAAGTGAATTAGCTGCTGCCATAATTTAAACCAAACCTTTTGCAATACCAAAATGAAGTTACTGAACGCCAAGCACAAAAGTAGAAATTTGTGTAGTGATGATGAGAAGAAACTCACCACACAGGCTGCAAACAATACAGATTCTTTCCAGAATGATCCCTCCTCTGTCCACACAACACGAACCACCCACATTTCAATTCACCTCCTGTCTGGCATATTTCTATAATAGGAACAGATATTTCTGATTTCGGAGTGTGGTTCCTCTGTCCTCCTCCAGTCAAGTCCCTCTAAATATGTTTGTGTTTCTCGTTATCTGCCCCCAGTCCAGCCTCCTTCACTCACCCCCACCATACTGTCCTTCTGCTGCTGGAACAGTTTCTTTCAAAGATTTCAAATAGTGTAAATTCCCCAACTCCCGGCTTCTTTCCTGATTCCTCATTGACTCCACAGCTCCTCTGTGGATCATTCAAGGTAATTAAGTCTGAGATCTGCTTAATTCAGTGCCTGACTTCTATGTGATGAGTATTGAGTCACTGGAGCTTCGGCAGAGCTTAGTAATGGGGTCCAGTGGGTTACCTGCATGTGAATGAATTACCTGTGGCAGTACTGGGCTCACACTTTCCAGGTTAGCTGAGAAACACTAAAAAAAAAAATCCCCCAAAACCACTGCTACAGGCCCTGATAATACATGAGGAAAACCCCTGCTATCTTCAGATTACCCCTAACCTTTACAGTTCCCACTTCTTGAGAACAGAGCAAAGTTGAATACAGTCTAAGTACTTTCCTCATTTCCTTACAGAGAATTCTTCACCACAATGAATGTACTTTCCCCAGCTCCATTTAGTTCTCAGCCTAAGAGTTTTCCTGTGTATTGTTCATTCTTCCTCTTTTTCCACTCAAGGTTTTTCTGTTCCATTTTTCCCCATAGTCTAAGTTCTGCCTATGGATTGTCCATTCTCTATTTTTCTTAATCCATTAGGCACAGAAGTGTACCTCCCTAGCCAAAACCATTCCTCCCTTTACATTTGATGTGTTTTCAGCTTTTCGTGTCCTTCTGTCAGATCTAGCTCAACTTGTGCTTTTATTCCAGGCAGGCAATTCCTTCTCATGACCATGATTCCAGAAAGGGGTGTCATTAGGAACACAAGACAACTCCCTGCTTTCAGATCAAAGGCTGTGATGACACAGAATACAGACAGGAGGTGAATGTCAGTGCAGAATCACAGAATATTCTGAGCTGGAAGAGACTCACAAGGATCATCAAGTTCAACTTCTAGTTTAGAGACAGGGGAGGCATGGTAGAAGATAAATTATATCAGTAATGTAATGCCTCTGCAAAAAAGGCAAACAACAAACTCCAGTGTATAAAGAATGATCTCTGAGATTAGGGGAGATAATGCTTCCACTCTATCTAGGAAAGCCCCCACTAAAGTACTGTGCTCCACTTTGTGTGTCTGGGAAAACACAGTAAAGATGCTCTCACACCTGCTAGGTTCAGCAGAAAGGAGGGAAAAGGCCACTTTATTTACATATGTCACGTCTTATAGAATTCTCAACTCGACAAGGGATTGGAGAACATGTCACTTCCTTCTCAATCCCACCGGAGAAAAAAGATGGTCATCAAAGTTCTCTTACCACAAAAGGAATGAAAAACAGAATAGACAGTTAAATAAACATTGGCTATTATTTACATGAAACTGTGTGAGAAAGAATTCCGACTCCATGGTTAAAACAGAAGGCTTTAGCAAAAACTAAGGCAACAACTTTGGGCACTAACTTTTTAAGATATATGCAGACCAGATGGAGAGAAGGCAGAGGACAGCAGAAGGAATGATCAGATATCTAGAAAACATGATCTAAAGAGAAAGACTAAATCACCTAAAAGAGTTTTGCACAGGCAAAAATAAAATAAAGGGAACATGTTTTAACAAATAGGTGGAAGGTGCCGAAGTACTTAATGTCCATTGGGAACAGAGTAGTAAGTGTCAGTCTTGAAGTAAAGAAAGGGAAATTTTGGCAAGACATGAGGGAGAAGTTGCTCGTGGTACAGACAGATAAGATACTTCAGACAGAATGCCAAAACCCTCCAAGACAGGCCATGGAATGATCAAATTCGAGAGAAAGCACAGGTGCACATTTGTCACAACTGGTGTCAGTCCAGCTGAGGCTGATCTTTGGAAGAGCAGCCATCTAGAGAGAGTCCCCCAAAACTCTGACCTGAGGCACTGGGTCAATAAATAATGCAGAGCAACTATTACACAGATTGCTGGGATGGCAGATAAGAGTAGAAGTGCAAGATGCATTGTAATTGTAATGGCATGCATACGCATTAACGCAATGCTTTATGCCTGTGCTTTGTATTGACAGTCACAGCATGAAACAGCAGCATCAACCATTTGGAAAAGCCTGCTACACCTGGAAAATGCCCAGGAATTCTTATATGTAATATAGCCATTACAGAAAAGATGTCCTTAGGAGACCGTAAGGGAACCGATTACTTCCTGTCTTTGCATCAAATCCTCAAGGACCAGAAAGATATGACAATCCTTGGCGGGAGGAAGAACAGGACACTCCTAATAGGAATAGGAGTGCTTTGAGAATAAAATTCTAATATAGAGCACAGGAAATCAAACAAAAAAAATCCTGTAAAATATCATCTTTGAGGCTTCAACCTTTCCCATTAATTTAAAAACGTAAATACTATACAGGCCCTTCTGACTTCAGCATGGATCTCCATGGGCAGAAAGCTGTGTCCACATGGACAATGGAGGATTACGAGCCCTTTGCAAGGGTCTCAACAAAGAAAACCCCATTGTATACACTCTTCACAAGTCAGTGCCATTAAAAAAAAAAAAAGGCAACTGAATGAACAACCACCTGTAACATACAAAGATATTTATCAACACCACAACACAGAGTTTTAGGCAGATATATCTTAGTATTGAGTCAAACTTCTACACTGAAGCTACAACCTTCTACAGCTACAGAAATTGTATTCTACTTTTCCTGTTTTGCATTTGTATGCACATACATACGTGCATATACATATGTATATATCTGCATACAGCAGCCTGTCAGTGTCACCCAACCTATGAAATTCTATAGACAGCTTTTGCTCATAAATCTGGAAGACACTTTTTCTTTCAGTAGAACAAACCCTTAATCTGGTTTCAATGAGTTGTAAAAGACAGCTCCTCTGATTCACCCCCTCCCCTCAACAGAAGCACTGCTTGTTAATCCAGCAGGAAATAACATTTGCCAGGATTGACAGCTGTGGATTTGTATTCAATTCCCAAATTAAAAACCAATGACAGGGCCTAGTTCAATGGAGATGTCAAGTAAAATAAAGAAAGTAAAAAACCTGCTGCTTTCTCTGTAAAATACAAACATATATACATTTTGGATAACAATACTAAAAGCTGGGGATGAGATATAATAGGATTAAAGCTGTGTGCAAAGTTTCTCTTGAGGGTTTTTTTTTCACCAGCAACTCCACTTACATATAAATTTTTTCCTTCACTCCTAATAAATGTTTTAAAACATGTTAGAAACTATTTCAATAACTATTTCAAACCCTGCAAAAATACAATGTAATAATTTTCTCAGTCAAATCAGCAAAATCTTCATATATAACAATCATTATTGTCCAATTCAAAGAAGCTTTAATTACACACCAAATATTATGAAGAGGTGTAATGGCACAGGTTCTCATGCTTCTGCAAAATCATGTTAAAGGTTAATCAGAGAGCATCTCAGGCAGTTTCTACTGTTAATCTGAATAATAAGAATCAGAGATGGAAAGCATCTAACACAGTAAAGATGAGCTGTTTTCTAGTGCTGTAACAAACTCCTCTGAAGAGCCCAATGCAACTTTTCCCTCTTCTAATAGTCTTTGGAATAAGTCACAATAGTATGATTTGGGAATTCAATCCCGTAATTATCATATTGATTATATGATACTTATAATTCTGTAAATACTCCTCTCACTTGCTAGAACTTACACCTTTCTTGTACCTTCAGATGTCCATGTTCCTCCAACACACTGCTTAAATAAGGGAAGAGGGAACATTCAGGCCACTTCAGCAATCAGTGAAACAGTGAAACGCAAAGTGTTTTAACTTGCTGCTGTTTACCTGTAAGAAGTGATCCTCCTGAGCTCTGCAGTGGAAACACGATAGCCACACTCTTCCAAGACTTCTTCACAAGCAATTTCTTCTAAAGAAAGGCCTGGCTTGTCCACGATGCCAGCACAGAGTTCATAGGTGACTCCAACCACTGCAGGTATGGGATTCTCCAGGGAAGCAAAGCTCTCCTTGTTCTGATTCTGAAAGACTTGAGGATGATCCCTTTCTACTTCACACATGTAAACAGCTTAAAAAACCGCCCAAAACACAAAAGAAAAAGAAACAAGGGGCAGTATGTTAGTTTACTCATATTAAATACAATAAAGGGTGGTAGACAAATTTTGCCTGGAACTTAACAACTATGAGAGCACTTGAGAGTAACAAGGAATTCAGCCATGTTATCTGTTAAAATAATGACACACAAAACTGGCATTTTAAAGAACAAACGTTCTCTTGCCATGTCCGTAAAATTATTCCTTAAACTCTTATTTGTACTTACATCATCTGGAATGAATTCATGCACACCTTAGAACAAATAAAAATTGAAAAAGGAAGCTAGTTCATCCAAGAAATCTAAGTGCTAGAAGCACCATACAGCTTCCATTTGTTGGGCAATGAGAATATTGTGATTTAATTTAAACTATGCAGTTATCTTGCAGAAAAGTTGGGTTGCACATAAACTACCATGTGCACAATGATGAGTCTTTCAGCCTGTCAACTCAGCTGTTATTTAGAAAGGGTATGAAAAGCATGTATGTTTGTTTGGGGAAAAAAAATCCTCTTTTGAACATATAGTTCCTTGCACAGATTCCTGTGTGGAGTCTGAAAAAGATTTCTTGAATTCATCTACAAACAGCTGCCACTGTAATGCACTCCCAAAGAAAGTGCAAATGTCAGATTTTAGTCCTTATTTAAGTAAAACCTCTTACTGATGTCAGCAGAAATTTTGCCTGAGTGAGAACTGCGGGACTGGATGTCAACACACAAAGAATCCCTACTGACAGACAGCTCCAGATCATTGTAACTTTAATACACAGGTATAATTCCACTTGTTTCTTCCTTGAAATCTCCTTATGTCTGTCCCCTTGCTTTTCATGAAAGGTTTCCAAGACAGTGTTATAAACCCCCCTAAATGAAACTATTTTAAACTTTGAACCTATTTTTATTCCATTAAAATATTTTACATGCATATTTCATATACACATAACATGGTTTTCAAATTAGTTTCTCTTTTATTTCCCATTCTAAATCTTGCAGAACTGATATAAAAGAATTCAGGTTTAATAGGCATCTTTCTGTCCTTCCAGGTACTGGATTTATCTTGGTATTTCTTAAAAAAAGGTCTCTAGAGAAATGTTGTTGCATAACAGTGAAGTACCACAGTGACTTCCTAAGCACTTGGTCTCTGAGGCAGAGTCTACACCCCAAAAATCTGCAGTGCTTGTTTTGACATCTCAGAAGTGTAAAATAGCAAGATCAGCACTTGAAAGGGAGATGTCCAGATCAGTCCAATATCTAAAATCTAATCTTTCTACAGAAGTTAAAGCTTTCAAAGATGCTTTTCTTAGGTACATCCAGGTCTTTGAGATTCAAACAGGTACAGATAGGAGTTTCTACTTCTTACTTGAGAGACATGACTTACAGCTCAGTTTTCTTTTCAAAGCACAGCATGAAGCCAGAAAAAAAAAATATTCCTTGCCAGCTCTAAGGGACAGCTCCTTGAAGGGTGTCTATTGTCATTATTCCAAAAACTTCGAAAAGCTAGGAAAATTACCATAAATGACAACCACATCCAAGATTTCTCTGAGACAAGCCAAATCCTCTGAAAGTTTTATTTCTTTTTTAGTACTGACATACTCATATCAGATAATTCAAAAAAGGAACAACACATGCATCCCATTAAAGGCTTTGGGCATTAAAACAGAATGCAGGTAAGGGTGTGGGATGCAGAAATATGAAATATGTGACCTAAGAGTGTTAAAAGTCTTTTGTATCCCTGAAACCCATCCTGTCATTCCATCAGGCACCTGCTGTTCTCCTTCTCCCTCAGCACAACTGGGCTCCACGTAGATCAAAACCCACACTACCAGAAGGACCTAATCCAGCAGTCCTCTTCAGAGCAAAGTCCTGTGATATGCCCACACTTCAAGCCCAGGAACAGTTTTTCTCTGTAGATAAGGAAGAAAAGAAGCAGTACCAGCCACTTCTGTAAGAGCCCAAATACTACAGCATTCACCAAGCAGTCTGATTATAAATTTAATATCACGTGGCTTGCAAAGGTTCAAACTCAATTTATCTCCCTAAGATAAGCAAAGCCTAGAAAGCCAAGCTGCCTGCTCGCATCAGGGAACAGAGACTCTCCCATACCTCTCTTGAAGGTACAAATCTGACTGCACAAGTGATGCACTGGCTGACAAAGAACTGGATGGAAAAGGAGTGTGTCCTACTGGCTAAGGCACACTCTTCAGAGGGGAACCTCTCCTCTTCCTCATCACAGGTTGTCATCTTACTGCAAATACACAAAGACTTTGGAAAGCAGAATCCAGAAGCTCCAGCACAGTCACCCACCCACTTGCCCCATGTCCATTGTTCCCTTGTCTTTCGATGCTTCCTTGGCCAGGAACTGCCACTTCCTCACTGCTGGGCAGTCTCCTCCATCATCAGACGGACATGGCCATGAGTGGCAGCATGGTGAGGAATCAGCCTGTGCTACAGGAGCTTCTGGTTGCACATCGGGAAGAATGACAACAGAAAGGGTTGTAAGGCATTGGAAAAGGCTTCCCAAGGAAGTGGTGGAATCAACATCTGCACGAATTACCCTGGAGCCACTCAGCTGTAAGAAGCCTCAGAGTGGAAACTCCAGTAGAATTGATGTTCTCACCTTCTTTTCTGTAAGGTGGGACAAAGGATAGACAGCTCAACCAAACTGAGCAAGTAAGTTCACTTTATTAAAAGCAGCCTTTGTAGGTGACACATACAGGGACTTGTTTGTTATCCCTAAACACAAGAAAACAACAGTAGGGACAAAGGAGCCAGTGGGGTTTGGCTCTCTGGAGAAGGTGCTGGCTCCTCTCTAAACTTCTGACTGCTCTGGTGTTTTGTACCTCCTGAAACAGAACATGGCTTATGATTCAAATCTTTGATAATGTTTATTTTAAGTCAGTGGAAAAACAAACATCACAATCCACTGAAAGGTCATTACACTCACAGTGAATAAACCAGAGTACATGTTCATAGGTCCTAATTCCAGCCCTTCCCAGGAATATATAATTTTATTATATTTGAAAACGTGTGGTCAATTGCCTACCAAAATAAGCATTGACCAATACCTTTGCAAATTAGTCATGAGTGAGGAACATATACAGAGATACCTGTTTAACTTTCTTCTCTCTGCTCCTCCCAAATGTGTGATTTCATGATCATTCAAGATGATCTAAGCCCAGAGCACACAGTTTGCCTCACTGGTTGTGTGCTCCTGCCACCCCTCAAGTCAGCACGAACTCCTTCAGCTGCCTGATCCTCAGAACCTCCTGTCTGCAGCCATTCTGCTGTGGCTGCATAAGTGCCGCTGGTGCCAAAAGGGAATGAGGTGGGAATGTACGGGCAGGGAGGGATGAGTGCCTTTACAAGCAGCACAGACATCAGTGGGAAAAGCTGCTCCTGACAGCACAGCCTAGGGAAAGGCGAGCACACATGGCACCAGCACACGTGCAGGGGACGTGCCTGGAGAGCGAGCGGCAGCTGTTCACTCACAGCGACGAGTGATCGCCTTCCTGGTGGGACCCTGGTAGGACCTGGCAATGAGAAAAGCCTCAGCCTTTGTCTTTGCTTTGTGGAACAGGCACCAGGGCAGACAATAACCATGGAATGGAGATGTAATTATAGATACAGGGACGTGAGTAATGTCAGAGCACGGTTGTGATCACTGAACTGCTGTGGGGTGTCTGACTGACCACTGTGCCTAAGGCGTCTGAGCAGGTGTCTGAGCAGCTCCAGCCTCTGGAATGGTTTAACTCCAGAAACAGTCCAGTCTTTTGAGGCCGATGTGACACTTCCATACAGATAATGCAATGAATGTGCTGCTGCTCAGCACATATGTATATAAATATATATGCACACACATGAAGGCTTCTCCCCAAAACTGCCTCAAAGAGAGCAACAGCTACAGGAGCCCCTTATTCGCTGGCAAATAGAAGACAGTGGATTAGTGATGAACAAATAACCAAACACTTTATACAAGGCAATTAGCACGTCAGGAGAAGGATGCACTGTCAGTGTAACACTGCTGCACAGCACTGCAGAGGCTGTAATCACTGTCAGTAAGAAAGGGCAGTGTGACACTACCCTAGAAAGTTTCCTATAAAGTCTACCATGAGCAGTCTTGAAACGGTCTCTTAGCAACAGTCAGTGAAATACCTTCTGATTTCTTTTAATTAACATGCAGAGAATATGCATGTCGTTTTTAACTTCCAGAAAGTAAATATTGCTTTGTGTTAAAATAAATATACAAAGATACAAAAACTCAGGAAAAAAAGTATATTAACCTAAATTCATAATAATAACTGGTAAAATGAAGCTGTCTACATACTGATGAAAAAGCGTAGTCCTAAATCTCCCTCATTTTAAATTCCCAACTATACAATGCACAATAAGACAGTAAAAATAAAAAGAATATTTAAGATAAAACAAAACAAAAAGAAAAATCCTCTGCTTCTGTACAAGTAGGTCAAGAAGGAACTTCAAATTAAAGCAATTTCTTGCATGATCACTGTAGAGCTGTTTGTAATTTCATCCAAAAGAGGACAATAACCAGCCCAAAAGCAGAATGTAAGGCTACCCAGATCATTTGTTTCATCTGTAATGGAAATTTCCCTGGTTAGAAATTCTGACTGACTGAAAAGGATGGTCTATCATACAAAGAAACAGAATATAGAACAAAGATTTTATCACCACAGATGCACCAACTTTTAACTGCTAAACCCTTAAAAGCTTGCTTCACTAGAGAGCAAAAGTAAATCTAAAAAAGAGGATTACCTGGGCGGAACTGCTTCACCACAACAAAGCACTGCCGAGAAGTATTAAAGATCAGGATTGACACACTGAGGAGGAAGATAAAAAAACCAAAAGATCAATGGTTTATGAAGGATTAATGCAGAACTATTAAACTTACATCTTGTGAATTTAATTTCAACTACACAAATACATGTAAGATTTATTACTAAAGCCACAACACAACAAGGTCCTTGTCCAAAATCTATCTAGAGGGATAGATAATGGGTCACGTTCCCAAAGCCCATGAGAACTTACTCAAAATTAAGTCACTTTTGTCTTGTGGCATGAAAATAAGCACCAATCAATTCCTTCTTCCCAACAGGAACACCACCACCACCCTCTCAGTCTAAGAATATTGGTACTAGATAGCCAAAACTCCTTACAAACAAAACCATTTCTTCCCTTATATCAGTCTCAAATGAGGATAGTCAAAACCTCAGGCACAGCCTAGTCTCATACAGAGCCACAGAGTTCTGAATAAACACAGAGCATCTCCTATCTGTAGCTACTTGCTGAGCTCAGGTTTCAAGACAGACACCATCCAAGTTCAATTTTGTACAAATTCAAACTAGTAACTTCCACTGCTACATTGAGTGGTTCCTTGGTTGCTTGCAATAAATGTCATGGGGACACCTGACAGCCTGAGTATTTGGACATGCTCTGGATGTGTAGAGTACTGATGTTCTCTGCTTGCTTAACCCATTCTCAGGTTTTACTAGTTTAAGAAAATGCAGACAGAAGTTTTTCTCCTTAGTTGGTAGCCCACTGCCAAAAAACTCCCAAGTGTATATTTTGCTCATTACCATGGCAGCATTCTCTCATTTGTTCTGCCTCACTGTATGCAATCGAGACGTTAATTCATTATTCTATGAATTCTACAATAGACTAGACTCACAATGGCATATTTGCAGGGCTGAGTCAAACTTTCAACTTGCCTTGTAACAGAACCGTATATTTATTTTCACTATTTGATTTAATAATGAAGTCTCAAGCTGCCAAAGAAAATGCTATCTGATGATTATTAAAAATAATGTTAATGTTTATTATAATAATATATAAAAACCAAAACAGAAGGGAGAAGTCCAGATGTTAGCATTTATATTCATGGTTGCTATTCTCAAAGACCTGTACTGCGTATTGATGGCTTCCTGCCCCGGCAGATGCCATTTGCAGGCAAGTTTAAAGCAAAGGTTTTAGTCTTCAGAGAGGCTGGAGGAGAACTTTCACTCCGTTTACTGGCACTGGGGTTCTTTCTGGAATATCTGGGAGTTTGTGTAGGTTGCTGGAAGAAATGAAGTTAAACCACAGACTATAATATTTTTAAGGTTACCTATATATTATTCTTTTATTCTTTGAGGTTTTTTTCCTTTTCATGACTGTTCCTCTCTCCAAAGCAGTACTGTCTGAGGGCAGACACTGCACTAAATAAAAGGGAAAAAGGAATTACTGCTACTGAATCTTTGTTGTTTTGTCCACGGGCACTGCCTGAAACTGGAGAGAGCAGCAGCCTAAAGCTGCTGATGAAGAGTAGAAGCTTCCTGAAGCAGATGGTTGCCCTTTACCTTTCTTTACATCCACCACCCCAGGCCCAATCTTTCCTTTGGCTTGCTTTCTTCAGCACGTCTCATTAAATAACTCATACCAACTCATTAAAAATGGCTCAGCTATTAGACATTATTTTTTCCTAGGAGTCAATCACTTGAGATTTTTATGGAACAGATGGGAAAATTAAAAACAATCTGTCAGAATTAAGGAGCAAGATCAAATTAGCTGGAAAGGAGTAGCAGCAAGTTATTACAATTGTCTGCTTCTCACACCATCTTGAGATGAGAGGGTACAGAAATGGCACAAATCTGTAGAACTTTATATTTAATTACTTCTAATTTTCTGAGAGACTGACAATTTTGAACAGAAATTTACATTTTTTAACAAACCACAAAACACAACTTCTAATATGTCCTGTCGGAGTTTGAGAGTCAGGGAAAAGAAGGTTCAGAATTTTACCTTCTTAGGAGGGGTGTAACATTGGGAATGCCATTTGCTGTTTCTTTGTTCACAAGAAACAACACAACATGAAGTATTTCCACAGGTCACCAGGTCTGTAACTTCTGAAAACCCACCGAAGGCTGCATTCAGGACAGTTATTTGAATATTACAAAAAGTTAGAGCAAGGCAGTTCAACTGAGCTAAGTGGAGGAGCCTCACTCCCATTTTCAATGGGTTTCCTTATAATGACCAAAATGTGTGGGTTCAGATGTTCGGTCTGGCCTATAAGGAAAATATTTATCTTCTGGAGTCTTAAACCACCATACAAAGAATTCACTACAAAATTAGTTTGAAATTGCTTGAGATTGTATTTTTACGGATGATATAGGCTACCAAAAAGAACTACTGCAAATCCATTAGTAGGTCCAAATACATCTTTCAGTGGTACCATACCGTGGCATGTTGCAGAGGTATTTGATGTTTCAAGGCAATTCCCTTCAAAATATTACAACCAGACCTATTTTAGGGTATTATAAACACAGCTTTAAAGTGAGAAGTAAACATACAAAAAATTAAAACATCCACAAGGACTTTTGTGAGCATCTCCACAACTAAAAGATACAGAAATGAAGCCAAAGCTGCACATTTGGAAAAAAACACACAGAAGCACTAGAAAAGAAATTAAAAAAAGGTCAGCCACATTTCCTAAAAGAAGGCAGTAATCCTAGACAAGAAGTTAATCTAAAATGGATATCAAAGGTCTTGATGTTGCACCTATGTCTCAAACAGGAGCACAAGACCACTTTTTTGTTAGATTTTACAAAGGAAAAGAATACCCTGATATAAAAGGATCATGATAAATCCCAAGCTTCCATCCATGCCTTAAAACAGGCTATAACACCTCTGCACTAAGGAAACAGTCTCAGCTTAGACCTGCTCATCTTTACATTTCGTGTGGCAGATTACTACCTTTACCATATTCCACAGGTGTGCATCTTTGCTGGCTATTCTTCCCGCACCTGACTCTGAGGTAAATCAGAGGTGTAGAAGGAGAGGTCAGGAATGCAAATGCCACTGACCAGTGAAGGAGACTTGGCTCCTCCATACATCTGTCAGTGGCTGCGTTAGGGACTACAACCAAACAGAAAAAGAACTTATTAAGAGATGACAGGGTGTGTACAGTGTCTCCCGGGGCTGGTGAAGACCACGCACCTACTCAGCCTTCAGCCCAACCTCGTGCTCAACTTCCCACTGCAGCAGCTCCCACTCACTTTATACATAAAATAAATCACTACTGTAATTACAGTAGTTTTTCCCAAAGAAAGCATGCATGTAAGCAGCTTGCTGTGCAATGACGTAGAATATTGTTCTTTCTATAAATACAGGAACAATTAGAGTAAATTTAAAGTATTTTAAGACATATATGTACCTAAAATGCCACATACAAAGAGCATTTAACCTGTACTTAAGCTGTTATTGTACTTAAGTTTGCAGTTTAAGTAGGTCAGGTCTTGGCCCTAACACGATGTTTTCTGAAAGGGATTTCAACTATTCAGCCAAGGCTTTCACGTAGCATTTAACCATTTAAACTTCAAAAAAGCCCTGACTGAAATAGGTGTTAGGATTCTCTGATGGATATTTGACTTCCCTAAACTGTCTAAGTCAATGTGCATAAATTACAGGCAGCTGACCCAAGGATACTGCAATGTAAGAATGCAGAACCTTAATTCCTCCTCTACCTTTAGGATTCTTATCAAAAAAAGAAAATATCCACCTGAATACAACCTTTACAGCTAAAAACACCTCTTAGAAGAGTTCAGAAAATGACTCCATTGTGTGCCACAGAAAACTACTTCCACATTTTTCCTTCCCCCAACATAGTACAGCTCTGTATTTATTGAAATCACAGTAACTGATGCTTTGTGATATTCCAGCTCAGCAGACATTTAGTTAGAAATACTACAACTTCACACTCTCAAACCTGAGAAAGGAAGGTGGTGTTTCATGGAGCAATGCAAGACACGCAGCATTTGACCACCACAGTTCTGAGGTAGGGGACAGATGAAAACTGACATCCTGTTAAAACGTGCACACACACATATGGACCATGCAAAGTTAATTCTTATGAAATACATCCTAGCAATTGAGACGAGTAAATGAACTTTGCCACAGCTTCTTAAATGCGTACTTGTAGAGCTCTAATACTTGAAGGAAGGTTTTGGGGATTAGGGGGCTTTGCTGATTTTTTTTTTGTGGGTTGGTTTTTTTTTTTGTCTGAAGGGGTTTTACTTCTTTTGCTTTTTGTTATAGTCTTTTTTTTTCAGGTAGTCATTTCATTTTCCCTTGTAGTCATCAATTTGGTAATCTGCCTTCGTGATTTTACAGTTGTTAACCTGGGCTACAGTTAATCCATACGCAACTACTGACACTTATTAATTGCTTTTCATGAGACAAACTTTCAAAATCCTTTAATAAGTAAAGACTGATTCAGTCTTTCTTTATTCTTAGATGTGGCCTTAACGCTCACTTTACAAATGTGAATTTGTAAAACTAAAAAATAATTTTAGAAAATCCCCACAGTACAGCTATAGCAAAGACAAGGACAAGACTCCTCTGTACTTCTGTAAGCGAGCTAAGACTCTCAAGGCTGGAGATGAGGACTTTTAATGACAATCCTGTACAAATAACTAAAATACTAATACGTTAAATAACTGATGAGGTAACAGGCAAAAAAATTGACCTTTCTTAAATCCTTGTTAGAGCAACTCAGGAGCTGCTTGTGTCAAGCATGAGTATATGTGTGACACACACAAATTGTGATCAGAAATGAATAATGGAAGATAAAGCACCTAAAAAAAGACTGACATTAACATTGAAAGTCAGGACTTCTCAGCTATTAACTTCAGCCACTTTCACCTACTTTTAAAGGTTAAAAAGTATCTCAAAATTAGTTTAAAGCCTGTAATACTGGTAAATGCTGCCTACAAACAATAATCTCAGCTCCATGGGGGATACTTTAGGAACTAATGATGTATGATTTTTAAAAAACCACAACAAACAAACCAAACCAAACTATCAAAACCCCTTCAATACCACTAATACGGAGCCTGCAGTATTTCAGTTATCATTCTCAAAGAAGACAAAGAAAAAGGAATGGCAGATTCCAAAAGGAGACACAAAAACAGCATGCAGGAATAAAAGCAAGTAAGTGATTTAATCAGTCCCCTTGACTCTCAACAGATATTTGGTTTTAAAAATCCCTTTGATACAATCAGAAGAAAATAATCAAATGTAGTGTGCAACCACAGAAGTATTTAGAGATGTATTCATCTCTGCTGGAGAGCATGTGAATATAAAACATACATTTAATATTTTTGCCCACATAGCTCATAAAGGAGAAACTGTCAAGATTTACGAAGCATACTAGATGAAAAGCTAGTAAGAAAATAAATAAATAAATAATTTAGAAGTCCCATAATTGTTTTAGCTTTGAAGTATACATTTTTTTTCTTGATCTTATATGAATTTGGCTTTCTTTGTTCACAGAGGGCTGACAGATTGATTATTCATAGTTTTCCATGTCAAGACTATAATTCCATCTAGTCTTTTTAAAATATTATGTTTGAGAAACACCCCAGATCAGGATTAAAGTATATTCACAAAATGCTAAGGAGTTGGAATGGACCTTAAAGATCCTCTACTCCCAACCCCTCTGCCATGGGCAGGGACACCTCCCACCAGACCAGGTTGCTCAAGGTATTATCCAACCTAGCTTTGAACACTTCCAGGGTTGGGACATCTACAACCTCCCTGAGCGACCCGTTCTAGTGTCTCACCACTCTCACAGTAAAAAATTTCTTCTTAATATCCAACCTAAATTTCCCCTCTTTCAAACTGTACCTATTACTCCTTGGCTTGTCACTACAGTTCCTGTTGGAGAGTCTCTCTCTGGCTTCTCCGTGGGCCCCCTTCAGATCCTGGAAGGTGCTGTGAGGTCTCCACACAATCCTACTCATGTTTGTGAACGTATCCTTTTCTTGTTCAAATCTAAAATGACTGTGTTTTCAATTTGAAAGTGATAATCAAGAACCACCTAAACTTGTTCAAGAGCCAACACCCAAAAGCAATTCTTTGGGAGGAGTCGGCCTTCAGGAGGGCCTACTTCATCTTATTTCAAAATTATTTTTGATGTCCATAAGAAAAAATTGTATGCAGCCCCTGTGCCACTTCTGTATTCAAATTAACCATCCATTTCACAGCTGGACACATCCTGAAAACTTCTAATGTGGTGTCTAAAGCGCTGTCTTCTTCCTTTTCTCAGCACAGCACCCAGTACCTTAAGCCAGAGAAAACAACCCCTTCGTTTTCAGAACAGAGATGTAACAAAGCTGTACCCTTTGATTATTCTCCAGTGCAATTCCTTTAGTTTCCCAGAGCTTTAACTATAATGCAGATAGTCCTGAGATTAAATGTGTGTGCTTGCACAATCTTTGCTGGTTCATTTAAGTCTTCCTTCAAAGCATTTTGCATCTTTCAAAGGCCAACACCAATCGAATTGGCTGCTTAAAATGCAGCCTATTACAAAAGCAAAGCTATAAGCTCCTGACAAAAACATTCACCCTTTCATACTAATCACAGATAAAGTGGATTTGACAATAGATAATTAGAGATGTCTAAAAGACTTCTGTATTCTGATGAAATTTGCGTTCTCATTTACGACATAAATATTTAATACTAAATAAACCCAGAAAAAAGTGGTGAGCCATGTATGCTTAAGAAAATAAACGCAACTTTGAAAAAAATCAAAAGGAACATTGGTTTCAGTAAACTGAACTGCAGCAGGAAGTTGTTCATGACACCATAAAGCAGGAAGCATATGTTTGGTTAATCACCAAACCAGTGTAAAAATGAACTGAGAAGTGGTAATAAACCCACATACATGCACTTTTAAAACACAATTTATATCTACTTGTAAAGTAGCAATTTGTACCCAACCAGAGAACATGATCAGAACAACTTCTTTGGAATAAACAATTCTCTCAGCAACCTATTTTCATATAACAAAGAAAAAAATAAAAAGAAAATGCAACTGCAAAATAAATGAGACATCAAAGCATGCTGCTCTCAATAACATTCCTTAAGTGTCATATCTTGGCCAGTATCCCAGGATACCCTTGGAAATGACACATTGCATCTCAATGGGATTCTTTCAACAAAATATTTTAATAAATAAATTCAGGTTCTACGCTAACTTATTCGATTAAATACAGCTTTATGGGCATTATGTGCAACAGATGTCAAAGCCTGATGGGCTTTTGTTTCAATTCGTAATTATTTGTGAAACTGCCATTCATAAATGCTACCACATAGTAAGACCAATAAATAATCCACCTAAAAGGCCTAAGTATGGCTCCATTCCATTCTGAAATGGCAAAAGTCAAAGTTTTAAAACAACATCAGGTTTCAAGGACAGCTCACAAAACAAAGAAGTTCAAGTGTTCTGCACTAAGGTAAGGGAAACCAGCAACTTTGTTTATTACCTATCAAAATCCAAGTATGATGTGCATAACACAACCTTTTGCCAGGTATAACTGCACAGTCTCAGTACCACCAGTGAGAAACTGGTAGTTGTTCACATTTCCCCCAATTTTCCCATTTCTAGAATAAGGTTTAAGTAATTTCCTCTTTTCCACGATAAATTTTCAGCTAAAATTCTAAAATACAGGCATTTCAATGACAGAACATTTCCTAGCTTTCCTAAGATTATTTCTACCAATCCCAAACGCAGGCCATGATCGTGCTACTGTCTCCAGGCCATGTATAAACTCTTGGCACCCTTCACATAGAACAGGTTTATTTCAAAATCACCTGAAAGCAGAGGGAAGACTCCTTCTGACTTCAGTGACTGTAAGTGAATAAACACATTCATTTATTTTGCATACTATTGGAAACACTAGAAAATTAAATCTGTAAACTTGTAAAAAACCCAAGATGCTTCTAATGTGGATACCAGAAACCTGTATTCAGAAATTTATGACTAATCAGCCAAAATTCTGGTGTACCTGCCTAGTTTTAAGAATTTTCATGGAATCTGTTCTTAAAATTAGGCAAATATTTAACCTCCCAATGAAGCAATGTCCTCAATCAAGATTTTACTGCCATTTTATCCTGTTTCAGTGACACAGCAGAGAAGAGATTATATGCTATAGGGTGCTTTCATATCACACGCTTAAAAAGACAAAATGAGAATCTGAAAATTTGGCTTATGGGTTCATGTTTCCCTCTGACACCTTTACAGCATCAAATACATTAATGTTTCTCTCATTCCTATGCTTTTATTTAGATTGGATCTTAAGGTAACAACACAGTAACTCATTTTAAAAGACAGTAAATATGCCTGCAGAATTCCTGGCACAAAAGCAGAAGATCTGTCAAGCCTTCACTTAAAAAAACTCCAAAAATGAACAACAAAAAACACAGCATTAAGTGCATTTTATTTGCAAATATCATATGCAAACAAATCGTGTAATTACTTGGCTTGAAGGAAACTAATAGGCTACTACATTTTTTCCTTCTAATACCAGGAAAGTTATCATTATCCTGATAGCATCCTTGATAGACAGATATCAAGCCTAGACCTGAGCATTTTCAATGACAGTGATTATAAAACACACCTTCCTGGACTGTCTTACTGCTTATTGGTAAAAGCAGTTTCTTAGTGTTTAATTTTAAAAATACTTTCCCCACCTTACATCATTTCTCATTCTGTCATTGATTACTGAAGCAATTAAATAAGTCTGGCCTGCTCTGTAACGTTCCTTTACATTTTGCGATAAGTGGTAATTTCTCTCCTCAGTTGTGCTATCCTCTGCATGAACATGCCCAGCCCTCATTACCTTCTCTCAGCTATTATTTCCCTAAACTTTTCATCATTTTTGTTTGTTGAACTACCTCCAGTTGATTTTAAACACTGCATTATCTTCCACACTATCTTTGAAGATAATCAAGGAAATTCCACATCATTGACACCCTGGAGGAGACATTACAAAGACAAACAAGGTTTACAGAACAACAGCACACCATTGCAAGTAAAAGGCATATGCCACCCAAGAAAAACTTTTTTTTTTACCTGTAAGGATGTTAAAAAGCTGTATTTTAAAGCTACTGTGATAATTCTTGTACAAAGGAAGCATCTGAGTTAAATTTCATGGTGTCTTATAATACACTAAGAACATAAACCAGAAAAATACATACAGGATTAGGTTTCCATAAAGCCCAAATGATCTGGCATATGAAATAGGAGAAGGAATTTAATCCACTCCTATAATGTGGTCAGGGCACATGACTTCCACCCCGTCTCCATGGCTGCCTGCTACTGCTACGAGCCAGAATAGCAACCGTGGCTCCTGCAGGCCACTCGCCCGGCTCTGGTGACCCAACCCTGGCCGGCTGGTGGCCAGAGCCGGGATGCAGCCGCCTCCTGGCGCAGCTGTTGGGCCGCATTCCTCACTCCCCTGGGCAGCCACGCTCCGATCTCTGCCCTCGGCCAGGTAACTGCAGAGCTCAGGGCCCGGGTAACTTCATCTCGTCCTTCTGAGTTAGGCTCATTTTTAACCTGCCTCAAGAACCTCTTCCTGACTGCACCCAGGACTGGTACCCGCAGGAGAGAACAAGCTGAGGTGTAGATTGCTTTGGTTTCCTTCACCCTGTAAACTCACGCCTGATGGAAAACTACACTTTTCAGTTGTCTTTGTAATAGATAAAGTATAAAGTCCTTTTTTCCAAGGAAGAAAATTAGATTAGGAGTTAATTTCTTTTAAATGTGAAAAAAAATTATTCTCTTTACTTAAAAAATAAAAAAAGGCAAATCTTGTAAGGCAGGAATATAAGAATAAACTTTCAGTTTTTTCATTAAGAATTTTTAAGTCAGGAACTACTGCTGAGTCACTGTGACATGTTTTTGAAGGTAAAAACACAGCATGAATGGGGTACAATGCACATGTAGAGTTGCAAGTTTTTTAGTTCAAATGCTTTTTACTCATCACATGGTATTTTCAGAGTTGAGAGGAACTCACATAACTATCTTGCACACAATTCAGTCTCCTCAATTTTTTTTTTTAATTTAGTGAACTTTAGAGTGAATTTCTCATACTTTCAAACAGAGAAGTTGACATAAATTTGTTTTGTCAACTAGGAAAAGGTACAGTTGTGTCCCTGTTCTCAAACGTTATTACTCAAAGCACAGAAGTGAGCACATGACTGTACACTGACCTTCATCTGTTCCCAAATTATGCCTTTTAAAAGCCTTGAATCTGTTTAAGGGGAGCTGCTGAAACCTGAAACGAACGTGGTCTATTGCTTTATAAAGTAGATGAATGTAGAACTTAAGTATTACATTTCAGGCTTTTACTGTACTAAATATAGCAAAATTAGGATGAGGGAGAATATAACTGTAACCTGAGTCTGGTTTTAGAGAATAATTTTTTGTTACAGGTATCGATGGCTACTCTGTAAAATCTAGTATGTTTCTATTTCTAACAGAAAATCACCACAAATTCGCAGAAGGAAAATGTTCTTCTGATAGACTTTTATTTTTAAAAGCAGAGTCCTTAAAAAAATTAGTAGCTCTTCAGCCTGCAAGTCACACCCCCACAAATTGCTAACCAGTTCTGACAGACCCAAGTCTAAAAAGAATCTTGAAATTCACCTTGCATCTGCATTTTCATCACTTTCGCTCTGCTTGATTTTCATCAGGATATGTTTAATAATGACCAAACACATAACCTTGAGTATTAAAGAGAAAATTACACTTAATTAGAAAAGTGAGCAGTGCATAACTGCGGAAAGCATCTTTTGCTGTGTGCCTAACACACAACAGGCCAGAATTCTTTAACACTCAGGAGCACCACCCCAATAAACTTATTCAATAATTATAGTGGAGAAGAGGTAATCAAGGATTTTTACTTCATTCATTTTTACTAAACTTCATTGTTGTTTCTAATGACACAATAAAACCTTTCAAAGAGCTCTCATAATGTTCATCTGTATGTTTCAAAGAAAGATTAACTTAAATCCAACTCCACAGAACAAGAACAATAGTAAGCTCATTATTTTCCAATTGAAAATTGACTTAGAAATTGACAGATTTCTTGACAAGTTTGCAAATTTTTGACAGTTGTCAGATGGGAACTGTAACACTCATTAAAAATTTAATATGCTTGTAAAATCACAGAAACCTTCAGGATGTATGCGACTTTTGGAGATCATCTGATCCAATCTCCTGTTAAAAGTCACGCTAGCTTCTAAGTTAGGCCTGGTTTCTCAGAGCCTTGCCCAGTCAAGGTTTGGATTTTTCTCAGGATGGAGATTCGTCAGTCTCTCTGGGCAAAGCATTCCAGGACCAAACTACTGTCCATGGGTATGTTCTTCTGTCTTGGATCTTCCTTCTGTTACAATTTCAACCTAAATATGGTAAGAAATGCTGCTTCTTTTGTCTATCCTGACATCCAGTTGACTTTTGACAGCAGAGGTTCTGAAGGTTTGCCCTGGCCAGAGTTTACTGCGTGACCAGTAAGAAATTGCACATAACTGTTTTTGTCTTTACGTAGCTGAGAGGGATTGGGAATAAGCAATTATTTGTTCAACATAAATTACAGAGCTGACTTCAGGACTGATCCTCTAGTTCTGAATGGTCTTGATCTTAAGAAAGCTCAGGAACCACACACTGTAAACTCATGCCCAGATCTGCAATAACGAAAAGGAAAAGTAATACCAATTCTGCTATTTTAACTTGTGCTACACCAGCATGCATATGGTTAAATGATCTTGCCCTACTGCAATAAATAGTGAGATTTTAAAAGATGACTCACACCTAGGGCAAATGAAGTGACTACTGCAGTCCTCGTGTTTTTGTCTTTGTATAATTGAATCAGCTGTTCATATGAACAGTTGGAAAGGATACATTTATACAACAATAACTTCATCTCTCTTGGTAAATATTTTCCTGTATCTTCTGATAGAAATCTATTAAATATTGGCTTATATTGACCTAATTTGAAATGAGAAAGAACACTGGGGTGCCAAAGGAACTGAGCACACAAGCTCTCAGTTTACTACCATGCAGCAAGGAAGTCAGTCTTAAGCATGTTTACTTGTGCTGCTGAAAGAGGATGACAAATAAAGACATGGGTTAGGCACAATGTCTGGTTTTGTATGATTACACAGTTGTTTTTTCTATTCATCATCACTAAATTTATTATACATATCAATTCTATGTAGATATATACATGTGTTCTTTACTGATCTGGAAATCCAGCATGCTCAGTTCTACTGAACAGCCCTATTACAAAATCTTGGAGCATTTAACAGTCTTACAGCATCTTCATAAGTAGTAGATTATGAATACTCATGACAAAGTGTTAAGGAAAAGAGATCTTAATTCTGGAGAACATGTACAATCTTCCTCAAGCAGACATACACACTAGGAAATCCTGACCAACAGAACATGTGTCACAGAAACATGTCTCATCTTCTTCAATATTTATCCTTCATTAACAGTAATGAACCTCCAAGAGCTCTCTCAAGATTAATTTCTCTATAATCTTCAGCAACTAGTTAACATGACTTTTCCATATAACAAGCATCACAGATATTAATATACAGCAAAATGTAGGGCTTTAATGCATCATAAGGGATTTTGAATCTGACTAATGTATTGGATAATAATTGCCTTCATATTCACAAATAAAATTTATATAAACTCATGGATTTCCTATGCAGAAAGCTCACATTACTATCTTTGGTGTCAGAAGCTGCAATGAATTTCCTTGTGAAAGAGGGTTAGACATTCTGCAGTTCAACAGTAGTCACTAATAAGTGCGGGTGGCAGCTGTTGTACATCTGAAGCTAACAAATGTTATGTGACCAGAGATGACTGGCATGACATGTGGCCATAGCCTTTTTATAAAGTTATGCTCTCAACTATTTTAAAAATGTCCACAAAAGTCCTTCAGAAATACTGTTCCCAAGAAGTTCATGGAAAACCGATCCTTTAATACTTACCCCACTCAGTTAGTTGCATATATTCACACATTATCACACAGTGATAAACTAAAGTTTAAACAAAAATAGTCATACAAATTCATCTGGAAGTCATGTTCTCAGCACTGTGACTTGAGGCTGGATTCACTTGCTTGCATGGGCATATATTAAATTTCCAGCAATCAATTATGATTTCAGCCTTTGTATCTGCTATCATAAATTCAGGCACATGCCCATATGGACAGACGAAGTGCAAAGACAGAACTGTCTTCCAGGCAAATTCTAAAAGCAAGTGTGAAGTTCAGTATTGAAATATCACTGCCCTTTCTGTCCTCATTCTCAAGCAGTACAGGCATTTTTAATCTAGCTAATACTTTCCCAGTCTTCCTGAAAATTTTACCTTCGTAATCTTCATATAGATAAAAACTGTTGCTAGAATTTTACATCCCTCCCAGGTACCCACACACATGTAAAGACTCATGTCACAACTTATGTAAGGACTTAGAGGGTTCCAGCAGAGAAGAACTTCCCAAAATGCAACTGATTATTAGTTATTTAATGCACAAGAAAAACACATCTCTTGGTGTGGTTCTGGTTACATCACAATTTATTTTAGTGTCTTGCCACATTTTTCACATTTAATAGATTTAGAAAAGCTTTTTCTTGGAAAAATATTGTCACCCTTGTTTTTTATTTTTATCTTCTAGTACCTGAATTTTCAGTGAACAAATTAAATATTAATACTTTTTGAAAGACATATAAATATTTTAGTTTTTAATAACACTGAGATTTGGTCTGTTTCATATATACCTTATTTGTTATAATCTTATATGAACTGATCTCTGAAGTCAGGAGTTAATTGCTTTTCTTCTCCAATCAAAGAAATGCATTTGGAAAGGCAGAGGAAAGTCCTTGCTTCAGGTAATATATTCCCACTCAAAAAAGTGGATTTCATACAATCCAAACTTTCAGTTCCATCTTCCATGTAATCATTAAAATGTACAATAAATTATGTGTTAAAATGCTAATATTTGAATAGTCAAGCATAGACAGAACTTACTGAAAACATAATAAACCACAAGGAGATTTTATAATTTCTGCTAATTCCATGTTAAACAAGAGAGAACCACATGCAAGAATTACACAAGAAGTGAGAATTGAAGAGAAAATTGGAGGAAAGAGAACACCAACAACACTTCACCAATCAAACAGAATACAGTATGAAATAGAACATGAAGACAGTGCGAAATAATGTGATGCCATTGTTACCTGTCATGTGTCCTCATAAAATCCCAGAACTTCTTAGTGCCATTCTGGGGGTAAAAAAAAATTTAAATCAGTCAAATTAACTCCAAGTGAAAAATTACTTTAATGAAATTTAACAAAACGTAAGAGGCATTTCTTTGAAAACTTAGTATAGCTGGTTTTATTTAAGAGGCCATTCTGGATTTTGACAGTATGTATTACAGACACTGAGAACTGTCTTAGGACAGTTTAAAATCTTAGACCCACAATATTCTGATGACAGCTAGCATACGTTTATTGTAGTCTTCAGGCCCAGTTTTGGCTACAGCATCAATTTCAGCTGCCAGTCTAACCATCCAAGGTGTCAGGAAGCTATAAACAGCTATGTTTTGATCAGTAAAATAACCCACAGATATGTTCTTCCATGTCCAGAAATGGTCTTACCGTGAGAACAGCTCAGGACTTACCTCCTAACTAAACTCATGTGGGATCCGGGAACAAGACACCTTCCCTCTAAGCCCTTACAAGGCCCAAAATAGGAGTTTTATCCACACCTAACACGAAGGGGTCACACTCCACTCTACACAGCAGCTGTTCCTCTGCACTGCTGGTGGTGCTGAGGGCTCGGTCTCACAGCAGGCTTGAGTCACAGCACTCACTCAAGAACTGGGTGACATAAAATGGCTGATTTTCTCAAGCCGGGCCAATTCCTGTCCTCTGCCAGTTTAAAAAGAACGATATCCACTACAGCACAGCTGACAGTGATCTCTGAAAACAAGCATTCTTCCACAGTTACAATGAGCACGTATACACTTGGTTACATTTTCGTTCTATAGTCTATAGTTACCTGTAGCAATTCACACACACCAGTTAATGGAGATGCATATCATTCTTTACTCTGTTTACTGGAAGTAAATGATATTTTTCAGCTCAAATACAACTCAAGAGATTTCACTCCCAGGTCAGTTTTAAGTCTATGTTAGGAATCAGTATGAAACCAGAGAAAATTCTTGTGGTTGATACCTTTTTCTTATTAGCAACACAAAAATGAGACCTGCTGAAGACCTACATACCTAAAATATGCTTAATGTGAAAAGCAGCACTTGACTTCTATTATAAAGTATGGTTAAATGGATGATCAAACCCTGAGCAACTGGTTAATGATTTAAAGCAGGTAAATGTGAGCAGTGAGAGAAGAATCAAGTTCAGTTGGTGGGTAAAGGTGCCAACCAATATAGACAGGCCCTTCAGCTCTATTACAGATGTCATGGCTACCAAGTACACAACAGCTGGTGGGGATTAGATAACAAGCACTCTGGTTCAGAGATTAAGCCCCTGAGCTTTATGAGTTTACCAAGCTTTTTGGAAGAGGGACTGTTTGCTTGCTAGTTGGGTTTTTCTTCATTCCCACAACTCTAACTATAAGCAGTTGTTCACCTCAAGAGAAACTCTAATCCATGCTTCCATTGGTGTCCGCACATACCTTCTGACAGGAATTGAACATGTGCACTACAGGAGAAGCCCTGTCTTGTTTAAATGCAATATAATGTTGAAAGAGAAATAAAGACAGCAAATTCTTAGTGTGAACTGAAATATCAAAGCCATTGCTTCCAAAGCTGAGTGTATATCCAATTCATTCCACCCAGTGAGAGATAGAGGAACAACTTTGATATGACTATGATACAACACACAGCTGCAACGTGGGCTGTGTTGTATGGTAAGATAATTTAAGGTATTAAATGTGCAAGGTCAGCTTAATCTTTCTGTAGGTTTATTTCTACCTGTAAGCAAGGTATTTGTGGGATTTGTTAGCAGATAGCTGAGCAATTTTCCATTTAACATGAAAGAGTTGGAAAACTGAGAACCAAGGGTAATGTCTTCTGCATGTAACTTCCTATTGTTTCTCTAGTCTCAACCTTCCCCTGCTCCAAATCGTAAGATGTGCTACCATCATCCATTCTCACTTTTTTGTGTCCCCTCTGGAAAAGTGTGATGGGGATGGCAAAAAAAGCCTGAATCAAGTCTCTCCTTGCATTAATTTAGGCTGTTAGTGCTGTGGTACTGCGTTCTAACATACAATCCCACCAACAATCTTCCTGGCTCTTTCCTCTTGCCATCATTTTGCAAATTATAGAACCTGATTGCTTTGGAGCACTTATGAGAGGGTTTCAAATAGCTGAGGAAAATTACACCCTAGAGAATCATCCTCATCCAGATGGGATCCATCAGAACTGAATGACCTCTTCCCAAGGATGAGCTCTATTACCATTAAGAGAATCTACCTCACAGATATGCACATAATTTTTAGCAGAAAGTAAAAGAAGAAACTTAGTACCTAAAAAGAAATCAACCAGAAAATAAAATCTGTATTTTCTATTTTATAAGCCCAGGTAACTCACTTTCTCTAGAACATGATTTGATTAGTCTAAGACCCAAATTCAAAAGTAGCCACAGGCTAAATTAATTTGAGTCAAGACATTGGTTAGTATCATATACTCTGACTGGACAATGCTTATTAAGATATTTTCTGCCTATATTTGAATAAAAAACTTATTTCATATGATCAAGTTGCACCTGTCCAAATAAATAATAAACAAATGAAACATTCCAACATCTCTATGTTTACAGTGGCAGAAACTCAAATGAGCCCCATTCATGCCCTATTGTCGAAGTCAAATGTAATTCGAACCCAACCGTATGGAGTTGAGTTTCTATTGTACCCAATGCATGGTTCTTTCCTAACAGACTGGTAGGAAGGTTGCTAATTATTAATAGCATGTAAACAGTTACCAATGGTTCTTATGCTGCTTTACATACTTTACAGAACATTAATTCCAGCCATCTTCTATATCAACTATATCTATACTATAACCAACTATATCAAGCTGTATGTAGTATCTCTACCTTATCTTTAAGACAAAAGTATTACTTGCTGAACTGATCAAGATTCACGCTTTTAAAAGCCAAGTGGTTATCATTACTTGTTAAGCTGTTCCAGTCTGTACATCCTGGTCTTTGACAAAGCTCTGCTATCACCACGGTTACAGATAGCTGGAATATTAAAGGTATCAACGGTCAACATGGCTCCCAAAAAAGGAAAGTATCTTTGTGAAACACAAAGGCTCTCTCAAACCCTAAACATTTTTCATTTTAATAAGCATATGTAATTTCATTATTACAAGTAGTCCATTCTCCAGTGTCTAAAAAGGAACAATCACAGTATCTCTCAATGCAATGAGAGAATTGAGTATAACTGATTACTGGGAGATCGAAACACTGACAACAGGAAGGAGAAAGAATTATATTATCACATTTGAGAAAGTTCTAAAAAATTATTCTTCAGACAGGAAATGTGTCCTGTGATGTTTATAAAGACAAATATGTCAGAAGTATTTTATACTAATTTTAATCTGTTCAGAATAGCAGTTCTGATACTGCAACAACCTTGTGTAACACATAATCGATTTGGTAAATCTTTAATCACAAAGTAATCACACTCTAGTTCTGTGCTCAGTGATCAGGTTCTGTGATGTTGCAACACTCAACTAGTGCATATAGTATGTGTAAATTAATAAAGCTGTATTCCAGGAGAGGCAGCATGTGAGACAACTTCGTTTCACGTTACACAGAAGATGGATCACTTACACGAGTACTAATTGCATAAGAAAGCCATACTGGGTCAGACAAGATGTCCATCTTGCCTGGCAAGCTGTCCCTAAAAGTTAAGAACAGAGAAAGCACACAGCAATGCTTCCCCAGAACACTCTTCCAAGTCTTTGACAAAAGGCAGCTGAAGGGTGGCAAAAGACCGTACCTCATAAAGGCATCCAAATCAAACACAATCCTCCCCCAACTCCAAAAAGCAAGCGCAAATAGCCATGTCTGTACTACCTGAATGTGCAAAGTGTGTCACAAGACCATCTTGTCTGTAAGACTGACTTGGTAATGGCATTGATAACTTAATCAGAATTACAGCAGCTCCCTCCCAGCTTGACAGTCTGCACAAGGAGACTCAATGCCTTTTGGTTCAAGTGATTCCAGGACAACTAGGCACTGCCAGGTGCTCTCTGCTAGACAAGTGTTGACAGTGGATGCAAGTTCAGCAAAAGTGGCTCCTACCTGTGCAGATCTGTTTATGTCACCCATACTTGATCTTCACATTCTCTGTCCTGCTACCATCCTTGAAATCATTTTCCTAAGACTCTTCCTGCATCTGCCCAGTGCCATAATTACGGGCAGGAGTCTCTTCACACCGTCTGTTATGGATAAATTGGACTTGTCCGCAGCCTATCAAAATACCATTCTTTTTCCCACGTACCCTCTGGCTAAAATGCTTTAAGGATGACTGTGCCATGGATATTGCTGTCCTTTGCTCTCCTCCACCACCTGAGGCAATACAATATCTGAACAACAAGGTCAAATCACTGCCAGAATGCCTAAAGGATAACTCTTGCTTGCTAGGAAAACTCGCCTAAGACTTATCCCAGGCGGGCCAATAAAGAAGAGAAAACAGACTTGCTGTGCTAATGATGTAGAAAGAAACATTCACTGGCACTGACTGTATGGTGGCACTGGGTATGCTCCACATGTGACAGACCCTGGACATGCTCTGACACAAGTCACCGGGAGTTTCCACTTTTCATTTGGAGCAGCTTGAATGCCTTCCTCCTTCTTTTCCCTGAGGGCAGTGCCCATGCACAGTCTGCCACCTGAGAAGCTCTTAAGCCAGCTCTTACATGAGGTAATGTGTCTGCATAGGTACCAATACTCATCACTGTTACACTGATACCATCCTGGGCTTTCAAAAAACCCCCAACCCAAACAAACCAACCCCCTCAGTCTGGCTGTGGTGTACAGCCTGCCTGGGACTCACAATCTCTGTAGATGCAGCTTTTCCAAATAGAAGGAATAAGTACTTATACACGATTCTGGAGAGGCAGATGTAGGCCTTTCCTCGAGGACAATGTCCAAGGATCTTTCCAAGAATGGGATCTTTTTTAAAAAGATCTTTTTAAAAAATAATTTAAGTGAATTAGAGCTGTGGTACCCCAGTTATAAGATGCTACTGAGTTTCAAGGTGAGGAAGGGGAAGGACAGTGGTGCTAGAGTCCACACCAAGCAGCTTATGGTAACCTCGGTACAGTGCCACCCACACTAAGGGCTGACACTGCAGAAGTCTGTAAAACCATGAATGACACAGAGATGGTGAATGTGAAACAAATATTTACTATTTCTCATAATACAGAAGCACTATGTCATAGCTGGCTACCTGGGAAAAAGGCTGAGGTTTTTCTGGGCACTGATCTGTCTCCTCTCAATGAACCAGTGCTCAAGTCCTGAAGCTGCACAGAGAGGTTTGCCTCCCTTATGTACAAAAGAATTAAATGACAGCTTCTGAAAGAGCTACAGACAAACTGCATTACATGTGTGTTTTAAACATGTGTAATTAAAGGTTTATCCTTCTTAGATTTTATTAGAAGTTTTATTCTGAAGAGTAAACCAAAACCAGGTTGGTGTAACAAGTGAAAGAACACTCACAAAACAGCTTTAAATGCTTCCTCTAACTCTGTGTAATGATTTTTTCTCAACGTCCCACAAGGATGTATAAAATAAATCCTCCACACACAGGTTTACAGTAACAGATTTCCTGTAGTTACTCTGTTGGGAGTTCAGATTATCCCACAAAACAAAATTTACATTGGATTGTCACTTATTTAATGACTCCTTGAAATGAGCTTTGGACAGACAACACATGACTGAAGGAGAAACAATCTTTACCCAAAATCTACTTAAAGCTTCTCCTATATTATTTGCCTTATACAAGTATTCAATAATTTTAAAAGTGACCAAATGAAAGGCACTGCCTTATGTCATCTCCCACGTTTATCGACAGAACATTTCTGCTTGGACAGACAAAGTCTAAGTGGCCAAGAACTGTACAGTTACACCAAAACCACTTCAGTAAAAACGTTTTGTACCTTGTATTACATATTTTTGGGGAGAAAGGTAACACACTGTGCAGGCAGATCACTTATAATGCAGGAGACATATGTCCAAAATAAGCAAACTAACTTCATATATACCACTAAAAGAGAAAGAAAAAAAAAAATCTGCCCATGACAATGATTAACTTCTTTCTGTTTACATTACAGGAGAGACAACATGAGGTTTGGCGACCCATTGTGAAAGGCACTAAACACATGTAGTGGGAACAGTTCCTGTTCAATGATCTTACAATTCAGTTAGAGCCCAGACAAAAGTTGATGTAAACAAACAGAGGCAGTTAAGAAAAATGACAAATACACTATGATTTAGTTAAGCTACATGCACAAGTTATGAGAGTTAAAATGACAAACAACAGTCATGATCCCCCAGTCTCTACCAGCTGGACTGGGTTTAAAGCAGTTACCCAGAAGTAAATGTTCCATATTTGTGAAAAAATCCAACTGGAGAAGTTGAAGCAATTATAAAACTAACTCTGTCCTCATTGCTCCATTTACTCTGTTTCCACACTCCTAAGACACAAAAGCAGTTCATGTCCTTAATGCAAAGGGATAATGAGCATTCTTCATGTAATAAAATAACTATACTATAGCTACAGAAAAACAGATAAGAGAATTAATTGGCAAATAACAGTCTTAAACCAGAGTCAGCAAAGCCAAGCAAGTGTGAGGTCCCTGTTTAATGATTTACACGGACCAAAACAGTAAAACTCCCTAGAGGAATAATCAATTTTTTGCTCTTTTTCTGCTCTCAAATAACTTTTTTGAAGCTTTGAGGGTTAGGCTTTTCTTTCAAAAAATGTAAAGCTTGTTTTTCTATTGCACTTATTTTCACATTCAACCAATCTTCTACAAACGTATTCACACAATTTAGTATCAATGTGCAGAGCAATGCCTCTATCTGGAAATTCACCCTACATTCTCCTGCTGAGGTGTCTACTTGTTGCCCAGACCTTCATAGCAAGAGAACACTGAACTTGCCATTTTATTAGATGGGTTTTTGTCAGGTTAATCCAGATGAGAAGTGTGCCTGGGGAGTCTAGTAACTGACTCATGAAGACAAAAATCTGAACCAACACAAGTAGCTCCTGCTGCCTCCTGCCACTTTTATTTCCTTAAGTGGTCTCAGCTTAATGCTTTTCAGGCATATTCACCTTTTTATGACCAGTAAAAGCTGCCAAGAGATAAATCTGCAATAAAAGCAACTCAGTAACTCTGAACTTCTTGCTTTGTAAAAATATATGGTTCTACAACAGCAAAGATGTGTATTGGCTGCTGCTTCTCGAGTCGCAGATCCTGGCCTAAATAGAGTGGACTTCCCCTACGGTAAAGCCATAAAAGTTATGTCCTCATCCCTCTGTAAATGAACCTTTCCCTTCCTTTCTCCACTCACTACTGAAGAAGTGCTGCTATCAGTTGAGGTTTCCTTGTTACACTTCTTTTCTCAGCCTAATGGAACCTGATGTCACATCTGTAACGGTTTTCAGTGGCAACATATGAGGATTGATAACCTAATGTAAACCATTTCTTGTCAGCTAAATTATTAATGCTGGAACTCACTGTTCTATAGAATCAATACAAAATGTTTTCAGTACCCATAATGATGTGCCCACAAAAACTGCACTTCCAGGACAAACTCAGGACTTTATTCTTTTCACTTCACTATCAGAGACAATTAGTCACCAAATTACCTTGCACTGTCTGAACATTTTTCATAGTATTTTCAGCACATGGCAAAATTTATGTGAATTAATAATAATAAAAAATATCACCCCCAAAATACAGTTTGGAATTTTTTTAAAGAAATAAAGCATTGGCAGTCATCGCAACGCCATGAAACCTGGATGAAGAACAGAAATCAAACTGAGACATAGTTTGATGTCATATAGACAGCTAAAGCAAGTTTGGACTTCTGAAGTTTTCCAAATGATAATAAAATACCTATTCAATACACTTTTAAAGCTTCATTGCTTCCTGTTGAAAAAATATATTTGATTAATGAGTCAGTAGGGTGGATTTTTGTTTATAGAAGCTAAAGAATTGCCATGCTGTATCTACAAATCTTCATCCACAAAAAACCCCAATGCAAATGAACAGTCAAAAATTCAGGGATGTTTAATATTCAACTTTTTCATCTAAAAGAAAAACCCTGTCCTTAATAGACTACTTTGCATCTGAAATCTGTTTGAAATAATGACTTATCATAATTTTTTTTGTCTACTTGAAAGGTCTGATTTGTAGCAAGCAGGGATAATGCTGTCTTCTTTTTATATAATTACAGCCTTCATAGAAAGTTCCACATTATCTTTCAAAATGAAAGCAAGCACTTTCAGCTGGCACAAAACCATGCAACTCAGTTAAAAAAAAAATAAAATCAACAAAATAATTTCAATTTGCATTAGCTGAATGACTTTTTTTTTTTTTCCTTTTGAATGTATACATTAGTATTTGGGAACTGTTTTATGCTGGGCTATCTTATCACATTCACTGCTAATTCAAATGCAAAGTTGAAGTCACTCTGTCCTGGGGTGCAGGCCCAAAACAGTGTAAGTCAAACAAAACCCAGGCTGCCCCTTTTCCTACTCCAGCTGCACATCTTTAACTCTACCGTTACCCCACCACTGAGATTTGTGTGGGCTGATTCTGGAAACTGACCTAATTGAAAAGGGGTTTTTTTGCTCCAGAAAAAAAAAAAACCTGATGAAAAAATTATTTAGTAGAAGGAAAGTGAAGAATTAATAACGAAAAATTATTAGTCAAAGTGAATACAATGTCATTTTCAGATTGCAAGTTCTCAGCAGTGACTAAACAGCCTTGGTCTACTCACAACTACTCCAAGAGGACAGAGATGTGTCTGATAGGGAGTGTTCTACAGAGAAAAATATGCACACAGAAAAGCCTAAATTACTATTTCAGTCCACACCCACTAACCCACTCCATCAGACTGCACACGCTGGAGTAAATGAAGCCTCATCTTCAAAAGCAATTTGCAGAATTACTTGCTGATGTTGAAAAACTACTTCAAAAGAGTTTAAGTGTTATGGAATTTTACTGGGTTTTTTAAACAAGCCACTGTTTAAGCTCAAGAGGAAGGGGGGGAGTGTTTGCTTTTTAAACAAAGCTTGTAATATTTCATTACTAAACTATCCAGAGTGTTTATTTTAAAAGCATCATGATTACAAATAATGGCATTTTTCAGTTTCTAACTTCCCTATTCAAGTATTTCAGTTAGAAACGACTGACTTTAGTGCCTCCGTGGAACATGCATCCAAAGCCACACAAAACTGACGACTTTCGAACAGTATTAACAGTGAACATTCTACCTGAAGCAAAATACTAGTGCTGCTAATTGGCTTTAATTGACAATATTAATAGTTTCAGAAGTAAGACTGAGCTAGTGAAGTCCATGGGGACAAAACATCCTTTACACTAGGACATCATGCCAGCCCCAGCTGACACAGCAGCTCTGGGCAGGGCAGGATGAAGTTGCTGTGGTCTCACTGTGCTCATTTTAAGGCTTGAACAAGAGACTGGAGTGCTCAGCTCTGTGTGACAGCCAACTCTTTGATGCATGGGCTCCTTATCTGAAATTAGGTGGAAGACATAAAGGTACTTCTTGAAGAAACCTTAACATATACCAGTGGAGACCACACCAGGGATACCTCAAGAGACATAAAACCTAAGGTCATAGACTGTAATTTTTACAACCCATATCAACTTTCTCTTCAAAGAGAGGGTTATTCTGGTAGGAGTGTGTAATGAAACTGCAAACAGATGGTTATAGCAATAGAGTTTACCGTTCAGAGGTGCAATTTTTTCACACTTTGGGAGGTAAAATAAACAATGGAAAATGCATTAATTTATTCAACTGTTAATGCAATACTGGGCCAAGCCACTTTGTTCATTTTATGTACATCAACTGCCAGAACAATTACAACTAAGATACCTGATGTGTAAGTAAACTTTCTCCTATAATCCTCTGGAAGTTTACTTTTCAGGTCACAGTTTGTTTTTTTGTGTGTACTTTTCAACAATGGAGTTGTTGCAGTTTATCTTGGCATTCAACTATCATTAAGATCGCTTACCTTTGAATGAAATTTATAAAACACGAGAATTAAGCACATATAAGTACATTAAATTAAATCAAATCTCCTTTCTCACCTCATTTTTCTGTTTTTAATATACATCATTGTCAAGAACAATTGCAGGTACAGATCAAACATGCTTTATTCCAAGGCAAATCCACAGCAGTGCACTGAAATCTATACTACAAAGAATAAGAACATTAAGAAATATAATATGCACAAAGGTCAAATTTATGACTTTTCTCACATCATTTTACTGCCAAGTCAGCATATAATTTAAGGTTATAAGTTGAGATACAGAGGGGGATTTCCTAGTATTAAGTTAAATCCAATTATGTACAAAGGAACCAATTGCTAACAGGTAGAGTCTCCAGACTCCTCTGTCACTGTATACAAATGATAAAATTTAAAATTAATATTCAACTGTTCTTTTACATAAATTCCTGTTATATTACTGAATTTTGCTGCATGTATTTTGCCATTTTCACTAAACTGTGTTTTCCCTTTGAAGTCTCTGACACAGTTTCTTATTTTGCAGGGATAAAAGGAACATACACCTCCCATATTTACAAAATTACTTAGACTACTTTTTCCAGAACAGTATAGTAAAACATAAAACCTGAAACTTGACTAGACATAGATAAGAAATATATTTCTAATAACAAAAGAAGTTTTGACGGAGATAATATAATTTGAGAACTGTGCATTCAGCCGATGGGACAGCAAAATGCTTTACTGTAAATAAGTGCTGTACTTTCAAACAGATGTATTGCACATCTCACACTTGTACCCATACTTGCTGAAAGCCTCCCCAGTAAAGGCCTTTTCTCTAATCTTTCACCGGTATTTTTCTGTTATTGTTGAAGAAAAAAATCTCACACAACTTGCAATAACTGTAATAGGAGGCTCAGAAACGTAGATCCAGAAGGCAGATCTGCTGGCTCCAGCTCAGAGAATAAAAGCCAGGGAAATACCTCAGCCAAAGGCTGCTGAGAACTCCTGGGTGTTCTGTGCTTCATTTCTTTTTCTGGAGTTTTCCCTATTTGTATAAATTGCTGCATATTCATTTAGTTGGAAACAAACAAACACGCATGGCCTTTGTAGTTCAGTAATAAATGAATCTCAGGAACACAGACTTGGGTTCATAGCTCTACTCCCAATTTATAATAATTAACGAATAACTCGAGAAGATGAGATTTAAGAAAGCATTTTTTAGCATTCAATAACCTTTGCCTTTAAGATCCTCACTAGAAAGATGGAAGAATTGAATTTAGACTTTACTCTGGACCACTCAATTTCCGCCAAATGCCAGAACCTCCCAGTTGCATCTAAAGATTTTTACTGAATAATGTAATTTCTGTGGTGGGACTTAAACTGCAATATTTTTCTAGGATTACAGAATTAGTTCTGTTCTACTACCTGATGGAGCGTTAGTGAAATTAAGTGAGACTGACTCCTGAAAATTCCTTTGGAAAATGACATTTAAACTCCTAAGGTACTAAAGACAACATTTTCCAAACTTCTAAATTTTATTAAGACACACATAAGAAAAATAAAATTTGTTTCAATTTTTTTTTTTCAGAGAGCCCAAAAGAATTAAAAACATCTCCAGGAAACCTGTTTTTATCTTTTCTTGCCCACTGGCAGCTGCTTCTTTTGATGAGTTACCAAGATAAAGGGCCTGACTGAAATTTCAGACTAGTGGTATTTAATGACAGGCAGGGGCAATAATTCTGCACTCATCATAACATACCTAGATCAATCATGTTTGTCGGTAGTAGCTGCTTCAAGATGCAGTGAAATACAATATAAAGTACCCACTGCAAGTTCGAGACCCCACAGTCGATGAGAATTCTCACTGAATATTTTTGAGCTCCTTCCTGTACTCATCCTGTGCACTCATTGGTCAAAATAACCTTTCAACCCTTTAGGACGAGGACTCTCCAAATGCTACACACAGGACAAACACTGCTTTGGTCCACATCACGTTCCCACAACTCATGATTCCCCAGCCAGTTACTGGTATAGCACAGGCTCACGCAGGATCTCTGACTCAGAGAGAGATTCACCCGTTGACTTTGCTGGGATTTAGGGCTTTCACCTCATCTCTGCAGGCACAGCAGGGAGAGAAGTAAACACAAGTATAGTAAGTAGATGGAGTAAATGAATCTTAAAATCATCAGTCCCAAGGCAACCACTACGCCTACAAGCATAATTTCTTCTTCTTTGCTACCCTAGGTCATGACCCTCATCCAAGAGAGGAAGGAAAGAAACTGTCCTTTCATCATTAATTCTGCTATGTCATTCAGGAAAACAACACTGACAACACCATAAAACCACAGTTTAGGTTGCCACTGGTATTTCAGCCAAAAGCTAATCACCACCATCAATTGTCTAATATTTCTCATTACCTCTTTAGTCATTCTAACAATCCACTGCAACGTATATAGGATCTGATTAAAATCTTTTCTGGCTGACAAAGAGCCAGCAGGAAAATAAAACTATCCCTCTTCTACCACAATACTGGGCCACTCCATATTTAGATAATAAATCTGCACTCAAAAACTATGCAGTTGATGAATGCTGTTCTAATTAAAAAAAAAAAAAATCCAACTACTGACTGTGTCACCTGAAGCAGAATGCTGATAAGAAAAACCCTGTCCATAGACTGTTGTATCCTTAAAACTGGACTTAAAAAAACCCCAAACAACATAGAAAACAATCCATCATGCATAACTGCAAAGTTACTTGGTTTTCCTAATGCACCTGATATGCAATATCATGGATCACACGAGTATGATTTTAAAATAGTTAACAAATCTATGCATTTATTTATATGTAACTTACAAAGGACAAAACACTTCTGATGCAGCATTCAAATCAGTGTAGAAAATACAGCTCAATGAACTGTACACCTTGCCTCACACATCAGGCTGGTACCTGCCAACAAAGAACCAGCATTAACAAGATTGACCAAGGTTAGTAGGCAGCACTTGGGGACACCCTGAGTTTCATCAAAGTTGGGAACAAAGCCAGGTGCAGCACTGCCGTGTCTCCGTGGTGAAGTAAGAGCAGGGAAGGACACATCCTATTCACCAAATCTCACAGGAATTCAAGGTTACCACTTCCTCCAAGTATGTCCATAGACAGGGTCCCAGGATTTTGAGCATGTCTCCTCAGCAGTTCTGAATACTGTGAGCATGTTAAAACTATTTACTGCCTGCTTCTTTTTGTTGGCTCTTTCAATAGAACACCAAGACACTTTAAGCTCTAAGACTTCATTCTGAGCATGCAATGGCATGAACCCAGCATATACAGAAGAGCCTAAATCTTTGACAAAGAATGAAGGTCACAAGTTCACTCCACAGGGTCAGCAGGGCTGGTCTGAGAATGAAGACTGAACATCCAGAACTACTACAGGCAATTACACACCTTCCCTTGCAAGAGCAAGACACACTTGTCTCCCTAAAAAGTATACAAAACATACCACTGCAGAAAGTTGTTTCTCTTCCCTTTCATGCTCTCCCCAAGGCACAACTGTTGGGTGTGGTTTGTCATCCCACTTACTGCAGGACTGGAAGGCATGACACTGCTCTATCCTATGGGCTGCAGAAGAATGTACAGACAGAGCGGAGGGAAAACATAATGCCAACTGGCAGTCATCTAAGTTTTTTGAGAAATACTTCAAAAGCAAATATCCCAACAGTTTTTCCGTTTAGTGAAATAGGTTGCCTGACTTTTTTCAGCCCCTGGGTGTGATTACATCTCTACTTTTCCACCCCCCAATGTAATTCTTACACTTAAATCTTGACATTTATATTATCACTTTAACAAATTAATCTTTCTCTATGGAGTGTACCACAATGCTCTAGGGAAGCTCATATGTTCCCATGAGTCCTTGTGAGAGTTCTGCCAAGAGGTTTGAACTCCTAGACAGATCAAAGAGAAAGTAGTAAGATAAAAAGAAACAGGGTTCTCCAGACTGACAGGTCAACTACCTCTCCTTGACAAGACATAGGGGTGGTTTACAGAAACAATCAGGGAGACATTTATGTTTCAAATTTGGTGGAACTATCCTGTAAAATACTATAGTAGTAATTTCTGTACTAATGATTAGTGATTGGTTTCACTGAACGGGAGACAATATTACAAAATGATTTGGGCTGGAAGAGACTTTCAAGATCATTAAGTTCCAAAACCTCTCCCGTGGGCAGGGACACCTTCTACCAGACCAGGCTGCCCAAAGCACCATCCACCCTGGCCTTGAACATTTCCAGGGATGGGGCATCCATCCACAACTTCCCTGGGCAACCTGTGTCAGTGCCTCACCACTCTCACAGCCAAAAGGTTCCTCCTAATAGCTAATCTAAATCTATCTTCTTTCAGCTTAAGGCCATTCTCCCTTGTCCTATCACTACATGAAATAATCTCACATTGCTTGTTAACTTATCTGAACAGTACAAATCAGATGAGTTACAGACAAAATTTTAAGCTGTACAAACTGCAGTGCTATGGAAATGCCACTCTGAAGAGCAACACAGCTTTGCAGAGTAAGCCAGAAATTGCCTGTGTCCAATATTTTCAAGTGTCAGCAATGTTGCAATGCTGAAAGCAGAGTGCTAAGTGCAGACACACACATGAAATTCTAACACAGATTTGCCAAAAAATTTGATTTTTGAAAGCCAATTTTTCTTCTAATCCTGCTGCTTCAAAAGCTCAACAAGTTTAAGTGCCACAATTATAACAAAGGTAGGTCTTGAAGCCAAAATGAAACTAAACAAAGTCAAGTTGAAAGTTTATCTCAGCAGTTCTGGATAAGAATATATACAAGAGCTATATAGTGTTATAGCCTTAATATTTTTTAAATTATTTATAACATTATAGTCAATATACAAATTTATTGTTTTCCTCTATTTCTTCCATATCTTGACTTCCAGCTCAGTTTGTCAGAATACGTAATTTCTGGTTAAAAAGCACTGAACTCCTGCTACTCCAATCACCTTACCTACTGAGTTAAAAAAAAAGTTACTCAAATTGCTTTTGAATTTGCTTAAACTAAGACTGAACAGAAAGAATGTAAGGGGTGACCTGGCCTCATCAATGAGAGGAGCTAAAATATCGTTTTATTCATCAAGGTTGGAATTTCAGAACTTTATAAAAATTCATGCCAAAGATCTTAGTATCAGGTCAGACCCACTTACTGTCTAGAATCTTTTTATGCAGTGCACCAAACTGCTACATCCATTCTAAGTTCACAAATAACCATTGCAGCTAATTAAAACATCATCTAAAATGACAAATATCATTGAAAAGAATCCTTAAAAAGATAACATCGTGACCAAATTCTATGTAGTTGATTGGATAGTCAATATTCTTACTCCCTATTTAAATGATCTTGTATATCATGAAAATCTTAGAGATTTCACTCAAATAATGTCATGCTTTTTGATGAAACATACCATTTCTACGCCTTATCATTTGCAGAAAATCCAGTAACTGTAGTCATCACATACTAAGCTCTTGGGAAAAACAAATTTCTACATTTCACAGAATCACATCTAGAGTCAGAATCAAGCATAGATGTAGCTGTTTTACTCCAGAAAGAACTTGTGATTCAAAACTGGAATGACAACACTGAGTACTTTTGAAATCTGAAGATGGATATTGTGCTTTACCAGCTTACTTAGGAATTCTTCTAGTCTTTAAAAAGGATTGTTTGTATTTGCTTGCTAAATGTGCACCTTGATCATATGCAGTATGAGATCAGAAAAAGCATTTGGTTTAAAAGAATGAGGCTCGTAGTCTCCGTAGAAATGCTGTTTTCACTGCACACTTTTTTTTTCTTCACTTTTTTGTATTAGATCTACACCACAACAGTAAAAAACATGCTATTTATTGACTGGGAGGACAGTGGAGGAAAATGACAGTGGGGAGAGGAGAGGAAAATGAGAGGACAGGTTCCAGAAGAAACATGCAATTACTAGATGACACACAAATGCACTTTGCACACAGTGAACACACAGAACAAGTATCATGCACTGCAACACAAAGAAAAACAACTATTTCAGAAATAGATAAGAATTTGAAGCACTTGTTAATTAAAAATACCAGAAAAAGGCATCCCTAAAGACAGACATAAAATTAAAAAGCACAGTTACGACCACCTACATTTTTATGCTTTGGTACTTTTCCATCTGTACATTATGAAAAATCCACAACGCTCCAGGAAAAAAAGTCTTGCAGACATATAGGGGGTCACAAAAGCCATGAAAGAGATACTTAACACAGGTTCCTGTGCAGATGACAAGCCATTAAACTTTCACCTTTAGGTAGTTATGATTATCTGATGTCTCCTTTATGATAATGCCCATTTTTTTAATTAAATCTGCAATGTGTTTAACAAGCAATTCTTCCATCAATCTTTGATGTGTTTTACTTATAAAGCAATGACAGTTTTCAGTTCAGGCTCCTTAAAGTTCCAGAGAAACCATTTTCCACTCACTTGCTTTGAAAGCCGTTAAAACAACTTGATGAAGAACAGCAGCAGGGGGCTAACAGAAGCCAAGGCTTAGGAACAATCTTTAGATTTTTCTCCTAAGACTTTCTCACAGACCCTCCTCACAAAGATCCTCAGGGCTTTTCATCCTCTCCTTTCTCCCCACCCCTTCCCAAAAATCAGTTCAAAGTGACAGATGCAACTAGCTCCAGATTCTGCTCTTTCTTAATTTCACTTTTACCTCTCAATTTTGATAGACTCAACTGAAATCTGATTCCCATAGAGGCAGTCATCTTATCACCTTCCCACTGGGAAAAAGTAATCCACAGAAAGATTCAAGTAACTTGTGAACACCTTCTGATCTGTCATCCATTCTAATAGAAAGCACTACTAGTGAGAAATGTACCTGTTACTTAAATACCATATACTACTGGCATTCAGAAAATTGAATTAATTGGTGATTAATTGATTAGTGATTTATACACAGTTCTAGTACTACTGCAGTATTTCTGAAACTTTCATGCCAGTGACCCTGTAAAAATACTGGGATATAAAGTAAAGAACTATGCAAGCCAACTGTAAATGACCTTTAAAATGGGAACTGCCTGCAACAAATGGTAAATTCTTTGGTTATAGTTTCCTGCAAATGCAGAAATCACAGTTTTATGGAAAGCACACCTATTAGAACAGTATTTATGCTAATCAGAATCAGTAGACAGGATTTTTTTGTCTCTGTTTTGCTGTGCTCACCATAATTTTGTTTCTTTGATTATGGCCAACTGAAGGACAAATTTCACTGATCACTAATTTTGTGGAACATCTGTAACTCCAGAGCTCTACAGACTCTTCAGTTGCTGTATTCAAGTGATGTCACTGTGGTCAAGATACCGAACACAGGATTTCTCAAACATCAACAGCTAATTCCACGAAGCAGGGCTATGGGACATATTAACCCCAGATTCTGGTTACAATCCCTTGTTCTTTTAAAAATGAGAGCTACAGTTACAGTACACCTGGCTGGGAGCAAACAGGGACTAAAGGAGGCCACCCTCATGTCTCCTCAACTTGAGGACAGGAGCAGCACATATGAGGGATTTGAGGTCAGGAAGGACAGATGGTGGGCATTCCCATTACAGCTAAGTCACCTCTTGTCCTTACAACACTGAGCTTTATGTTTTCCAGTTGGTGACTCTCATAGTTTGTGCTTTGACGTAATTTTACCAAGCTTGTGTTTGTAACTCTTAACTGTGAGAATACACTATGGAGGAGATTTCTAGATGTCTTGTGAACAAATCTTACTGGTACTTTCTCAGAACTTTAACAATTATACTTTCTGCATTTCCTCCATTCAGCTAAAGTAATACACTATTAAAACGTTAGTGGGAGATGGTTTTTAATGAGTTTTTCTTTAAAAAATTTGGGGAAAAAAAAATCACATAAGAAATTTTAAGTCAGAGAACGGACATACAGCCCTGTGAGTAAACATAAAAAGTTTCTGTTGGCTTTCTGATTATGTAATAAATATTGGAAAAGGATCCATCAAGAATATAAACTAAGGAAGTCCAAGAAGTAAAGAAACAATACCCTAAGGAACAGGAAGAGTTATGTATGATTTTCTACAAGCATTCAACCACTTACAGAATTGAAAAAATGTTAAGGCTGGAAGGACCTCACAAGATCACTCAGTACAAGTCTCTTAACGGTGGCAGGATCAAACATATGTTATGTGAGTGCTATATAATACATGCCAGATACAGAATATGCTTCTAAGCATTATCCAGTCAGAGCCTCCATTCCAGGCTGTTCCATCATTCAAACTCTCCCAACATTTGTGTAATCTTATGACTAAAATAAACATTTTCAATCCTATATATGCAATAGCACTGTAAAATTGTTATGCTGGAAGTACATGACTTAGAGTTTATCATGAATGCTCCTGCGGAAAAATAATTTAATTAAAATTAGCATTAGCATTACTCCTTTCTATATTCATTTTCAAGAATGTTTACTTCTCCAGAGGGGTAAACTTTTCTTTTCCCATATTTTCTATTTTCAGAGAAAGAACATCTCTCACCTTCAGGAGTTTAGCCTCATTTCCCTATAATGTATTCATCACCACTCAGCACATCTGTCCCAGCAAATCCCATTTCCTGTTCTATTCATGAGGCTCAGCAACCTGGAGCTTTAGTGATTGCCGCCACACTTTTCCCATGGCCTTCTCACCTCTCACCCCCCCCACGCACCCCGCTCCCATTGTTTATCATCTGTTCTCCCCTGCTGCAAACTGCTGTCAGATGTTCACTTACCCCTAATCTTACTCACTGCCTTTGATATTCTTTCTAATCCAACAACCTGTCAACTGGGGCATCAGCCCATGTCCACACCAGCTGCTCTGTCACAGGCCGTAAGATTCCCTCTCTGCTCCAAGAGGTATTTAAAGGATTTTGACACAGCAACCGCAATGTGGAACAAATAATTAATGCTGTTTTGATCAATGATCAGGGCTTTAGTGTGACATGAGCTGACCACTAAGAAAAACTGAGCTTTACTTTGTTTAAACTTCAGTAAGCTTTAGTGTTACTGTATTAACAAGATTTTGATCAATGTCTGAAGGACAGTGCCAAAAAGCTAAATTCTTTAACTTTAGTTAAAAATTATGAAGAATAATTAATCTGGATGCAAGTCAGAGGGGCAGATAACATTATATGCCTGCTGTGTAAAACATGTTTATTTATGCAGTATCAACTTGTATAGAGTTTTCAAAGCATGGGAGCTGACCTTCTATGAGTTACAGCTGAAAATACAAAAGCATTTCAACTATGGCTGAGTTGAGATAAAATTATTTAAAATACACTTATTTTCAGGAATAGAGTAGGATAGTTTCATCCTCTATGGAACATCAAACCCTGACATTTTAAAGAATACTGCCATTTACAGAAAATGTCTAATTTCCATGATATTCAGATTTGCTATAAACACTTAAAATTTTAGTGTTCATCTGCTTTAAAACATATCAAATACACATAATGTCATAGCTGAGATTGTGATTCAGATGACAGATTTTTTGTATGGGGAAAAGTTTCTGCTGTTTAAGCAATCATGTGAATTTTGATCCAAACTGAAAAACAAATACAGCATTTAGTTGTTGGAAGAACACGAGCACTATTTTATTTCTCAGATCTAACTGCAATTACTACAAAAGAGATGGTACCAAACAAGACAAAAAAAGCCTACTTTATACCCTACAGTAGTTGTATTTCACACACAAAAGTATAATAAAACCTCAGTGATGAATTTTCTAACATAGTTCATTCACCTAGAACTAAACCACTTTTATTCTTAGGGCTTGTCTATACCAGGACATCAAGAAAATGAATCTGAAATAAATACCTTGATGAACTTGAATTCTGCTACTTAAACTCCATTAAACCCCTGTGTGGACACAGTCATCCTGTTTAGTTTACTGCTCCCTTAGGGCACGCACTGGAAAGTTAACATGGATTAAGGCAGGGTATGAATTCAAAGTGCAATCATACTTTGAAAATGGTTTAACGTAAACAGACCCAGACTCTTTGTTGTAGAATGAGACATAGAGTTAATCAGGAAAGTCCTGTGTAGACAAGTCCTTGCAGCTGAGGCTACTGGAGTGCTATTGTCAGAGCTGATGGTTTTCAACTTCTTCATCTGCAGACCTGGAAACATCTTCCAGTGAAGCTGCAGGCCTTGGTAGCACATTAAGCCTGCTGATAATTGATCTGCTTTTCTCAGCTGCCTCATATGGATGACCCACAAGTATTCCAATGGCCCTCAGTGAGCTGCATATCAGAACTTGAGAAGTACTGGTTTAAGCTCACTGCAACTTACATCCCTCCTCCCACACTCAGTCTCAACCTCACAGTTACTGTGCAGCAACTCAAGTAGTCGGATGGCATTAAATGAGATTTTACTGATTGTTTATGTAAGTGCAGACATGCTTCAGCTACAAAAGGTGCTCTACAAGGCCTTATTCTTTCCACTAAGTGACATTTGCTGTCACAAGTGTGTTAAATTGTAATATGACTGACCTAAAAATACAAAGTTTTGTCACCGTCAACAACTTTTCATGCGTTTACTTCAAAGCTTACATTTACTTGTCAAAGCATGGTGGATAAAGAAATTAAGACAGACACAATGTAATTTCACTGAAATAAAAACAAGTACTAGTGTTCTTTTCAACTACTGCTCTTATTAACTAACACTTCTCATTTCCCACTTCAGTAATTCATAAATGTCTTATACAAAAATAACTTGTACAAATTTTCAGAGTTGAATTCAAAGCATATGGCAGAGCCAGAAGAAGCAGATACGCCTAGATTCCTTAGTTCCTTTTCTTAAATCTGTGTTCTAATTGCAGAGAACACTATTTCTCTCAAAGGAAATTATGTTCCCTCAGTATTTACCTCCCTGATGCTGTGTCTGCAAAAACTTTTCTTTTTCTTTCACCCATATGAAAGAATTAAACTGCACCTCAACAGCATTCACTGTTAACACAGCAGCAATCACATCAAAAATCAGTCTCATACAGGATCTACCTCTGACAGAAGGCAAGATGCCCAAGGAAGAATATATTTTTAAAATACTCTCAGACTCCTGCAAAATGCAGCTCAGGGACTCCCTGGGCTAGAAACAGTATGTTTCCATTTAAGATTAATGCTCAACACTGACATAACAGACTTGACAAGCTGAAGAAAATGAGACAAACTTCACAGGGAAAAATCTCCCTTCACTGCACTACCACTTTAAAAAAATGAACTGCAAATAAATGTGTTACTTGGTAACATATTTCCTACTACTGGAACCTTTTGAAGATTCAAAAGAAGACTTACTTGTTTGAACAGGTAACTTAAAAATCTGTTTACTCCCTCAACAGCATAATTTTTAACTGTCAAAACAGAAAAGAATGTTTTATGTTTATAAAAAAGCAGACGGAAGTTCCAGAGAATATTTCAGGCAGCTGGGCACATTCATGTTGCTATTACCATATAAAAATTTTTCTAAATGCAAAATAAGACTGTTAATATTATTGCTATACTGTCCTGCTTTGCTTTTTCATCTTCAAAGTTTTCATGACATTAATGATACAGGCCTCACTTCTTTCTCCATGTATACACATATTTTAATCTTGATGACATCTCCAAGACAGTTAAAATTGTACGACACAGTGGTTGCTCATGGTCACAAAAGAAAGCAGTAGCAAATCTCAGATTAGAAATAAGAATTCCTTCTTCACTGATGAATTGCACCCCGCTCATGAAGCACATTTTCTGTCCATTACAAAGTTCATGAGGTGTTAAAATCTACAGCAGCCTTGAAAATTACGTTAGAATGACTGCAAAACTGAAAGATATAAGAATTTAATTCCCTTAACACTGAATGCAAAACAATGCATTAAAATTAATTTGAAGGGAGCCTTTTTCATGTTTAACTTTAAAATAAATTATTCTAAGCATTAAATCAATAGAGGAAATGTGATGCTAAGGCATTGACCTACTCTGAAGTGTGGAAGGAATGTGAAGCTCAGAAAAGAGCAAATAGTTCCCATTTACCACTACTGACTGCATGGTTCAGTCGATATGCATGGAGTTTTTGAGGTTTATCCCAGCCGCATCATTGAAACAGATGCCCATTCACCATTCCACAGATTCAAAACACAAACTCACTCAAATACAAACACACTGGGAAAATTACTGACAGTTGGTTCTAGTCTGGTGGCAAACTTCTAAAAGTTCCTGGGCAGAACGCACATATATATTTATACAATGCAAGGAAACAGTGGCAAGAGCTCCCCTGCCAGAACAACCTTCAAAAACAAAGCTATAGGAGTCTGGGCGAGATCCACAAAGGCTTTGATATGTGAGCTCTGGACAAAAGTTTCTGTAACAGCTCAAGGTATTATTCCCCCAGCTAGATGCTCCCCGCCAGCTGATGGATGCTCTGCCTCCCCTTTGAAAGGTACTGTCCCCAGCACAGAGGTCACCAAAAAGAATAGGCATAGGCAATTTACTTAGTTCTGTGTAAAGCCCAGTGATTTGGCTTAAAGGGCTGATGGCAGTGGGTTTGAAATGGAACAACAGAGCTCAAGCTGGAGCAAAGCCACCTTCTGCTGATTCCCAAGGGGTAAGAACCACTACCACAGGGAAAAAATTGCATGCAGTAACTTCTTAAATTGCTACAGAAAGATCCACCATAGCTCTGTCAAAACTCTGTGAAATGATCCAAACCCAGCATGCAGAACCACCAAAATCCCTCCCAGCTCAGGTGCTGATTAAGAAGACTTCGTTGTATCCAAATCCCATTTGGATACTTAATGCTGCTCAAAATGCTAACAACTCCTCTTAACTGTTACTACTCAGAGTCGACTTCATGACTTGGGAGTCTCTGCAGAGTTCTTAAATGTGGGGTTTTTGTTTTTTTTTTTTTTTTTTTGTCTAATATATAGGCTAGTGCCTGGCTAGCATACACAAAAGAGAGCTGAAGACTTACAAACGTGTTTCCCAGCAGTGAGCACACTCTCCTGTGATGTGGGAAGCAATATTAATTGAAGTGAGATCTTGCAGCCTGACTCTACCACATCCCAGGGAAATGCCCTAGCCCTTGGGCATTGAGTTAATCTCTCATTAGCCACCCCTCTGGTCTCTTGAATAAATTATTTATGAAAAGCAGAAAAACTTCAATAGGAAAAAGTGAAAAGAGATTCACCATGGAGTTCCTGGTAAAAAAGCCAATTCTTCAGGAGGTGATGTACGTTTAAAAAAAAAAAAGCCAATTTAGATAACAAATCAATTTGCACTTTGGGGGCAAGTACACATAAAAGCTAGACAGATGTTACCCTGTATGTGAGAAAAATGAATTTTCTTCTCTCAGTACCGAGCAGAATCAAAACATGTAGGAACACAGGGTTCCTACTGACAAAATGAAGAGAATGTTCCTTAGGCTAAGTGAGGTACCTTGTCCATCTCTCAACTCCAGGCTACCTCACTTCAAACATAGCTTATCTGACTGAGGGCCCCACCCGGAGCAGGGCTGACAACTGAAAATCCCAAGCAGAAACTAAGGTCTCTTTTGAGGTTCTGTCAGATGCCTATTTTGAAGAATATAACTGTAATCTGTACCTCACTCCTCCACATTGGCCCTCACCAAAATCTGACTACAGTTTTGCTGAATTCCACATCTCCTTGGCTGCACTTCCATTTCTACCTTTACACTATAAAAAGACAGAACTAATCATTTAAATGAGCAACTGGTACAGTGATTTGGCCAGCAAGCCAGGCTATTTGCCATAGCTTGGATGCCCAACACCAAGCTGCAGGGTGCCTCAACCTGCAAGGTTGGAAACCTGGAAGTCTTTCAGAAGGACATACACTTACTTTTATGCTCTACAGGAAAAATTCAGAGATCTTTGCTTTCCTATAAAGCACAGGTGGGCAGAAGAAGAAGATGATGAAAGACCTCATATGAAAAGATCTCATGACCCTCTCTGGGAAGAACAGAATCCACCACGGCCATAAACTGCTGTAACTTCAGGAACTGCCAAGATTTCTAACAATCATCATTTCAGCTAAAGAGCCAGAAACTGACATTTTTCTCATGATCTTTTGGAAGAGTATTTCTATATGGAACCAAATACAATCTAAAGGATGAGTCAAGCTCTTACAACACAGGGGAACCTGGGACTCGAGCACAAACCTACAAGGACACTGCTGGGGATCTCTCTAACATGACAGTAACTGACTGGATTCTACACACAGACAGCTCTGCTCTTGTGTTTGTCCACAGCTCCCAGTCTGAGCATCTGTATGTCCAAGGAACAGACTGAGCTGGCCAAAACATTAATCCAGTCCTTGAGCCTTGCAACTGTATATGTGTAAATGCCTCTGAGGGCAGGTAGACAATGATCTCAGTCTGTGGCTCCACTCTTCATCAGGTGTGACCACAGCTTTCTCGAGATGTGTAACCTGTGTGGGTTTACAACAGTTATTTCCAGAATCACAGAATATCCTGAGCTGGAAGGGACTCGCAAGAATCACCGATCCAACTCTTGAGCGAATGGCCCATACAGGGATTGAGTCTGTGACCTTGGTGTTACTAGCACCATGCTCTGACCAACTGAGCTCATTTACTCAGCATTTTGCTTAGATTTCAGCTCCCAAATGGATCCTCTTCTGATGTCTTGCAGATTTTGAGTGGTCTGTAAAGCTGCTAGAACAACAGTGGTTTACAACTCAGTGGGGTGCAGGTTGAATGGATAAAATCAGACTAGCAAGGTACATTGTGATGTAAATCACCTATCTAAATTTATCTAAATTTATGCTTAAGACTTTACTGTATTAGCTATAGTAGTGCGATTCAAATTATCTCCACACAAGTAGCATTATTTTGATATGAAATGTCTAGAAATTAATGCTGTTACTTAAGCATTCATGAATGCTTAGAAATAATCTCAAAATCCTACGCTATATGCAAAAATTCTTTCCATTTCCTACTTGTACAGAAAAGCAGTAGTTGTGAAAAAACCAAATTAATAAAAAAACCTCTCGCTCACTATATGTCCTTGGACAGAGGACATGTGTTAAACAATCAATGCCTATTTTAGGAATATACCTCTTTGAAAATAGATTTCAAATTCTCGGTCTTCAAGGCCCCAGTTATCCTTCATTACTGTTATAAAAACACCAAAAAATGCATCAATGAATCTTCTTCGGACTACAATGAATATAGGGGATGTGTCATAGCTTCCCAAAATGTACCTATAAGACTACCCCAAGCCTTCCAATTACAGCACAATGCCACATGTTGCATAATTTACGTATCCAAACGAGTTTCAGTTTTCACAGTGCAACAAATGCCATTCAAGTTTTCCCCATTAGATTATTCTGTTATGCAGCAAGACTTTTTTATTAGATTTGGGTCAAGTTCAGCAAGCAAGTGCAGGGAATTCATGGAAGAGGGAAATTAATGTTACTGTAAGACACAGCAATTAGGAACTGGGAAGAAGAAAAGTTTCTTTTCTTTTTCCAGCTAGTGAATTAAAATAGTTGAACAAGGGAAGACCTACTCAGCATAAAAGCATTAAGATCAAGGGCTAGATTTTGGAAACAATTGTCAGTTTTAGAGGAGTGGAGGAATTTTCAAAAATTCTTAAGCAGAACAGGCATCTAACTCTCTTGGATTTTAGACACTTAATGACTGTTTAATGGGGTTTTCAGCAGACCTAAATACTTTTGAAACAATTAGTCAAATGAGTGAAAATATTTAGTATTTCCTCTGGTTAGTAAGTCAGTTTTTAAATGCAAAATGTATTTTAATAAATGTAGGGCCTGTCTCTCAGGTCAGGTACAGACAGTCGTGCTCACACTGAGTTTGTGCTCTCAGTAGGCTGGACTCAAGCCAGCCTCTGTACAGATGACAGAGAAACTACATTTTCAAGTTCATTTTAAGACAGTGCTGCAGCCAAGAGAAACAATCTCTGCCCTCACCAGGCCCCAAACACTCATCCCCAACTACCACATTACCACCTCCCCTCTGCCAGTATAATGAATTTAATCACTGATCTTGTTTAGGCTAAAACTGACTTCTTTTTTTGGCTAGATTAGGTTTGACCCTGGTCCAGCTCACTCACAGACACTTGTGCAAGGAGGGGAAATAGCAAGAAGAGCAAGTCTACTTCATTTGGTGGCAATGATGGTCTCTGTCAATTTACAGCACGTGACCAAACATATCCTTATTTCTTCTTTACAATACTCATCACATCTAAGGCACATCTATTCAATTAAATGTAATTTTGCAATACTGTGTTGTAAATTTTAATTAAATCCCATTTTTCACGTAAATAGAGCATGACTCAGAAATGACAATGAAATTAAGTAGTAAGACCCATCACTTGTAAGCTAAGCCAACAAAAATTCAAAACATGAAATAATGTTTTTCAGGTTTATTTCTGATACCTAAGAAGATATAATGTAGTGTAAAGCTCTCAGCTGTTCATGAATCAAAATGGTTTATTTATCCCAACCAATGAGAAGAGAGCTTTCTTTAGGAAAACCATGTACAAAATGTATTTTAAAAAACGCTAAAAATCATCTTATCTGCTTTGATGAAACCTATTTGAACCCTTGCTTTTCATTTTCTGTACCTTATCTCACTGTTGGGACTCAATACATTCCTCTTCTGCTTTTTCATCTGATGTGTTTAGAAGCAAAGCAAAGAAGGAATGAGAGATGTGTTTTGCAGCATACATTCCTAGGGCTGTCCAAACTCTCCTTCATTTCCCCTTCCACCACTCTGTCTGGGTAAAAACTCACCCTGGACCAGCCAACAACCAGGCCCAAGGAAAGCATCCAAGGAATATGCAACGCTTTCTGCTGTGAGAAGTGACTTTCACAGCTTGCATTCCTGCCACTGTTGGAGGTACCAGTTCTCAGTGATCCTGTGAAAGGTGACTCATGTTGATATAAACAAGATAAGGGACAGGATTTCCTTCCCTGCTTCCCACCTGCAAGCATTGAGGCTACTCACAGAATCTCAGAACAGTCAGGGTGGGAAGGGACCTCTGGAGATCACTCAGTCCAAACCCCCTCTCACGGCAGGGTCACCTGGAGCAGGTATCACAGGAATGAGTCCAGGTGGGTTTGGAATGTCTCCAGAGCAGGGGACTCCAGGACCTCCCTGGGCAGCCTGTTCCTGCTCCTCAATGTAAAGAAGTTCTTTCCTATGCTGAAGTGAAACTTGTGTTTTAGTTTATGGCCACTGCTCCTCATCCTGTCACTGGGCATCACTGAACAGAGTCTGGCACCATCCTCTTGGCACCCACATTTGAGATATTTATATGCAGGAATGAGATTCTCTCTCAGTCTTCCCTAGACTGAACAGGCCAGCTCCCGCAGTCTCTCCTCGTAAGAGAGATGCCCCAGACCCCCAAAACATTCGTGGGTGTAAGTCATGGCCTGCTGAGGTCTGGCCAACAAAGAACTCAAGATGTGAACCAAATCCACACCAAAAGCAAGGCCCAAATCGAGAGGTGAACCCAAAAACCAGCACGGGCTGAAAGTGACAGCTCCAGCCCCGCGTGGGCGGCAGGCACAGGGGACACCCATGGAGGCGCAGCAATCAGTGGCACCCCAAGGCAGTGACCCCACGGTCTGTGGGGCCACCTGCGCTGCCCTCCTTCAGCCCCACCTCCGGGCGGGCCGAGGGGGTCCCGGGGGCGCTGCGGGCGGCGCGGGGCGGGCGGCGCCATGAAGCGACACCGGCACTGCCCCAAAATGGCGCAGGCGGGGGTGACGGGCCCCGGGGGGGACGGGGCACGGCGGGCGGGCGGGCCGGCGGCGCCACTCACCTGCCGGTAAGAGAGGCGGAAAGGCCGCAGGTAGAGGGAGGAGGTGCAGGGCTGGACCGCCAGCTCCTCGATGGCCTCCATCCCTGCCGGGGGGCAGCGGCCGCGGCAGGAGGAGGAGGAGGNCCCTAGACTGAACAGGCCAGCTCCCGCAGTCTCTCCTCGTAAGAGAGATGCCCCAGACCCCCAAAACATTCGTGGGTGTAAGTCATGGCCTGCTGAGGTCTGGCCAACAAAGAACTCAAGATGTGAACCAAATCCACACCAAAAGCAAGGCCCAAATCGAGAGGTGAACCCAAAAACCAGCACGGGCTGAAAGTGACAGCTCCAGCCCCGCGTGGGCGGCAGGCACAGGGGACACCCATGGAGGCGCAGCAATCAGTGGCACCCCAAGGCAGTGACCCCACGGTCTGTGGGGCCACCTGCGCTGCCCTCCTTCAGCCCCACCTCCGGGCGGGCCGAGGGGGTCCCGGGGGCGCNGCGCGCGCAGCCGCCGGCGGACGGGCCGGGAGCGGCCCCGGAGCTGACGGGACGCGGCTGCGGCGCTCTCCGGCCTCTGCCTTCAGAGGGAGTCGGAATCACGGAGTGCTGCGTTTCAGCCTCGAAACGGGGACACCGGAGGCTCGCCGCCTTTATTCACAGAATCACCAAGGTTGGAAGAGACCTGTAAGATCATCCGGTTCAAGCGTCCAACCAGCACTGCCCTTGTAACCCTTAAACCACTAAACCACATCGCCCAGTGCCAGATCCAGACACCTCTTGAACTGGTGATTCCAAAAAATCTCCGGGCAGCCAGTTGCAATGCCTGACCATTCTAACAGTGAAAAAAATGTTTCTAATATCTGTCCTGAATCTCCCCTGTCTCAGCTTAAGGCCATTTCCTCTTGTCCTCTCACTGCAGGCACGGCAGAAGAGACCGGCCCCCGCTCACTACAGCCTCCCGTCAAGGAGTTGAATTATTCTCCAGAAACTTATTTTCGATCCTATTTTCTCAGGAGCTTGGTGGATGTTCTCAAAGGGTCATTTATTCCTACACTTTACACCAAAATTCGTGGGGTATGCCAGCACTGAACTGAAACCTGTCCCCCTCCTCCAAAGCCTTGATGCAATCTACGTGCTCCCAGGTTATCCCATTCCTGGACATCATCAGGCTTTGCAGAATGAGCACCTTGCTGTGAACAGGATAACCTGCAATCCATCGCTTGATGCTTCTCCAACTTTTCTTTTCAGGGTCAGCTTCCAGTATTGGCCATGCACCCAGCCAATGGCAGGAGAATAAACGCAGCTCAGTTACGCTCCCCTGGGTGTTTTCACCAATAAAGTTACAAAATAGTTATCCTCTCCCCTTTTACTTCATTATTTTTTAATCAAAACACTATTAGATTTAGCAATTTCCTGATTTTCATAGGAGTTTGATGACAGTTAGGCAGTTACTAGGTTACATGCCCCAGGTGCTTTAATACTCCTAATAATGATTTTCTAGGTTCATGAGCAACAGAGCTCACGATTTGTGGTGGTTGTTATCTCTCTGATCACTTGATCACTTTCTCTCTGATCTGTGATCGCTTTCCATGCAGATGTGCCTGTGTACGGCTATTTTAGTTGCTGTATAAATCAAATTATTTTGTCATTGTATCAACTGCACTGAGAATAATCTGAAATTTCCTGTATCTGTTTCTCTTTTTGTCTTTCTCTGTACTTCCACTGCTTTACTAAGAAAGTTTATTAATAGTCTTATCATGTGGTAGTGAGAATTTCAGCAGTCTAGCTAAAAGGAACAAATCCAGCAATTGGAAAACTCCCTAAGAAGTAAATGAGGCAGCACTTACATTGCAGAATGCTTACCATCAGTTCTGATAACGCAAGTGGCAAAAAAAATGCTTGGTGGGGCTGAAAAGTGTGGTTTTAGAAGTATGTTTGCAAAGCTATCATAAAAAATAGGCAAGGAAATGTATTTTATTAGCTGACTTTGAAAATATTTGTGTAACTCTGTTTGCATCACTGTATATGTCTACATATTTCTGTTTTTTTCAGAATGATCTCAAGGTCATTCGGAGCTCCTGGGAACTTAAGCTATATTTTTCTAGTAAGTTATTTCAGTCTTCCAAGTCCAATTTAAGTATAAACACAGTTTCCATGCACAGCAGGTTTACAGTATCTCCGTTTGCTTATGTTAAAAGTTACCGGCTACCCAGGTCGGTTCAGCCAGTCAGATTGCCCTCTTCAGTAAACATTCTGACACCACTTTCAGGTTTTGAGTGTGTGTGTGTTTTGGGGAACGTGTCATACTGTGTGATGGATTGCTTATTCCATTCCTAGGCTTAGGTGGGAAGCTTTTGGGGTTGTGATGGGTGACAGACCCTATCTCGTTAATGTACCTGGAAGAGGTGAGCACAGTGTCACAGGACAACACATTTCGGGATGCTCTGGTGTTGCAATTGCAATGGAAAACAGTTGATTCCTTTGTTGGAAAATCTTCTTTGTGAGTATGCCAGCTGAACTGAGGGTTTAACAGGCTGAGATTGAGGAGCTGCCTTAGTGTTCCCATTTTACAGGTGAAATCTGAGCAAGAAAATAAATAGGAAAAATATGTCCTGCATAGTGGGACTATCGTTCAGCACCTGGACTTGAATTTCATTACAGTTCTTTATTAAGGCCTAGATACCCTCTGCAACAAGTGGCTTTGCATTTGCTAGTCTAGGAACAATCCCAAAAAGGAAATTTCTCTCAGCTACCTTTTATTCAAAGGGACAATAACGAAGGGGAACAACTTACTTTTGTATGGGTGAGACACTCCTGCTTTCCTGTTTCCTTTCACTGCTTTTGTGGCTGACTGGCACCGTGACACCAACCTGGCTGTAAGTGTACTGAGTTCACAGCAAGAATTAGGAGATGGTACAAGGAAGAGATGCTGCTCAGCCCCTCAGCTCAGGGGTCAGGAGAGCTCTGTTCCCACCTTGGTTCCACAGGACATGGAGTGTTTGCTCAGTAAACTGCCCGAACTACTCTGTTGTGTGTTACTTGACATCCCTGTATATTTGCTCCTTTTTAAAGTAGAAATACTAGTGTTATTCCTCCAGAAACTTGGGAAAACAGACATCCATAATTCCAAAGTATTAAAGAACTGTGTTCATGCCTATTACCTTCAGTGAGACGGTTCCAGTACTTAAGTTTAAGCCCATGTTTAACTGCTTGCAGAATCTTTTGGGTGTGATTAGCACTACTCCAGTATGTGTCATTTACATTTCTACAATCCTGTCCCTAGATCATCAGTTCTCAAACTTCTTACATCCTGGATTACTCTTGTCTGTCACGGTTTTTGTGCAGAGCACTATCCAGATCTATCATTGCTTTTCTAATCGAAATAGCTACCTCTGATGTCCTTCCACAAACCAAGCACCTTGTGCCATCACATCTTCCTTGCCAAGTGTGACTTAATTTGACTTCCAGAAAACCAAGAATGTGTCAGAATGACAGGTCGCCTTTCAGTACATAAAATACATTCCTCTTTCTCCCTTAGTGGTGGTTTCTGGATTGTTTTCTTGTTATTTTAAAAAAAACCCAAACAGATACGAGGTTGTGAATGCTGTCATGAGTAGTTTGCTCATGGGCTCTTCAGTCTCCTGGAGCTGCTTGTCTCTGTCAGTAAAATAGTAAAATCTAGATGTTTTCTCCCTGGGATGTAATAGCTCTGAGAACGGTTTGTGCAAGAGTGTGATAAATAACCTAATAAAGAAAAGCAGAAAGTGTGGATAGAAATTTGTTTCTTTTTCAGAAAGAAGAGTACATCAGCAGGCAGAGAGGGGAAAAAAGAGAAGTGTACTGTCTGGAGCTGAAGAGTCTTAAGGGAAGATTCACTGGCAGTTCTTACAAAAATTGAAATGCTAACATTAGTGTTAAAAAGGAAATCTTTCCGCAGGGTGAAGTTCTTTGTTTAACAGACTTCTCGCAGTGTTTGCTCTGTGTTACTTCGTGAGTAACTTTTATTACCAGCAAAGTACCCAAACATTTTTTTTGTTGCTCTTTTTAAAAAGCCCCTTGAGCTTGAAGTTTCTGCCGATGCTGTCCTTCCCTTCCCCTTACAGCCACACGGTCCTTGGGCATGCACTCTGCAGTGGGTCAGGTTGCATCCTCATTAGCAGTTTGTTTAATTTGCCTTGAGACACAACCGGGCATGTTTCCATCGCAAGCCCGGTGCTGTTGCCTTTCTGCTCGCGGTGGCTCCGGGAGCCAAGCACATCCCCTCACCTCTGCCTGCACGCAGGCTTACAATGAGTGGACACCCAGGAATGTCCCTTGCAGTACTTCCCTCTTCCCACTGGAGCTTAGCAAGGTGCCAGAGCTGTTGGGTTCACTCATGCAGAGTTAGGCAGCACGTTTTCCATAGTGATTTTTGTGTATGTGTCTGCATGTACTTTTAATCTCCATCAATCCTTGCCAGGCTCACTTTATTCTTTGCTATGCCATGGCTTATGAACAAAAAATCGTCAGGTCCTGAGCCTTTCATCTCCAGAGGACTCCTTAATATATTGCAGAGTATCATTACTTCCGATACTTGTGAGTACAGTAGTTACTGAAATACTACAAGTATGAAAGCCTCAACGACTAGAGGCATGTTGACTTGCAGTTCTCCAATTTCAGTTTTAAAAAAATATTTCTAATCCTCATGGTTGCAGGGAAAAAAGCCAGGAAATGTAAATGACGGAAATGTAAATGATGGAAATGTAAATGACGCAAACCTAATGTAAATTAGGCGAACCTAATGGCCTGTGAGCGTTTAAACCGAGGTGCCGAGGTGATGCCACGTGTTTGGTGGAAAGGCTTTGCTGTTGGGGCGACAGATAACTTGAATCCCCAGCTCTGGGCAGAAGAATGCCAGCAGAGGCTGCTGAAGCCAAGAGGCACTGGCTGACCCAGGATCCAGCTGTGTGCCCACATCAGCCCCATCCAGCTGGGATGCCTTCAAAGCCGTTGTCTTCTGCCTAGAAACTGCTCCCAGAACTTCTTCCTCCCCCTCAGCTCCCTGGGCCACATGCAGTTTTTGTTAAGGTCACACAGGGGTATTAGGAGAGTTGGACACCTTTGTTGTACAAGCTTAGTGAGAAAGATGGATGAAAGTGTCCAAAATGAAGTGTATTTTGTAAACTCATGTTGGGAATCCTTATGGTTGACAGCATGAGATCGTATCCTCTTCATGTGGGCCATCCTTGCATCGCCACAGAGGTGTTAGTTTTGAGTGCCTTTCTGGGGATCAGATGCATGTTCTTTCTGTAATGAAGTGGCTGTTGTGAAGTTTGCCTTCTAAAGCTTACCCCTTAGGCTCCTGGGGAAAAGCAAGCCTGAAGCTGCCAATATCTAACTTTTAATTATTTTTCAGTTCTGGGGCATAACCACCCTGGTTACATTCATGAAAGTCAGTAATCGTGCTTATGCAATTCTTTTGGTGTTGTAAATAGAGCCCTAGAGAATTTTTTTATGATTTTAGTAGTAACTTTCCTGAGAGATTACTTTTTAAAAAATAAATTATTTACATTTCAATTACAAAATATAAAATTAGAGGTCCACACTGCAGTACATAACATTATGTTCCAACAATTTTATTCACCATCAGTTGGTTCAGGGCTGCTTTAATCCATGAATAGCCTCAGTCTGAAGAACTTGGAGCAATTATTCCTGAATTTGTTTTGTAAGGACTGACAGCATGATCAAGATAGGCATGGTGTGTGATATTGCTGATGTGCACCGCAGCCAGTTAGAGGAATATTTCAGTTTGTTTCCCTTAGATGTTTTGATTAGCTCCACCTTGTTTTCAGAAAAAGTGTAATTCTCTTAATGAGAACAACCATCTTGGTCTTTACTTTGCAAAGTCCAGGACTGTCTCATGGCTGTAGTAGGAAACTCACCTGTGTCCAGTTAGAATAGTGTCATTTCCCAGAAGAGCTGAAATGTATCCATGTGCCTTGTGAAATCACGGCCTGATAAATAGCTCTTTTTTTAGTGCCTATCGTCAGTAAAAGCCTTGAACTAAATATGGTAAGAAAAAAATTTGAACATATTCAGTATAAATATAGATACGGATATCATGACATGTAAAATTGGTCTCTCTAAAAATAGTGAAGGAAAAAAGCTCTTCAACATAAATATGTAACTAATATGTCAAATAGTTCTTAAGTTATTCACAATATAATATGACAAGTTGCAATATGGTATAAAGTAGAGGAGGGGAGGTGAGAACATGGGAAGTAAATTCTCATTTTTAGCTTTTCAGCTGGGGGAAGAACAAACCCACAGTCTGTGAAAAAATAAGAAACAATATGCATGCAAAATTTAGATACTTTTATATTATTTTAATTACTACCCAACAAATGTTGCCTACAGCTAACAGAGTGAAAATGATTAGAGGGAAGGCTTTGATTTTTCAATAAACTTCTCTGTAGTGAGGGAAAGAAGAAAATTATAAGATCGTGTTGTTTGTATTACAGAACCATATATACAACCAATATCTGGATATCATTATGCTGGAAACTGTTCAAATACAGGTAGAAAAATGGCATCTTTCACAAAAAAGCAGCAAAATAATTTGCACAAAAGAACAAACAGAATGAACGTGTGGTAATAAGGAACAGCTGAAGGAGAGCAAAAGATCAAGAAGAATCTTCTGTTGTTTGCCACATATGTATGCAATAGAGCTGGAAAGAGAAAAGTATTTTGATTTCTCAGGGAAGCTTGATGTTCCAACAGTTTGCAATTGCCTGTGAAAAGGACTGGAGCCGGAGTTGTTGGATACTGGAGTGTTGGCCATGGCTGTAGCCTTGACCCTGGTGTTGCTGAGCTCCCCAGTCACCACGACACTGTGCTGTGCCTGGTAGTCTGCCCTGGACTGCGGGTGTTATAAGCCCATGGGTCCTTAATCTTCAGGCAATTTGTCTAGCAAGATTTGTTGAAGCTGTGGGAGCTGGAAGCCCTGGTCCTCAGGAGACTACCAGCTGGGCTTCTCAGAAGCTGGGGCTGGCATAGCTCCAGTGGAAGATTGCCCATTTTTCAAAGGAATTTAATTGAATACTTGTCTGGATGAAATGTTTCTGTTTGGTAAATTGAGACATTCCAAAATAAAAATACAGTCAGAGAGGTTTTTTCCACCAGATGTAAGGAGCAGGTACCTGGTTTCTATTTTGACATATTTAAATATAAATAAATATATGTATATGTGTTTTATGTGATAGAAGGGTAAAGAGACACAGCTGGCCATTTTCCTACCTCCTCTTCATTAGGTATATTACATTATTTTCATTTTTATTTCTATTGTGCTGGTGCTTAGGAACCCAGAGCTTTATTGTGCTCATCAGTATCGAATCGCAGAACAAAACAGAATAAATGCTCTAGTGAGATTCTTGTGGTTGGAAGTGCGTTGGAGAAGAGCTCAGAAAGGACAGGGTAAGTGCCCCACAACTTAGTTCGGGGGGTTGTAACTTTTCTTCTAAAAACATGTGGTTGAAGGACAGCACAGACAATGACTCTGGGAGTGCTGTGGCAGCGTCAGACGTGGGCTGGAGATACGGAGCAGCAGGATTTCATTACCAGAGACTTTAAGTCAGGAAGCAATATGAGGGTTGGACTGAGTGAGTTGAAATGATTTAGCAAATACCCTGCAGATAGTTGAGCTGATTTCTTGTTGAGGCCTAGCTGGAAAGTTAGAATTTGGGTCTTTAAAAGGTTGGGTCTGGAAGAGATTGGATCTCCATAAAAATCAAAGTTCTGACAAACAAAATCCTAGGCATTTTACACTGGACTCTCAGAACTGTTGGCACTGAACTTTCTTAACTTAGGAAAGTGCCTGACTTTGAAACCTTGACAGTTTATTTTTTGTAATAAATGTTCTGCATACTTTTCAATTCTTTAGTTATAGTTCAGAAAAAAAAAAAAACAACCCACAAAAATCAACCCTTCCTCCTCTTTCCTGTTTGTGATCTATCTTGCTGGAATTATTATTTTGCACTGTGTTCTTGGAGGCTGCAGAGAAGGTTTCCAGAGCATTTCAATTGGAGATGTGGGCATTAGTATGCTCACAGTCAAACTGAGCCCAGGGATATCCAGCCCTAATCTCTGTCGATCTCCCGATGCAGCCTATTTTCATTTTACTTTTGCAATACTCCCTTTCTTAATGCCTCTTCCTTGCCTTCAGCCACTTCATTAGAAAGCCTGCGGAGCAGGAGAGGCAGATGTGTTTAATGTTGACAGGTGTCAAGCCCAAAGGAAAGGCACTGTTTGTTTGGCTCCCTGCTCGTGTGTGAGGAGTTTGCACCTCAGCTGAACACGATGGACAAGGCATGGGGCATTAGAGTATGAAGTTGACTTGTGCTGTGCAGGGGATATAATTGCTTTTAAACTGATGGGGATCTATTCACGGCGTTGCCTTTTTGCTGAGACTAGATCTGAGATTCTCATAACTAAGCAACCTGTAGGAAGAAAATGCTCTCCTCCATCAAGATCAGGAATTATATATTGTTTTAACCACAGTGCTGTCCAACAACTACTACAGTTGTCTACTTGTATTTTAAAGATATACAGCCCATGTATGCTAATGTATCTGCATGCAAAATTGACAAGACTTAGAGCCAGTGTTTGGCAGAGACAGGAGAACAGACTCACAAACAGGTGGTTTTCATCACTGGATGCATAGTGCTGTGAGTACGTTTTAGCCCCTTGCCTGATGCCCTGATGCTGGAGAGGAGGCAGTTCTCTCTGGACATAAATCGGGATGCATTTGCTGGAGAGGATATGAACAAAGTGCTTCCTTCACTAAGGCATCCTGCCTGGTACCTATATAAATACCTCTAGGCAAGCACGTAAACCAATAGCACATAATCTGTCATGGCCAAGGACAGCATTGCTGCTCTGTGTACACAAGAAAGGAAAATATGTTTAGAGTGAATGTGGATGTTCCGTTCTTCGTTCGTGTGTGACTGAATTCAAATCTCTTTCAGTGGGCTGTAAATCCAAAATAACATACTAAAGTCAGGGCAGTTCCTGGGGATTTGTGCTACTGTAAATGAGAACAGAAGAGAGAATTTTTTTCTCCTTCTCTCTTGTAATGGTGAGAAGAAAGGCTGGATTGTCAGCCTGGCTATGCTTCTTTGCTTTGCTGACTTTGTGATAAAATGAACATAATTTAAGCATTCTTTATTTTTTTTTTATATATTTGGAATATAGCAGAAGGAGAGCCTTGATGGTTTTTTATTTTACAGTAATATAAACATTAAAGTCATTTTTCTTTTACATGTGACTTATAAAGCATAATTTACTTGAAAGGACCCTACTATACACTCTGTCCTGTATTTGTTTATCTAATTGAATAGAAGAGCATTTACTGCAGTTTCAAAGTCAAGGCAATAAACATTTGTCTTTGTATTGCAGCAGCGATGTTTGACAATTGGGTTGGGCAACACCCATTTTAACTTGGGTTTATTTTATAGTATTTGGGTTTATTTTATAGACGAAGCAAAACTCCAAGTACATTTTCACCCCCTTGCTTGCACTATTGCCATAAGTTGAATATTTGGCAAAAGATTCTGAAAGCCTTTCTTATAAGTTGCCTGTGTTATTTACATCATCCTTGTTCCCTTCACCATATAGGTCATCTCACAAGTTTACATTTTATTTCACATATCCCTGAATATCCTGGATTCCTGGTGTGTGCAACAAGGTGTAGAGATATGAGCAGTGGAATTTTAAATGGATCTACATTTATATTTCCAGTTAAAATCAAGAGGCAAACAGCAAAAATCAAACTGAATATCTGTTATCTGCCATGCTCTCACCAAAACATCTGTCCATCCACTCTACCTGCTTCAAATCCAGGAACACCATGGTTAGAGAGGTGCTTAAAACTTATTTTCACTGTCAGTTAGAAGGTGATGGTGGCATACTTAGACATAAAAATACTTAAAGATTGCCATATTATTTTATTTTTGCTCTATAAATGGCATTCTGGATTGTGTTGCCTGTATCAAATAGCTCCTAGAACATCCCTCCTAATCAGTTCCTTTTGGGAGCAGGATCATCGGGCTCGTTCTGAAGCCGTGCCAGTGCCAGCAGTGCACGGGGACTACAGATGAGATCTTTGTTACAGAAGCATGAGATCAATTCACCATTCCGGGCCATGTAGTAAACGAATTCCTGACTGAGTGTTACATCGTTTTTATGTTCCTGGGACAGCACTGTACTGTGTCTCCTCACTGAAAGAGCCATGTTCATTAGATACAGGAAGTCCTGCTAATCATCCATAACGCGACATTAACAGCTGCTGGTAGATCTTTGAATGCCCACTGATCAGGAGAGAGTTTGCAGGAGATTTGGGGCTTCTTTGCTGCGATTGTTTTCCTCAGCATGCTTCAGAACGTGAAGTTGTGTAAAAAAAAAAAAAAAAAAAAAAAAGGCAGTTAATCCTTAAGGTTGTGAGGAAAACTTTTAAAACATGCACCAGATGGAAATCAATGCAGTAGTGTCTGCAGGCACACAGATAGGCTGAGAAGCAGTCTGATGGCTGACACTATTTGGATTAAAGGCAAAAGAGCTGCAAAACATTCGTGCAACTTAGGTATCATCAATACAGTACAGGGGCTCTGCGATTCTGCAGTAAACCCTGTCTTGTTTCACATGGTTGATAGCTTTGTTTCTGCCAGTGGCTCAAGATAAATCCAATTTTCTGTCCTGTTGATTTGTGCTCCCCTTCTTTTGTATAGGCAACTTCCATTACTTCCTTTGGCAGTGTACACAGATAGCTGACTCAGGAATGGAGCTGACCGGAAAAAAGAGATTTCCAGTCTATGAAAAATAAATTTATATTTCTCCACTTGTTTTCTGCTCATTTTCTCACAACAAGGGAAAAAAAGAAAAGAGTGTGACTGATGAATGGTGAGATGTTTGTTTTGAACTGTTTTGATCTATATGAAACCCTTATGCTGGAGTTGAGTAGCCTGGTGTCTGCTTTGTGTGAAGTCTTCAGGAATCCATCCTGGGTGCCAGCAGTTACTCCTTAGCTCCAACTTGGGATCTCTGACACCTCTCTGTGTATGAGGTATAGCAGGATTTCTACGGATTATTCTCCAGAACAATCCATTGTTCACGCAGGAGTCTTGCATGTCCGGTTCCCATCCAGTTTATGGGACAAAGTCTCTGCTGACAGTGTTGCTGGTTTTGGTAGAGAAAATATTAATCCAACATCCTCCTGGTAATACTAAAATAAATGGTGAAATAAACCCCAAGGTGGTTTACAGTGTCTGGGAGGAAAAGTACATAGCAAATCATATCTTGTACCCTGGAATCCAGATGATTGCCCGGTGTCAGCAGTGAACAGGGGATGTGGTTTCAGGGAGCCGGATATTCCATGTGACACAGAGGTGATGTGGGCCGAAAGCACATGAAAGCACCTTCATTCCTGGTCCTTCCAACACAGGAAAACGTCCATAAACTGTAACAACCTGCTAAGGAGTGAGAGCTCTGCCACATGAATAGCACAGAGCTGGTAGCAGCTGCTGGCTGAAACAGGAAGGCAGCTGATATCTATGGATAGTGCCCGTGGGGGGGAACTGCCCTAAGAGATGGCAAAGGTAAAGCAGAGCCATAATCAAAGGAATGCCCATGTTCTGGGTGGAGCTGCTTGCATGCAGCACCTTGCTACACACCTGAGTGTCGGGCAGCTCGAGGTTGTTGATGCTCTGCAAGACCGTACATGGTACCACTTGCTTTAATAGTAGCAATTAGTGGGCCAGTAGAATAAACAATGATTTTGTGAAAATGAGGACTGATCCATTCATGGATGGATCGGGGACAAATATTGAGTCCCATGCTTGTCATCAGTCAATGCCCCCCCTCAAGATGTTCATTGTCCAGCCAGATATCACTGCAAGATCCTTACAACAGACCACTTACTTTTGTACATTAGCTGCATTGCACAGTATCCTGATCCTCCAAAGCAGCTCTTTGCTGTCAGTAATGCTTGCTGTATGCTCCAGTGCAGGCAGGCAGAAGAGCAGGTCCCTGAATCTGCTCACAAAATTAAAAAACCAGAAAAACCAAGATCATGGAGTGCCTCGGTTTTGCCCAATTCACCCTTGCAGGAAGATGCTGTATGGCATTGCAATAGCCAGATTTTGCATTAAGAAGCCACAGTAAGGCAAGTTTACATGAAAATTAAGAAGTGTGTTTCCAACAGTGGGCATCACTCACCATGGGAGCAGCACAAGTTCCAAGGGAAACCCATCGCATGGTTGCTCATAGTTAATATGGTATTTTTTGGTAGTTTGTAGACAAGTTGATAGATTCCACCAAGTTTCATCTGTAACAGACTGTGAGCAAGGCAAGCAGGGATTTATTTGGGGAGAAGTGCATGGCAGAAAACACATTGGTTCCAGTCCTCCACTACCTCCTGTGTTCCCAGCAGAGACCTCAGGAGGACAAACTGGAGGGCTGGCACCATTTGTGCCTGCAGCTCCGTGACAACAAGGCTGCTCCCTTGGTATTCAAGGTGGCGTAGGGAAAAGAGGACTTAGGTTTCATGCTTCTACATCTTCACCCTTCCTTTTCTCCTTCCTGCCCTTGAATTTGGGAGTTCAGCGCTGCTGGGAGAAAAGGGTGGGAGACCTGGCTTTGAAGGAGATGAATCCTAGAACAGAACAAGAGTCTTCAGGCTGTTATTTCTACCTGGTCACAGAGAATAAAGTAAGTTTCTGCTGTTACTGGATGCTACATCCAGACAGCACAAGATGCTTGAAGCCCTCAAATGTTGTTATCTGCTGTCAGCCAACAGCATAAAAAATGTAGCACGTGAGTTCCAAGTCCTGGAAATTGGCCATGGGGATTCACAAGAAATAAGCATTTCAATTTCCCTGCACTAGGAGTCTTTAATGATTTTGTGTTTTTCTTCACAAACTTGTGAGGTTTGAAATTAATTATTTAGGTAAAAGATGGGTCTTCCTTATGATTTCTTGTCTTTGTCTATTTAGACACCCAGTACTGTAGGTTAAAGAAATACATCAGAAGATTTGCTTTGATATCCTTAAACCTGGAAACTATGGATTCATACCAGAAAATGAGACTGTTATGAAACTAAAGATGAAGTCTTGGCTTTAGCTGCGGAAGTAATTTTAACAGGCATCCACATGTGTTTAATAAAATCAGATTTCCACCTTTCCAACTGGAGCTTTAGTCACAGCAGCGTATTTTGCAGTTCCCACTCAAGCCAAGTAGTATGTGATAGTAATGACACTGTTGCTAGAGCAGGGAAAGTGGAGTCAAACAGCGTTGCAATCCATCTCACACTTCCCAGCTAACAAACTGAACAGGAAAGTGTTAAACCTCCTCCAGCAATGCTGTATGGGAGCCTGCCAGTCCTCTTTGCCTTTATTTGCAACCCAAGCAAAGAAGTAGGTCCTCCAAATTAGGTCATCTGTTTGCTTCATTCTGAAAGATTTTTATTAAAATTAAAAGTGTTGTCTGCTTCTTCTCCCAGAGAGAAAATAAACATTGGCATCTAAAGTGGTTGAAGACAAACACTTGGTGCTGGGCAACTTGATTAAAGTGTATTCCTTGTAATGAGTGGTGCCTCCCTTATCCTGCCATTGTGTTCAGACAAGAAAAAAAAAGGAGGGCCTGCCCTTTCCCATTGTACAGTCACATTTTCCAAGCGCAGTGAAAATGGGCTTTATACAAAGCTCTAAAAAATAACGAAAATGAAAGATGAACTCTGTCTTTTAGTAAACCACTGAAGCAACTCTTGTGATGGCAACCTTGTGCACCTTGTATGTAGGAAAACTGTTGAACTTGGTGCTCTATCTGACCTACCAGAGAAGGAAGATAATAGTGATAAAAATGGTCTGGGAAAAATGTTATCTGAGCTTTGCTTAAGAGTTTGCTACTAGAATCAAAGCTGAATTTTACTTGGGAAAGGTAATAAAGGAAAAAGTGATTTACAGCAGAAGACTGTGCTTGTACTGTTATATGTTTATCACTGCCATCACCAATGCCAACATCTGCATTTATCTACCAGTGTACATTAACCAGCAGTCCACTAATACATTAACAGACATTATTAGCTGTAATAGCCCAGTTCAGTCAGATGGAGTGAGAGAATCACGGAGTCCCTCCATCATGTTTGCCCTTATCTAGAGAGACTTGCTTGTGGGCATTCACCTGTGTGCAAACTGGGCATAAAAAATGAAAACTGTGCCTTGTATGCTTACATTTTGGAAACATTAAAAAGAAGCTGTAGTCAGTAGAAATATACACCTATCCTCAAAAATAAAAACCCCAACAAAGAAGATTTGAGACTTAGGCTAAGCCATGTCCTCAGCTCTGTTTTGTGGCACTTCTATTTGTTTTAAAGATTCAGAGTGGATTTTCCTCGGTGTCTTTGAGTGCTGAGTTTTACTGTACTGGTTCCACCACCTCCAGACTCAGTAAACAAGGATGTGCCCAGGGAAAAACAGACATGGTTAAAAAGATCTGTGTTGCCAGCCAAAATCTGGTGAGGTTAGTTTGGGCTTCTAGCAGCCAAAATAAAACAGTTGTGCAGGGCCAAGAATTTTGAGATAGAGAGGGCTGGAGGAATTCTAAATATGCTACAGAAGTGGAAGCAACAGGACTTGGCAAAATCATTGGTCGAGATAGAGAAACAACGTGTCTTGCTAGCCAAACAACAGGGTGGTGTTGAAAGAGAGAGTGAGATGGCAAAACCCTTGGGCAGAGAGAGGATATCCAGGAGGGAGTGTTTGAAACTTGGGCCTGGATGGAGATGAAAAGTTAGCTCTAATGAAACACCCATTTGCTCAGATATTTGATTCACTGTAAATATAAGTTCTTGACCTAAAATTCTTCTTTAGTATGATCAAGGAACCTGAGCTGACCAAATAATCCTAAGATCCAACAAAAACACAGCACTCTTGAGGTATACATAGACAAATACAATAGATACACTTCCATCCATACTTACAAATATGTGTGTTAAATGGACATGTTGAAGTAGTTGAAATAATAGAGACAAATATTTTATACTAGAATAGTATTAAACAGTTACAGTAAAGAATCTAATTTCCTTGTGCTTAACTTTAGTTCTGTATCAACACATTTGTTTTTAGGTTTTCTTCTTTTCCTTCCTAATTTTAGGGATAATTATATTCCCTGTAGCTGCTTCACTAATAGAAAGAAATTTATCTAGGGAGCCTGCATCAGAGAAGCTTAACATATAAATGCTTGTACCTGTTTGGCAAGAGAATTAGCAAAGCGATGCTAATTGACACTGAACACCTTGAGGGGGAATATTTTTATAGTTACCAATTACACACTAATGTGTATTGATTGAGAGGCAAGCAGTGCACACACCAATTCCTTGGCACAAAAGAAAGATGCACTCAGCCAGCATGGCATTTTTCCTGTCTGATTTTCTTTGTTTTTAGCACCAAGTCCAATATAAAAGGCAGGTACTTTCAGTTAATTAAAATTACACATTTTATCCAGGAACACATCAATAGATAGGCGTGTAAAAGGTAGAGATTTTATCTCACTCAAAGAGAACATGGGTTTGGTTCACTCTTACTCTTTGAATTTGCGTTTGTGGCTTATTACCATTGTAATCAACAAAATATAAATCTCCTTCCAAGTGCTTGCTTGAGCCTGACAGCTCCAAGGGAGCATTTTACAGCAGGACCCTTCCATCCAGACCCCCGAACTGCTCAGGGTCTTCTTTAATTCTTGTGTTGGAGCTGTCAGAGCTCACAGATGTAGTGTTTGGGTTAGTCAGCAAAAACTAGCCCCGTGCTGCTCTGCTGGTGTCTGGCATCCAGAGCCTGGGCTGCAGGAGCAGAAGGGATGCACGTGCCCTGCAGGGCCTGGAGCCCGCCGAGGGCGGAGACACAGCTCGTGCCAAAATATGCAAAGAATTGAAATGAAGATTCTCCTAACCTTATACAACATGCATTTTCAAAAAAATGCCTAGATCTCTCATCAAAGTAAAATGTAATTAGGGATATTATTGCATGCCTTCTTAATTGGAACAGCTTGTGACAGAGAAGTATTTGAGAGGATAACAAAGTGCAGGCATTGTGTGTGCGCAGCTCTGTTGGAAATGCTGCCCGGCAGATCCGTGTCCGTGCAGAGCAGATGAATGGTGAGGGACAGTGGGACTGCCCACGTGCCCAAAGTGGTTCATGTGCGGAAAAGTTGGCTCAGAGCTTCTGCTCTACCCACAGTAAGACACTGTTAAGATTCCTCTGGGCTAAACGGGAGTATGTCAGTCCGCTGTGAGCAGTAGGGAGTGCTTTAATAAGTCATGTATAACTGTAAGTGACACTTCTTCTCCAGAAGTATGAAGGAATTATCAACTGTCTGCCCTGTCTTGAAGTTACTGTCCCAAATGCAAAGCTGGCAGTATCAATGGAAGGACAAGCAAGTGTGCAGCCAGTTCAGAAAACTATTCCTGTGATATCCAGCCATGAGAGTGAGACACCAGCAAATGGATGGGAAAAATTCCCACAGACAGGGTAGAGGAGAGAGACCATAGATGGGATTCGGGCACAGTTAGGGAGGGGTTGACACCAGGGGGGTGAAAGATGCCTTCATTCTTCTCGTGTGGTTGGCTCTGCACTGCCATGGCCAGAGGAATAATACCCCAGGGGACCATTCTCCCAGACAGTCTGGCCACGGGCCAGGTATTAATTTCTCTGGGTTCCTGTGTGGAAGCAGGGAAAGTGAAGAAAAGTGTTAGAAATGAAAATAAGATGAGAATATTAATGATGTTTGCCATGAGGTTTCTTCTTAGGCAGTAGGCTGCTTGCTCACCCCCAGAGTAAATGTAGAAACAAGTTTGTTATTTTCGTATGATTAATAAGGCATTTTTTTTCTTCAATGCTTTTCTTGGTGGAAGGGAAGTGCAGCTGGAAAGATTTATTTTATAGTGGTGCACTGAGAAGGGCTGTTGCCTGATATTCAATAGTTAAGTTGAAGTATCGGACACTGGAGTAATAAAAACCTACTTGCTTTGATGTTGTAGTTAAAAAATGATTACAGTATAGAATTGCATGTGCTGACATTAGACCTCCACCCACAGAGAGATTTAAAGCTGTCAGGGGAAAAAGGAAAGTTGAAAGACAGCTTAAATATAATAATTCAGAAATTGAGCTGCTTTGTTATTTCAAAGATGGTCAGAGTAAAGGGGATTTTCATACCCTATTTGTTATACTAAGCACCTTATCCCAGGATATTTCCTCCAACCAAAAAGATGAAAATTGCTAAGAAGAGGTAGCACAGGAGAGACCTACATTTTCATATTTTCTGTTGAACTGAACTCAGTGAATGTACAGCCTTGGGGATTCCCTCTTCCTCTCCTGGTACCTCCACCCTGTGCAGGGTGACCACCCTGTGACCCCTGCCCTCCCTTCTTCTGTGTGCTGCAAATAGAAAAGATTGCAGAATTCAGTAATACAGTTTGCAGGGATGAAAAGCTTTCTTCTTTTAATTTTATGCATATTGTCATCTCCCAGGCACATGAAATTACCTTGTGGAATTGCAATTATGAACTTATTACTGGTTTATCTAATTGTTAAAGAATACAGAGACTTGTTGAGTTGGGTTTCTGGCCTCTGACATCTAAGCTGCTCCAGCAAAGGCACACCCTTACACCCACACACAATCCTGATTTAAGTCAGTAGGAAGCCTCTAGTTTTGCATAAGTATTTTGTAGCCAGTATAGAGACTTACAAAAATGTATTGGCTGATGCTTGCATGATTACATCTGCCCAGCCAGATTTCTTAATTCTTTTGTAGCGACGACTTTGCTTATGCAAAGTCAATATATGATCTTGCAGTGTCCTTGATTACACAGATAATTTTGATTCTCTGGCAAATTACAGACCCTTAGCATTTTTCAATAAAAGGATTTCTGTGATAAAAAACCCACAGTAGCATTCATTGCAAATGACCCTGGAGATCAGACAGAACATTAGATCAGTGAGTTGAGTTTCACTAAAACTGCTTCATTGCTACTAACGTTATGATCCTGATCAGAAATTGAATGTGACTGAGGTTAAAGTTACTATTCTCTGAGAATAAAGACTCAGAAATCACACCATTATTTCTGAGAATAAATCTCAGAAAGCTCTGAGACATGAGATATGCTAGGACAAGAAGATTCCAAGACAGCTTTCTGGAATCAGCTTCATTTACACAGGATGCAACATTTCTGCTTTTGAATTGCCTGCCATGCTGGCAATGCCCCGCTGTTCTTCTACTCTATTCTTTACCAGATGTTCACAGCTGAAGCACACACTTTTCCAGAAAACATGTTGGTTTTCAGGATCTGTAGGATTCTTGCAGTTCACTGGTTTGATATGCATTGCCCTTCTCAATATCAAAATTTAAATGCTGTGTGTCTGACTGCTGGGATGGACAAGTTCATTTTGTCCTTCCAACCAGCAAGGATCCACTTGCCACTTGAAGAGGTTCAGGACTCTTGCAGGACAAACTCCTGAGGCACAAGCCTTGCCTTTTCAGAAAGCCATTCTCATCATGCCTCTGTGGACAAGGGAACCTTCCAACCACGTAGAGTTTCCCTTGTGTTGTTTGCTGAAATAATCATTCCTTTCCTGATCACCTGCAAAGCACACTGAAATCCACAAGGAGAGGCCTCTTCAGGTGAGAAAAATAGTGTTAAACTCTCAGATTTTTCTGTCTGAAGGTTTGTTTCCTGGTTAATTTTGAATTTTCATTGCTCCATGAGATGGAAGGACAGCGATCTGGCATGATGAAGGCAGGGTTTGCCTCTTGGAAGTGCAGGTGTGTTCTCCAGCATCTCAGTCCCTTGGAGGCATTGAGGAACTGGTTTAGGATCTTGCTTATCCTTAAGTTAGTCTTAACAACAATTGGAAGCAGAAGTTTAAAATCATGATGTAATAGGGGATGTAGTAGCAGTACGTAGCACATGGATTAGGTATAAAATGGGGGAAAATGAGACATTTCCACAGGAAATCGTAGCAAAGTAGATCTCCATGCTTGGCCAACTTCATCTGCACTGACTCTGGCTATAAGGAAATATCCACTGGGATATCCACTGGGCACTCTCAGGCACACCTGTCAGAGGTACCCAGTCAGACTTGCAGAGAACAGGACAATGCATGCCTTTGGGCTCCTCTGAAAACTGATAGAATGAGGTGTTTACAGATCATTTCAGACAGCAAAGGTTTGTCTTGGGGTTTTACTACAGCATGACGGAAGTGGACATATTTTAATTGGTCACATCCTCTATGACAAATGCAAATAAATAACGCTTTCAAGTTAAAATAGCAAAAAACATCTTGAAGCTTATATCTGTGGAAATAAACCTTCTAAACTAATAGTAAATGACTATTTATAATTGCCTGTTGGGATGCCTGACATCAGATGGTTGTACTACTAACATGAGAACGGTATCTGACAGGTTGGGAAAAACACATGGCAGGAGATGGGAATACTGATTTGTAGGCAAAATTTGAAAGGAGGAGGAGGGAGACAACGGCCAAGAATGTGCTTTACTTTTTAAGAAAGTGACATTCCTACCACCAAAACAAAAACCTGAGAAAGAAAGCACATTCCAAAATGATATCATCACATTCCTTCTATACGGACAAACATGCAGCACTGTAGCTGCTGTTTCCTGCGTTTGTGATTTCCCTCAAAGAGTGTTTCAGTGAGAGATGTTTTCAAATAGGAAAAGAAATTCAGTTTCAATGTCCTTAGGAGCCTCTTAGCAAAGTTAGGCTGTCTCTCTGAGGCCACGACTGGCTTAAACAACATCTGGGCTGGCTAATACATCAACTTGTAAATTTGTGATGGAGGTAGAGAGTAGGTTTTCCTGTCTTCAGTGATGCTTTTTACAGAATATCCACAGATTCTGGTGGCTGCTTTAGGCTGAATAATAGACCCAACATGAGATTTTTATTTGTATTATACTGAAACAGAATCTGCAAGATGTCTTGCTTTCCAGGTTTGCAAGTGGATAGGAGGCCTGTGAGGCTTGAGAGGATTTGTGTTAAATTGACTCACTGAGTGTAGCAAACCACAGCAATATCTGACCAGGGATGTGGTGATTCTCCATCATCAGGAGACTGGAGCAAGCCATACTTTTTAAACCAACAGCAACCACAAATTGAGACCACAGGGTTGAGCAGGAGCTTCTGCATGAATTTATTCACCTTGGGTTACTCCGAAGGTCAGACTGAATTATCACGAGACCATGAGCTGTGAGTGCATGGGCTGCCACAGCCAGAGATCAGTGTGGGGCTCTGCCCACGCTGTCCCATTCAAGGTGGGGAGAAAGGGACGAGGAGATTCAGGCTCCCACTGAAGTAGTTTACAGGCTGGGAAGTGTCTTACAGCAGCAAAGCAGGCAGAGTCCCACTGCAACTGCATGGCAGGGGAGTTGCTGTTGGTCTGCTCTCTTCTGAGTTCCATTCTGGTATAACTCAGTGGCTTCCCACAACGTAGACCCAAATGTAACAGAAGGGAGAACAAATTCATGATCAATTAAAAAAAAAAGTAAAAGTTTGAGATTCCTGTGCTTTTTGGAGTACAGACTGCAAAACCATGGCTCTATGTATGTTATTGTTCAGAGTGCCTAATTCTGAATTCTGTTATTATGAATAACACAGTGTTATTCAAAAACCCTAAATTTCATCAACCATGAATACCTGGGGGATTTCTTTAACTGTCTTCCCATATTCCTACCTTCTACCACTAGCATCCTAAAATCAGCGTTCAGGCACAGCCACTGACCTCTCATGTGATTTATGATGACCTAATCCTTCCCTTTCCATTTCTGTTAGTTTTACCATACAACATCTCTCTCATTGATTTCAAATGCAAGTTTGGAGGGGCAGGGTCTGCCTCTGTAAGTATGAAGTGGTCTTGTTCTCACTCAGGGTTGCAGTACAAACCTGCAATATTATTATAAATATCATTATAAGAAATACTATTTATTTCTGAAAGGACAAACATTTACCCAATCCTTGACTCAGGTCAGTAACTCAGTCCTTATACCAGATAGGTACATTTTGCACAGGTGATGCCAAATTATGGTGTCTTCACAAATACCGGGGTCATTGTAAAATATCTCTTGGCTTCAAGATAACTTTTGGGTGATGAACCACCTACCACAGCAGGAACCTGATGGTCCTGCAAAGAGAATTGCCATGACAAAATTGTGCCGCTCACAGCCTTTTCCAAATCACTCCCCTGCTGATTGCAATTTCTCTCCAAATGCTATTCTGCTTTTATAGAGTGTGTGAACCTCCTCCATCCTGCTGCCCCCAGACTGGCAGCTGCTCCTGCTGTCCTTGAAGCACTGAGGGAAGTCTCTGGCTGGCGTGTAGCTCTTCCTCCCCTCCAAGCAAATGACGAGGTTATATGGCAGATCCATGTTTCCTTTGTTATCTTTTTGTTTGAAGAAACAGGAGTGGAGCCTGAGTAGGTCTGCAGAGGCATTCAATTAAACAAAGACATTTTATTTTAGCCACTGTTTAATGAAGAGGAAACCAATAGACAATCTTTTCTTCCTCTGGGTGAGGAAAGCATTGACACGTGCTATATTTAGTTGTGAACTAATGCAACCTGCAAAGGGATTTTATCCAGTTTGCCAGGAAATGAATCCCCCTCCATTTCTAACAACTTGAACTTCAGGGAATGTGAGCAGCTCACACTACACTGGAAACTCATGTTCCTAAATGCATTTGAGTTTTAAAACAAAACAAAACAGAGAAAAACCCAAACTAAAAGTAGGCAAAAAAAGCAGCGTTTTTAGGCAAGCAATTCTTCTATCTAGGTCATAATTTGGGGTACACTTGCTGTCACTGAAAGGCAAGGTGGCTTCTTATTCTTGTTCCTCTGTGCTGATAGCCTAGGGGAAGGGATGGCTGAGCTGGACTGGATGAGGGACTGTGGGCATGGCACGGGCACTGGAGTTCCATCTCCAGGGATAAGCACTGGCCTTGGTTATGCCAGACAACAGTCCTGAGCTACAGGACTTTGATGTATTTATTGCTGCTGATGATTCATAAGACACTTGAGAAGACAACTAGTTCCTCGTATCCCAAAACAAGTTTCCAAGTCTGGGTAGTGTAGCTGTAAGCTGAGCTAATTAAGGATAATTTTTTTGTATATGACAGGAAAATGCTGATAACATCAAACCCTAATGGAGTGAGATGGGAGAATTTCCCTGAGCTACGTGCTTTGCTGCTGAGAAAGTAGGGCTTGGCAGATGGAGGAAGATGGAACTGATTTCCAATTTAGCCTTCTATTAATGTTTTATGAATTTAAATTTAGCATAGTAATTCACTCTTCACTCTTCTGTAATCTTTGCAGGACTCCTATTTCCTTTCTATGGACTGCTAAAAGGAATTCTGTAAAAATATCTGTGTATATACATATCAGAAGTCTCTCCTGTCCAAAGGAACAAGAGAGTTTTGGTACAAATTGCACAGCAACTGCTCTTCCTACCACATGAGGCTCAACATCCTCACTCTGTTAAAACTTCCTCTGAGTGCTATGGCTTGGATCCAGATTTGTCTGGGTCCAGGTTTTCGGGTATAGATGGGTAAGAGTGAGTAGAGGACACACATTGTTCTTCTTCTCTTAATCTCTCTGAGCAATTAGGCATTGGCAGAGAAAGGGTGAGAGAGGCAGTGAGAGTCCTTTCCTCCCCACTCTGCGTGGGCTTGAGCTACAGGCTGTGAGATTTTATCCAGTGCATTCTTATGGCACATGGGGAGTGCTCTGGCAGCAGGCCATCAAAGCATACTGATGGCATCCCAGGAAATCTCTTTAGAGAAATGCAGGAGAGTAAAATACATATCCACCCACACTGGGCACTAGGGACTATCTGGAAGATGGATGCTGATTCATTCTTCCAAATAAAGGTACATGGAGTGCACAGCATGAATTACCTTCTGCCTCTCCAATCATTGATTATAATTTAATCATATAGTGAGCTGGCTTGAACTCAGCAACCTGAGATTTAGGCAGATGAACTTGGACAAAAAACATTCAGCTCCAAGGACCAGGATGAAAACAAAAAGTGATTTCTCTTGGGGCATGTTTCATCCCATGATTGATACAGTGTCAGTGTCTCAGGCTTAATCCCTGGGAGCATCCCCATGGCTTTCAAACCGCCAGGCCCTGTACGGGCTGGGGGGCCGGTGGGTGAAGGATCAGCACATGCTGACAAGCTAACTGGGGTTTTGGTTATACTGGCAGGAATCTAGAGCAGCTCTCCCAAAGCCAGCAGCAGTTGCTCTCTGTCTGTGCCACTGACACTCAGAAACCAGAGAGCAAAATGCTGTGAATTTGGGAGTTTCAATTAGGAGTTTCAAAAATGATGGAATCCTATGAGGTAGTGTGTCAGCCGAAAGCAAGCAGAAGGATTCCCAAAATACAAGCATGATTCTGTAGAAAATTAGTAAGAACAACAGACTGGGGAGGGAATTTTGTCCAGCAGGGTCTCCCTGTCAGAAAGGGAATCTTTATTTGGAGAAACATGACTTTATTGTGTCAACTGTAGTCCTTTTTCTTATCATGTGCTGTTGCACAAAGAGAAAAGAGGCATCTGCAAGAAGGCCTAATATGCTGATGCCAATTTAGGTGTGACTGGGTGTAAAAGCACAGTCATTTCAGAGCTGGGGTAGCTACTGCTGGCGATTTAGCACTGCATATCTCAGGGTCTGTCTGCTCCGACCGGCTTCCTGCCGCTAGCCACCATTATGTATCAGCAGGAAATTACACTTTTATGAGTGATTTACCTTTAAACAAACACTACTACACAAACAATATGGTATTGAATTTGGTGGTTTGCCTTTTAAGTATTACTGTGAAAGACTGTAACAGCTGTCTAAGCTGATAACTACTACCTAGGGTAAGAATAATGTTGACTGAGTTATTAGTCAATTGTTTAACTAAATCTAGCTGCATCTCTCTTTTAACTGTGCGGCATTTACAGTTTCTTTAAACAATATCGTCCCTTGAAACATGTAACTGGTTCCTTGGGTGGGAACTTTATGGATAAAGAATTGTTTTGGAAGTCAGATCACATTTTTAATTTAACTTTTTGTATTTTTGTATTTATTCCTTTATTTTTTGTAGCCAATCCCTGGAGGGAATAGCCTCCTAGAAGTGAATTTCCATGTGGCTTGCTAAGTTTAGCAGATGAGTTGCAATCACAACTTGTGGCTAAAGATGACTAGACTGCACAGCTGGATGAATTTTGGCAGAGATGGATTGAGACAATGTAATGAATCCACTGCATATCTACTGCAGTGGCTTTTGTGAGGTTTATCCTAAGATGGGGGGTCATTTTCCAAGGTCCTGAATGCCTGCAGCCTTCGAGGACACTCTCAAGCCATTGCAAAATAGGACACAGCATGTGTGGAGGAGGTTGACCTAGCAAAAAACTTATTCCCCTTTTGAACAATCAGGGTTAACTTCAAGCCCAGTTGAGACTTCCAGACTTTGAGGCTCCACAGTTTGGACCAGATCCAAGGTCCAGTTAAGTCACCTGGAGATTTTCCACTGACTTCACTTTGCTTTGGACTAGGCACTTTGAAAGGCTATTCCCATGAATTCAAATGCCTAAAGTCAAACATGGCTTTACACAATTGAAAATCACCTGCTTTGTATGTTTTCAAAGGCAGCTCCACCACTCAGCAATAACAATGTAGAATTGGGTTGAAAGGGTGAAAATAGATGTGGATGTGAAGTGACTCTTCAAAAAGCCCATGGCAATGGTCCAGCTCTGCCACACTGAAAATGAGAATTTTTAATGCAGACTTTTTATGGTCATTCCTGAACCAGATTTAAAGGGAAAAAAAAATCTTGTCACTATTGCAGAATGAGCACTCTCCTCGTGTTTTATAGATTTGAACAATCCTTGCTGTATTCTTTGAAAAGATAAATACTTCAATGCTTCAAGGCATTCCTTTTGTTGTATCACTTCTACTATTTTAAAGCAAATTTTTGATACGAGCTCTGGTGATAGTCTGGAGCTGGTCTGCACCAACAGCCCATTTTCATCAAATCACACCTGGAGTCGTTTGCTCATTGCAGGAAGAAGCAGTGCTCTGCCTCAGAGACAAACTGTTCTCTGCAGCTTTGCATCTGGCAACAGCCTAGTTCCAAAGAGCCAGACTCACTCCTGAATTCATGTACAACATACAAATAAAGGCAATCTCATGTCTTTTGTCCCACCATTAGCCTTTTGGAAGTACAGTTCCCCTTTACCTATAAGTGCTTTTTGTAACAAACTCCTGACTTCTTAAGTCAAGCTTATATCACTGTCCTTATGGTTTTCTTCTTTCAAACAAGGTCAGTTTTGAAAATTCTTGTACATTTGTGCATCAAATATGTGGGTTCTGATGTAAGTGCCCAAAAGCTTAGAGGACTAGGCCCCTCCTTTTTCTTATTACATGGATGAAAAGGAAGAAAAGAAAGGTTACAGAGGATTTATTTTTACTGCTTATTTCCTGCTCATATCTAAGTTTTTAAAGGGTCCTTTCTTCATTAGAGGGCTAATTATTTTGTCTAGTGGGCCAAAGCATAGATGAATATTGGGTTAACAATGCCCATTAGCTCTCCCTCAGCAGGTGGAAGATTTGATTCTGATCTGCTTGGTGGTGGTGGAAAGGAAGAGTCATGACCTGGAACCAAATGGATATGGCAGGGTAGAAAGGAGGATGAGATCAGAAGGTGTTTCTGTTACTGTCTGGGCAGCTCCCTGCTGATGTAGCCATCCTTGAAAGAATCATAAAGTCTTAGAGTTGACTTTTCAGCTCCTCGTGTATTTTAGGGCACAAGAGCTATTGGTCACAGAGAAGATAAACAATCTATTTTCAAGCTATTTTCCTTTTTTGTTGTTGCTTTGTTTTGTGTCCATACTGAATTGGGAGGAACTGCAGGTAATGATGAGTATGAGGTTCTTAAATACTCAAAAATGGCAGAACAGTCTTGCACACAAATAAAAAGGGGCACTTCTCTGTAAAACAAGTTGTCAAAAGCACCGCCTCTTAATGCGGAACAATAAAATAATCTTTTCAAGCAGTTTAATGGCCAGGATGAATGAAAGAATCTGTGTATGCTTTACAAATGACCTGATTACTGCCAGCTCACATGCTTGCTCTGCAGTTGTAGTACATTAGAATTTGAAGTAGGATGTTGTTAGCAACTCTTTGCGTGGGGTGGAATTTGAATCAAAAGCTATAAATGACCTGTGACAGCAAAAATGAAAGTGCAATTGCTTTCTCACATGACCTGTTTCTTTTAGTGTCATTAAACTCAATCAATGATTAACCTTTGGTTTAACAGTGCTTGTCATTTCATAGCAAATCAAGTAGAAAAAATGTTGTCTACCTGAATAATTCTCTAGAAAATGTCTCTGAGGTGCATTAATAGTTTGAGAGGTGAGAGGCTGGCCTAAATTTGAAGCGCAAAATCACCGAGTGCAGTTGAGGGAATGAGAAACATCTGACTATCTATTTGGCTAGCAGAAATCCTGCATGCAAACCCAGACTTTAGGAAGACACGGTGTCTTCTTGCACAAACAGGACGATGTTTGACTCACAAATAACACATAAGAAATAGTAATGAATTATTTCACAGAGCCTTCATCTCACTAAGATTGTTTTTTGCATAATAACTTTGTGTAGTAAATATATACAAACAATGTGTTGTAATCCAAGATTGTCTGGATCTGGTTGTGTTTTTTTGATCTTCATTGAGATCAAATGAGTTACGTTACTTTACACTGAATTAAGTTCTAGTTGGAATGAATTTCCTTTTGGCAACCAATTAGGATGTTTAAAGAATTTACTTTTATTTCTTGATCTCAAAAGTATTTGTGGACAGTTCACATGGACTATGTATTACTGTGCCTAACTGCTATCAGCCTGTATAATTATGTCATTTGCATATGCTAACAAGGTACATTATAGGTATGGTGTTTTCACATGCCTTTTATCCAATTAGCTCTTTGTACCCAGCAGTCTTGTGTTCTGCCCCTCTGTCACCAAATTAATAAGAGCTGTGAATTGAAAATGGTTCCATTCATATGGTGTGTCTGTGCAGACAGACTTTACTCAGAAGAAATGTGGCTTCTGCTGTTCGCAATCCTGATTTATTCATTACACATGAGGGGAGGGTCTGCAGGGCCCCCAGATAAGCTGGGGAGCTTGATGTGGGAGATGCTGCCCAAATTGAGAATTTCACAAAGAATTGTGCCCTAAAAAATACCAAATTCCCAGGGTGACTTCTTGTGCTCATCAAGCACCTTTCATCTGAAGGCACATGGGATAATTAACCTTTGCTTGCTTTCATTCATTTTGTTCTCAAAAGGAAAACTTGCACACAGTGAGAACTCTTTCCTCTTTTTTTCCTATATTCAAGTGTTCCAATGCACTTTGTGTAGCATTATTAGTTCAATCTCATTGAACTGGGATTCATTCAGGTAATTCAGCCAAGCTCATGTGCCTTCATGTGCAGAATCTTATCCAGCTACATTTCTTCTAAAAGAGGACTTGCATGTAGATTTTCACCATGAGGATAAAAATTTTCAGTAAATTTCCTTCCTAAAATTTTGGTACAAAGTGTGTATGATCCTGCACAAGAATCCTGGTGAAATCATCGCCCCGTTAATAGTGTTGCAACAGGATAGTGCTGACATCATGGTCAGTGAAGTCAGAGCAATGTTGTGAAAGTATAAGGGACAAGAAGGTTTAATTTATAATCCCCAGTGCTCTTTTCTACCTTATCCTTGTTTAAATTGGGGATACTCCCAAAGAAAACTGCAGTGTCAGTTTAGGAACATCTCCTATTTTATTGTCATATGATTAAGACCTCATTGACTCAATGACACCCTAATTAATCAATGGAAAAATGAAAAGGACAGAAAAATTGGGACAACAATTTGCAATTAGTATGCAAGCAAGGGGGAAATGAGTTAAAAGAAGTGTGGAGAACATGGTTTTCAGTTACTCTGTTTTCTCCTTTCCCCTTTTTTCTCTCTTACCCATGTCACTCCAAGAAAAGCAGCTGGCATCTGTAGCCTGTTGTGCAGATGGGTTGAGAGGAGCACATATTCCACGATGTGTCTGGCACACTTCAAAAGTGGCTGGTGACTGATTGTGTATTTGCCAGCAGCCAGTGATTAGGGAGACTTGCTGTAGCCATGGGTGTCTGGCAGCACACGGAGCCCAAGAGACGGAGGGCATAAGGAAACATCACATTATTGTCTCTCAAAGCGCTGGCCACGTGTGCAGCCACGTGGTAGACACAGCCTGCAGGGTGAGCACGTCCCTTATCCAGACTTGGCCATTTCACAGGAGTCCTAAGTTTTTGTTTTTATTCCTAGATGTATGTAATATGCACTGGAATATGTTGTGGTGTGTACACCTTGTGAGAAATGATGCTTGGCCTGAACAAGTTGCAGTTTAAATAGGCAGGAGCAGCAAAGGGCAGGAGATAGAGGATTTCCCCGTTCCACAGGGAAGGAACTGAAACACGGAGAAATAACATTGTTGGGTGACACGTGGGAGTTGTGACAGTGGTGAGAGATAAATCCCATTATTACAAGCCTTTTTTGAGGGTTTTAGCTTCGAAATGATTCTTTGCCTGTGTGTACAAGGCACACCTCTGACTCAAAGCCACTTGACTCTTTCCTCCAGCAAAGCAGGGCTCTAACCTTGAGCACAGGTCAGATGCCAGCCTTATCAGGGTTCTGTGGCTCTCCTCAACTTCCACTGTGGCCTCCCTGTCATCACCACTCTGCAGCACAGCTGGGACATAGTTCTTGCTTTTTGGAGGAGGCACAGGAGCCACTTAATCCCTTTCACTGTCTGCTCCCTGCCCACCCAGCGTGGTGTAGGACCAGGAGAGAGAACGAGGCACAGGCAGGCAGATGGCAAATGACACTGAGATGATGCTGACATGGCTGCAGCAACATTCCTACAAAGAGCCAGCCACTGGCAGGCAGCTTTGCCATGGACTTTGCCATGCAGGCAAGACATGGCATTGCTCAGGAACTCTCTGGAGCCTCTCACTCGTTTTTCTGGAATGGTACCAGCACAAAGCTGCAGCAACACGCTGGTGATTCAGGCCCAGCATGAATGGCGGGGCTGGACTGGTAACTTTGCTGCATGCCAAGAGGGACTGTGCCAGAAAATTCACTGCCAGCAGCATACTTGCACCACATTCAGCTTCACAGACACCTTTCCAAAACAAATATATCTGCTTAGAATGAAACTCAGTTCTTTGTGAAGTGGCGTCAGGCTTGGCTGATTGGGGTTGTTTATGGAAAGTCACCAGCTTTCCAGTGGTGAGTTCTCCAGAATCAAATCCAGTCTCTGCATTCCTCATCACAAAATCAAGAGCCTTCTTCCAACCTACACTCAGGAGTCAAACTTCTGGTGATCTTCAGGAGAGCCTAAGGCAGAATATCTTCCCCCCTTTCCCCCATCAATGGGTGATCTTTCTTATTAAAAGACTTATACACTTCCAGTGCTGTGCCCCTGGTGAACTGGTCTGTTCATTGGTCACTAAATCCACCTCCAGCCTCAGTTTCCCACCAGATAATCCCAGTGGCACCTCCTGCCCAACCATTTGGCTGTGACAGGAGACCCATGGGCTCTGGCAGGACCTCAGCCAGCATCCAGTCACTGGAAACAAACAAAAAACCCCTTTATTCTGACCCACTCTCACACCTCTTCTGCACTGATGCTCTCCCAGATGATCCAGAAACTGAAGGAGGATTGGGACACCACTGACAAATGGGTGTCCATGCTCCTCATCCAGAAGCATCCAGCTGGCAAGGACTGGCTCTCTGCCTCTGCCCTGGGCACAGACAAGGACACTGCTGTGGCAGCACACCCTCCTGAGCAAGAGCCAGGACCCACCTCTTTCACCAGAGGAACAAACTCAAATACTTGCATGAACAGAAATAAAACATGTGACAGAGAATTGGGAGGATCAGGATTGCTTATTAGTGTAGACCACTTTTCTCTGCAGTAGGAACACCTGTGCATCAGACATGGTCATTTTTTATACGTTATTCATTATTATAAATTGCTATTGTGTACCCTGATATTGCAACCTGTCAGCTGGCACTGGCATGCCCAGTGATTTCATCAGGTATAATGGCTACCACCAGCCTGAGCCCTAGCCCCTAAGCCTAGGAAAAGTACGATATTCACCAGGTGCTTTTAGGAGAGAAAGCTTCCCACAGACAAACCCTGAGTTAGTGTATGAGGAAAGAAGAGGAAATCCAAAGCTGGCATAGCCTCAGCTTGGAAAAACTGACAGTCAGACAGCAGTCCCCAGGGAGAATATCCTAGTTTGGGAGAGCAGGAGGAATAGCTGCAGATTGTTTGGTGCAGGGTTGGGAATGCAGCCAGGCCAATTCCAGGGCTGTGATGGGAGCAGCTGGGCACATCCCTGGCTGGGGAAGGACGGGCCATGCAGAGCCAGGGGCTCCACGTGGACGTTGGATGTGGCCTGTGGGGCTCGGCATCCTGGATGAGCCACTCTGGTTGATCCAAGCAGTAACACAGAGGGAAGCAGTGTGGGGGATTTGCCTCAGCCTGGCTTTCTCCCTCGCACAGGTAAACTATTCAACCTTCTGCGCTCCAGCCCCCGGGGGACTTGCCACCCAGTTTGAGAGCAGGCACATTAATAAACCAACAATATCTGCGTCTGCATCTAGATCTAATCTGTGGCTGCTCAGTGAGATTCGCTGCTTCCCACCCCCAGCAGCATCTTGTCAATAGTTCTGGAGCTCAGCTCTCCACCTGCAGTTTGAACATCCCGTACAGTGGTGTTGATTTAGAGCCCATTCCTCCACTGTCCTGTTGACCAGTGTTAGGGAAGTCCAGGTGATGTCCATCCCTTCAGGGAAGTGATGCCTTTCCTGCTTTCAGTGGTTGGTGCAGCACATGGTTCTGGCTTGCTGGGTAGACAAGCCCTTGCTGGATTTTGTCAGCTGAGCTGCAGCCCTTACCTGCTTCACTGAGAGTTCTCCAGAGGCCATTAATTTGGCACCAGTATTTCCTCCTGAGGTTGCTGCCAGGTTTGTCATGGTCTCACAGTCTGATCTCTGTGGAATCCTCCAGAAAGATCTTGATGGCACACAGGGCCAAGTAGAGTCTCAGCTTCCCCAAGATGCCTTCCTGCCACCTTTCTTCCTCTGTTTCGCCTGAGCTCCAGCTTCACACAACAGTGTTTAGTACCTTCAGATTCATTATTTAGCTACATTTTGGGCAAAACACTCTAAATATTAATGCAAACAAGGCCTGTTTCTTTTAACTGTTTCCCTCTGCTTGCTGATAGAAACAAGAGGAGAGCTATTCCCTGGGGACAGCCTGCCCATCTGGAGTACTCCGGCTTTTAGGGTCTGCTTTTCATCCTCTTCCCTGGCACTTGCTTCTTGCAGGCCTGGGCTGCACATTCACAGGTATGTGACATTACTGCTAGTACTGCAACAAGCTGGCATTCATCAAGCATCTGGGATGAAAGCTGTCTTTAAAAATGCAGGTAGGGGCCTGTGCCATGGGAAAAATGACCAGGTTTTCTAATCACTCATATGGAGTTATCTGGACACATGGCTACCTTTCATCACTTATGCTGACGCCAAAAAAAAAGGGATTATAAAGCCAACATGCCTGTTGAAATGTCTGTGTGTACTAAGCTGTCATGGACTTGTTTTGGGTCAAAATAACATGTGTACTTGATTTCTTTGTTTTTAATTTTTCTTTTCTTTTTTTTTTTTTTTTACTTTGATGATTTTCTTGTGAGAATGTGAATAAAGAAGACACATCTTATCCACAAAAAATATAAGTAATAGTGCTATTAACCAACATTGCTTCCTGAAAGCCATGCATAACTCAAAGCATACTGTAATGGTAGAAATAAATACAAATATCCAGGTCATTTTTCTCTTAAAAACTAAACACTTCAGGAAATGGGTTTGACCAACCTGGTCTAGTTGAAAGTGACCCTGGCCATGGCAGGATGGCTGGAATGAGATGATCCTTTAGGTCTTTTCCAACCCAAACCATTCTCTGGTTCCATGAGCTACGGCCTCCTTACCACCAGTGTCTGTACCACAAACATGAAACCAGAGGAGCAGCTCTACCAGGTCATGTCAAGGTCCATCTAGCCTGGCATCCAGCTTTGGGCTGCCATCATAAACAGATGCCTTGGGAAGAGGAAGGAAGAGGAAAACCTATAAGATACATTCCCCTAGTAACATCAGCTGTTCTCAGGTCAGGGGCTCCCCAAGCAAGGTGTGTTTTCTCTCTTTAGTAACCTCAGTGCATTTCTCTGCTGTGAACTTGTCCAGCCACTGATTGAACCCTTACAAACTTCTATCATCCACAACATCCTTTGGCAAGCAATTCCATAGATCTGCTATCTATTGCATGCAAAACTACCACTTCTTGTTTGGAACCCAGTTCATGCACAGCAAAAAACAATTGACAGTCCATCCCTATCCAAATTTTCTGTGATGATATTAAGCAGCCATGCAAATTAACAGCAATGGCATTATTCAGATTTGGCTTTACATCATTCATGAAGCTATGCTGACATATTGCAGACTGCAAATGCTCATCTTCTGCAGAACTTGCTTGGAAAAAGCACAACCCCCCTAACAGCTAATAAAACAATGCATTCAAAAGATTTTCTGGCCTATACAAATAACTCTGAACAATTTATACAATCTGTAGGGCTTGGTTTTCCATTGCATGGCAGTAATGGTGTCACACTTGGAGAAACTGTGTGTAAAGCTCTATGGGTTGAAAAGGAAGGAATTTCCATTAAAATCCTATGAAAAAAAGGATTGTGGCACGGCACTGGACAATGTAGTTTTCAAAAATATGCTTCAAGAGACAGAAAAGAAAGAATATATTCATTTAAAAAATGTCATTGTTCAAAGGTATAACGTTAGTCCTTCCAGGTTTTCCTGATGGCAGTGAGTGATAGGGCTCTGCTTTGCTCCCCAGTGAGTCAGTGGTGTGCACCACCCCACAACAGTTATGGCTTTTCGTTTATCATTGTGCAGCATTTTGTCCCCATTCTTGTGTGTTTTCCTCTGCTACTGCCATTTGTGTCATTCCAGTGGGGGCAGTTTTAACTGGGATGTCAATAAGCAGCAGCCAAGGAGTGAGGCCCTCTGAGGACAGAGCCAGCATCTCCAGTGTCTCCAAGGAGAGATCCGCAAAGAATGGCAAGGAGGGTGCCAAGCCAGAGAGTCACTCCAAGCCGGAGCTGGGAGAGTCACTGTGGTGAGCGAGGAACAAGAAAGGGAGGAGAAAAGGAGGGAGCTTGCCACCTTTCCCTTCAGGACTCATGCAAACTACTGATAATGTGTGTTTTATTCATTCCTTGCCTTTGTTCTCTAACCATCTCTTGAGAGACATTTCAAAGAAAGGGAGGTGAGGAATAGACTAAAAGTCTCCTTTTAGATTGAGGAATGCAGGCTCCACCCTTGCTCCCAGCTCCATCCTTTTTGTGCTGCTGCAGCTGGGGAGTCTCCCTCGAGGCTCTAACTTAAACCTGGGGTTGGTCCTAAGCCAAATGGTCCAAGGATCAGGGGAGCCATTTTCTTCCCTGAGCTCAGGACTGGCCTTTCATTGCAGTGCTGGGGGGTCAAAGATCCCTTGGGGAAGGACTCCATCCCTTGCACCACAGGGGAGCTGGAAAGATGTAGGGCTGGCAGTAAGCAACGAGGTGAATGTCATCTCCTCGTGTGGTGCTGCTGTGCAGAATGTCCTGAACATGCACAGGAGGAGCCATGACCTGGATTTATTTCTGTGCACAACAGCACTGGGCAACCACGGGAACGCTCTGCCCCGTTTTCGAGTCCACACTTCAAAAGAGATGTTGGCAGGTTGGAAAGGCATCAGGGAAAGGTACATGAGCAACCTGAGATCTGGAAAACTTTATGGTAGGAGACTGAGAACTCAGTGGAATTCTTCTGTTTGAAGGAAGGCTGAGGGGTGGACTTGCTTGTGGTCTGCAAGTATGAGCACGGGGAAAATACAACAGATGTTCCAAGCAGAAAATAAACCCGTAATAAAATCTAGTGGTTGGTTGTTGATGCTAGATACATCCAGAACAGAAGGCAAGTAAAAAAATTGAAGATAATTAGCCACCACTTACTAGAGTAAAGTTGGATTCTCAGTTTCTCCTTTAAATATAGAGTGGATGACTTCCTGAAATCTCCTCTGCAACATCTGAAGATGCAGAAGAGCTCATGGGAGATGATTTTAAATCAGGGTTATACAGTAGTTCAGATGACCATCATGAAAGCTCCCATGGCAAAACTGAATGTACAGCAGAGTTAATCTTCCATGCCAAGGGTCTTTAGTCCTTACTCTGACAACCCTTGTGTGACCCTGGGTGCACTGGGAAATCCATATGGTCCATATTCACAGTGTGTTTATGTACCCCAGAGAGATGAATGGGAGAAATATTTCCATACTGGGTAATCAGGATTAAATCTCATTGAGATTACAGCATTCAACGTCAGCACCTCCAAACTGAGATAAAGAACAAGTAAGAAAAATAGCCCCCTTTTATTTTCACACAATAGATCTGCTATCAACAGTGGCCAATCTGCTAGCAGTGATATTAAAATGTATTGCTATGTTCAGAAAATGTACCATTTTTGGTTATAGTGGGAGTCCCTCACCTAAAACCAGTGTGATCTGGTCAACTGGGAGAAGTGTGTGTTGGAAAAACATTGCGCCTGGTCACTTGTGGTCACTTGAGCTCGGGGAGATCCACTGGGCTACTTGGAGACCTTGGCACTGTTTGGATTCAGATCTCCACAAGTCTTTTTTTTTTTTTTTTTTTTTTTTTTTTTTTTTTTTAAAATACCTAAAGCGTGTGGGTTATGCCTGGGAAGAGAGAAACTTTGTAGGCATTTGGCTTGAAGTGGTTGCCGGGTGAGTGTTCACACTCCCATTCTGCAGTGACCTCTGCTGGCAAGGGCAGGACCCGGGATCCCCCTCCCTCCCGCACCGCCGCCTTCGGAGCATCTGCAAACGGGTGTTTTTATTAGCACCTTTATCTGGAGGTGTTCAATTACCCTCGGTGTCAGTGTGGGGCAACACGGGAAAGGTAATGGAGCTGTCATACAAATGCAAAAAAGTGCCATGGGGCGTATGAAGGTGGTAGTTAAACAGAGATAGTAAAATCTGATTAACAGCAATGATAGAGGAGTGTCAACATACGCCAGTCTTGATGATTAAAAGAGAAAGTAGCTGGAAATTAGCAATTGTTACAGGTAGCTTAAGGATATTGTTATTTTTTTCACCTTTTGAAACATGCCTTCGGGCATGTGTCTGCCAGTGAAATCATTGAGATATTTTTCCAGTGCGTAAGGAGTTGCTGTCATGCAGCGACTCATCAAAGATGCCCCTTGCTCTTCTGGAGGGATCTGTGCTTTTAGTGGCAGAGTCTCTGTTGCTGTAAATCACATTAGTGCAATTTACTTCATTGCTCTCTTACCCCGACAGAGAATCTGGCTCCAAATCTTTACATTACAGTTGTCCAAGAGCACCTACGAACACTGGGTTAGTTCTTGGCCCTTGGACAAGTCCCCAGTGTTCATTGTTGCAACTTGTCTTCTTATATCTGACTCTTTTTTTTTTATTTTATGTAACTTGTTTTTCTTCCTGTGATCACCATTTGTTTGCCATTTCAGGGACACTGTCTGCACCCCTGTAATCAGTAATATTGTATTTCCATGCAGAATGCAGAGAGGAGCAGTGTTTCTAGGTAATAAACTCAGTGCAGGTGGAAATGTTCAAGTCCCGGCTGCCTGCCTGTCCTGAGCTCTGCCCTCCTTACCGTCACTGTCTAAATATGCATGGCTAGTCCTGACTGTGAGCAGCAGCTCGGAGCCAGAGCACGAACAGAGCCCGGAGAGCAAAATTAGCTTACAAATTAACATGCAATGTGTAACCTGAGTTTTGGCTGTGTGTTGGTGCTCTCAGAGAGCAGCCAGGGGCTGGTGTCTGAGGAAGAAGATAACAGCAGGGCAGCAGAGAGCAGATAGTCCCCAGCCTGCTCTGCCAGCCACCAGTGACTAATCTGGCCCGGGTGCAGTGACTGATAATGTATAAGGTGTTGATGAAAAATTACCTATTTTCCTTCACCTGTCTCTATAATGCAAGTAGCTCCAGCTCTTGGAGACATCCTGACCTAGAAGCAGGAGGCTACGAGAGCCTGTCTTCAGAGGGCTTTCCCTCCCTGGGCCAGTTTGTCCCCATCTCCTTGGGGCTGCAGTGGCAAATGGAGGTGGGATGTACTCCCTTCCCTGCAGAGGAAGAGGCTCATGAATAATTGTGTTCCCCGAGGAAGCTTGTCCAGGGCCAGGTGCTGGAAGGCAAAGTAAAAGGAGAGGGAAGCTTTCTGGCTCCAGCATGGCCAGGATGGTTGTAAGCACCAGCAGACAACTAAGTTCATGTCATGGAATTCCTCCCGTGGTGAAGGCCTTCAGGAAAACACAGTTTTACCCCTCCATGGCAGAACTTCCCTGCCATTTTTTCACGTGCCTGTTAGAAAATTCCCTGGGCATTCTGGTGCCAAACCACCATACCCCCTCTACTGGGAACAGATCACCAGCCCAGTGGCATTGCTGCTTTCTACTCCTTCTATCTGACTCCCGGTACTTTATGACAGTCCTGGTTAGTTAATGTGGCAGTCCAGGGGCTTGCAGAAGACTCATAGCTCTTCAAGTCTCTTCCTGTGAACTCCCGGGATTTGATGAACTTTGTTGCAGCCAAGGTGCAGGGGAATCTCATAAATCTTCCCCTGCCCTATTGTAAGTTGTTTAGTGCATCTTATCACATTCGACATCTCTAGTTATAGTAATCACTTTTAAAAATGTACTTCTGCAATGTCAGTAATTAATCAAATGCCTTTGTTTCATTAGCCATAATAATACCTTTGGTTTCATGTTCTTAGGTGTTCCTCTTTATAAACCCCTCCTGATGAGTCTCTCCTCCTTAGCACCCTGTCACTCCAGATGCTTTAACATTGCTGATAAGGTGTTTAATGGAAAGACTATGAAAATTTCTCTTCTCATATCAGACTGAGATCTAAAAGGGTTGGGATCAGCATCAGGTCTGCTTTGCAGCTGCAAATACTGGCTCTGCTCTTTGATCCCTGTAGCGCCTGACTGACTTCATAGAGCTTCCCCTGCAGCTCCCAACCCAGACCCTGGCCCTGGCCCACCCCTCCTACAAGGTCTCATGTTGGTTTGAAAGGAATAGGATCAGTCCCTAGAGGTAGGGAAAGCTCCTGACAGTCTGTAGAGTGTGTGGGGACCTCACCTGTCACAGCAAGGTGCCCTGAAGCACTGCACACCGAGCTGACTGTGAAGCCTGGTTATTCAGTATCTCTATCTTTGCAATTTGTGCCACTGCTGTACACTTCAGTCATGCTGTACAACAAGGACTTTCTTCTCGTCTTTTATTTTCTTCTTTCCTCTGGGATCATTCCTTTTTTTCTTCTTCTTTTTTTTTTCTTCTTCTTCTTTTTTTTTTTCCTTTTTTTTTNTTTTTTTTAATCAAGGAAAAGAAATGAATTCTGGCATACTTCTGGGAGTAAAATAATTGTATAAAGTCATTGGCAAACAATCTCTGCCCAAACATGCATGCAGAAAGCGAGTTCTCACAATTATGGTTAATTCAAAATGAAGTCAGATTATAGAGGCCTCCAGCGTGATTTCTAGCACGATAATGATGAGATTAGCCTTATCACAGACAAAGCTTGTGTGCTGAGATTTTTAGTAATTCAAAAACAGCCGCCCTGCTACCATGCACTTAAACTACTTATCTGCAGCATGGTGTTCACAAACGCTGTAGCTTTGCAAAGTGAGGCAAAGGAGGGATTTTCTGCACTATTTTACACCCTGATACTGCAAAATGCTGAAGGGCAGGCATCACCTCCATCTCCAGCACGTGGAGCAGCTCTGTGGGCTCGGCTGGGAAGTGCAGTGTGCCTTGAGGTGCACAGGTGCTGCTCATTACCTGGGTGCTCAAGCAGTTTGGTTTTTTGGTGGGTTTTTGTGTTTTGGTTTTTTTGTTTTTTTTTTTAAATTTTGGAGTGAGGCCTTATCTGAACCTCCTGCAGCTCTGTGCATCTGCCATGGGAAAGCTGGGAAGTCTCAGGGAAGAGCCTGGTGTGAGCCTGGAGCAACACTCGCCCCCTCTTTTGTTTAGTGAGGAACTCCAGTGCAAAATCCAAAGCTGTTATACCCTGGTAGCACGCGAAGTCGGCAGAAACTGTTTAAGTTCTGGGCATGGCAGGGATCCAAAATCCCTTACACGTCCATATTCCCACTCCATATGGCACTGGTTTGTGATGGGGACTGTCTCAGAAGAAATGAGTCTGAGTGCGGTTTCCTATGCCCTGAGGAGGTCCTGCCAGAGTGCTGGTCAGGCCACGGCAGGCCTGTTTTAGCTCTTTGTCACTGCTTTTCTTTTGCAGCTCCATCAGGACCCTTGACCTCACAATACCAAATTTCTCAGCTCTGATCATTGTGTCTGAAAACTTGTGTCCCTTTGCCTTGATCCCTGTGAGGGTCTTTCTTGGCTGGCAGAGAAAATCCTGTGTTCTGGATAACCCCAGTTACACAAGACAGCAGGACATGAAGAAATACAGCCTCTGAGCAGCCATCATGTGAATTAGCCCAGCTGGAAAGGAGCCAGGCTGCAGGAAGGGCAGTGCTGAGTCAGGTTGAGGGGTCACCTAGGCTGTATCCTGTCTCTGACCAGCCTGTAGCCAATGCCCAGCAAAAGAGCACAGGAGCAGGGCAAGTACAGAGATATTTCCTCCGCTTCATCCTTTCAGCTTCTGGCAATCTGGAGTTTAGGGACTTCCTGATCCAGAGCTGTATCTTCATCTCTGCAGCCTAGGAGCCTTTGATGGACTTTTCTTTCAAGAATTTTCTAATTGCTTTTTGAACCCATGTATACCTTTGGCCTCCATGACATCCTGTGGCAATGGGTGTCACAAAGTGCTTATGCATCGGGTGTGTTTGCTTTAAACCTGACACTTAATCATGTAAAGTCTCCCCAGTCCTCACACTATGAGACACATTTTTATCACATTCTCCAGGCCATTCCTGATTTCACACACCTCTCTCATGTGCTGTCCCAGTGGTCTCTTTTCCAGCTAAGTCCCAGCCCATACGATGCTTCTTTATTTTGAAGACTTTCCATAGCTTTGATCATCCCTGTTGATCTCCTGTGAACATTTCTGGCCCTGCTCTGTTTTTCCTGGGCACAGAGAGCAGCCCTGCCTGCAGGGGTATACACCATCAATGTACACAGCAACACGGGAATGAGAACAGGTGTCTTTCTTTCTCTGTTTCTTTCCTAATAGTTCCTGATGTTCAGTTTTTCTTTCTGAGTGCTGCTAGACCCTGAATTATATACTTACCAGCATTATCCACACTGATTGCAGTGTCTTTCCTGAGAGGAAGTAACTAATGTAATGCCCATTACTGTATAGACATTATTAGGGTGAGGTCTTTTCCCTGTAAGAGTGAGTTAGCATTTGTTATCATGAAACTTTTATTCGCTGTTTCATCATTTGCTATCAGATCACAGTCACTGGTACAGCAGGATTTTCTGTGACTCTTCACAGCCAGCATTAGTGGTTTTGCTGTTCAAAGTCAGGCTTCACTTTTTAGCAACTGGGCAAGATTAACACAGGGCTTATGGTTAGGGTCTCATCCTTAAGGGAAGTACTGGATAAAAGCCATCAGGCTCTGGGTTTTGTGCCTGTAGGATGCTCTTCGCAGGACCAGAGGTGTGTTGGACATCTCAAAAGGAGAACTGACACAAACACCTTATTTCTTGAATTGCAAACAGCAATTCTTGCCTCATCCTACTACAGGGAGTTCAGAGTTGAAACGCCTGTTTGGTGAGCTGGGTGTAATGCAGATGCTTTGGGGCTATTCCAGGCGCTGGAGTTAACCCAAGCTGTGGGGTACAGCGATGGGCCCCGAGCTATGCAGGCTGCAGATTGGATTTCACTTTGAAATTAAGCTATTGATTTTCTTTATGAAGCTTTAAATATCCCAGGATGCTTTTGTTTCGAAGGCACAACTCTTCCAAAGCTGGTCTTTGACAGTGGCAAAAAATGCGTAGGTCTGACCTTGAATCCCTCAGGTCACTTGTTGGTTCTGTCTCATTCCATAAGCTGGGGTCTTCTTTCCTCTGGAAATCCTAGGGGTGTTGCAGAGGAGCTACTGATCGACTGCTGCATTGGGAAGCAAGGGAAGAGTGAGTCTGGGGATGATTTTTGAGGCTTACATTTGGTCGTAACTGGCCTTTGCAGGGTGGGAAGAAGAAGTTGGCTTTCCTTGTGACAGATGCTGGGGAGGCAGAGCCAGGATAGGTCGTTTCCGATGGGAGCTCAGGGTATGAAATAAATAAGGGGAAAGTGAGAGTGAAAGACACATTGTATAAGATGTACAACTGGCAAGGTGCCAGCATAAATATTCATTGAGTATGTTAATTAGCAACTATTGCTGTTACTCATTAACTAATTTATTCAACAAATAGTATTCAGGCCACTCTAGAACACTGCATACTGTTACTGCTAAAAAGGGTATCAGCTTCCCTGGCTGTCACCTGGAGACATTGATACTCCCCCATCTTTGCAAATACTTTGATGTGTGGAGATGAAAACTGCTGCAAGGGGCTGATGGAGCACAGCTTCAGGAGTAAGAGAAGTCCAGTCCCATTCCCAGCAACCTGTGTAAGAGACTGAATTTGCTAGTTCAGCCTCAACTGGTGAAGAATGACAAGTCCATGTGAAGATTTTTGTTTGAACAGCAATAGCGTGTGGTTTGGAGAGGGTCTGCAAAGAAATGGATGGGCTCCTCTGTGAACTGACTGTTTTTTAAGAGAGGAATTAAAGGTGCCATGAAGAGTCAGCTTTCGGTGTTTCCACCAAATCTGGTAGGTCCTGCCTGTCAAAACTACTGCTGGCAGCAAAGAATTGCAGAAGAAGTTGGCATTACTGAGTGGCCAAATGATAAAACAGAAATGGAATTAGTGTTGGAAAGTGCAAGGTAATGCACTGCAGAGAAAAGCAATCTGAATATTACATAGGTAATGAAGGCTTCTAATATACCAATTACCAATCAGGAAAGGGAAACTGGGGTCACTGGGGACAGTACTATGAGATTATCACACCAGCAGTGAGTGCTCAGTAGCGATCAAAAAGGCAAATGGGATGTTGGTAATTACAGGAAAGAGAATACAGAAAAAAAATATTATTAAGCCATTACTCCAATCCAAGTACATTCAAATAGTCTGGTCCCACCCATCTCAAAAGCACAGAGCAGAACTAGATTACATCTGTAACTGTGACAGAATATGGTGTGATATTTATGGAGAAATAACTTCTATGCAAAGACTGAACAAGTAGAAAGGAATCTACCTTATGGGGAAAAAAGGATGATGAAAGGCAACATCTGAGAAAAAAATGTTTTACATCCCAAATGGCACAGAAAAGGTAAATAAAGACAGCTGTTCTTACAATAGAAGAACTGAGACACACGCAAAGAAATGATCAAGCGGCAAACTCAAATAAGAAGAAATACTGCTTCATACCACATCTAATGGATTGGTGGAGCTCCTTGCCCAGGGTGTTACAGAGGCCAAGAATATAACTGGTTTCAGAAAAGGAACAGAAACATTCATGATGAAAAATTCCTTTTGAGTCTACTAATGCAGAAGTTGAGGGAGTTGTTGATTGCCAAAAGCTGTGAGGAGGCCATGCCCACAGGGGGATTACTGCATCGTGCCCTGCTTTGGACTCTACAAACCTGCTGCAGGTCACTATCAGAGAGGGTACCTGGACTCATGGGGGGCCTTGTGTAAGGGCTTTTATATCAGTACTCTGCAGTGAGGACTGAGATCCTTTGAGGTCCCTTCCACATCATCTTCTCTAATTAGACCTTGGAGAAGAGCCAAAGGATGAAGAATCCTGATCTATCAATCTATCTAGCTATCTACATACCTGCCTACCTGCCTACCTGTGCATCCAGATGATACGTGTCGCTTAGCAATGGCTTAAGCTTCATGGTATATCTTACAATACTTAAGACAAATACACCTTCACATGCAGTTGAGACACCAGTGGTGTGCTGTAATGTCCAGCAGACGTGATTTGCACCACAATACTACCACTCACTCAGATAAAGTAGTGAGCTGGTCCTTATGGGCTGCTCCCACAGCATGGGCTCTTAGCAAGAGACTTGGACAGCAACACTCATCAATTCAGAGTTGGCAGTAGCGTCACCACGTGCTGGGCTGTGCCTCTACTAGCAGACTGTTAGAGCATCCCTGGCATGAATTTCATAGAATCCTAGAACCCTAGAATCCTAGAACGGTTTGGGTGTGAAGGGACCCTAAAGATCATCTCATTCCAACCTCCTTGCCATGGGCAGGGACACTTTCCACCAGACCAGGTTGCTCCAAGCCCCATCCAGCCTGGCCTTGAACACTCCCAGGGATGGGGCATCCACGACTTCTCTGGGCACTTGCCCATTCTAACTCTGTTCTCAGGCACAGCACTTAGACCAGTCCAGGGTCCATTTCCAGTACGTGGTTGCCATGTGAACAGCTTTAACCAGGCAGTTCACTAGCACAGGCACTGCCTTTTCCAACTGGCTGCAGTGCCCGGGAGCGCTGCTGCCCATGTTTAATTTACCAGTGTACATGTAGCTTCTGTGTCTGGATCCAATTACAGGATTAAGTCCACAAGGACAGGCAAGATGAATTTGTGAATCAAAGCGGTGCAAATTTATTTCCTATGAAGAGCAACATTTTCATGTGAGGCCAAAGGTAGACAAGCTCCTCAAAGAAAACCCCAGCGATTCTTATCTCAGCTGTAAGGAATTTGTGCATTTTGGAACTACATCATGAATGATAGTAAGATGCTGAGCTGGAAAGTAAAGAAGCTGGAACAGAGTTTCAAGGACCTTGAACCTCAGAAAGAAATGGCCTGGAGGAAAATCCTAACCAAAAAAAAAAAAAGGAAATAAAGGAGCAAATGAAAACATAGCTGACATTTATGCAGTACCTGAAACAATGACCTTCTAGTAGAACTTCTTAGAACTGGTGTATTTTAAATAAAATTTAAAGTGAAGTAGCAATTAACTAAAAAGGCAATCCAAGTCCAGCCCCTAAAACAAGTTGCAATACGTAGAGAAATATGTATGAAATTCTTTGATGGGGGTTTAAAGCGTGAGATAAAAGTGGTGTTGAGAAAACAGTATTCTCTCTCTCCTATCTGGTCGATCATCACCAGTGACTGTGGGTCGGTCGTGGTAACAGCCTAGCATTTGGTACTGCTGATTTTTAGGGTGGTTGAGACTGAAGGAAGAAAATATAGATGCACGCTGTTCCCAAAGTGTTGGATGTGTTTTATTAAAGCATGAAAAATATCAGTGAGCTGACATTACTCATGCTCAAGCTGACAAAAAGCACTGCAAAAAAGTTAATAAAGAGCTGGCCCTGTCCCTTCAGTAGCAGCGTGTGATGACACAGACTTTCAGAGGAGTGTGGAGCTGTTCTTCCTAATCTGTGCTATGCTCTAAGTTTGGAGCAGGGTAAATCCACACCAAGATTTACACACAGAACCACCACATTTCCTGGTTTGGGGGCAATGGGATGGATCTGGCACGCCGGTTCATGTGGAAAAGAAGTCCCTGTGTGGTGGGGAAGAGCCGGGAGACGTGGGAGGACTCTGTACAGCATGAGAGTGGGACTGGAGGGGCAGGAGCTGGGCCAGTAAGGCTCAGGCTTTGCCCTAAGAGATCCTTGCAGATCCACTTCAGGAAAGCTCTCCCTTACTTTCCTGTTTTCATATGCTCACAGAGTGTTTTCTCACACCATACAGGCTCTTTATTATTATTATTATTGCAGTATTTTCCAGGTTTATTTTTAATTTGGTGCAATGGCTCATACTCATCAAAAGAAGGGCTCTTTTAAATAAAATGAGGAATCTTTTATCTTTGGATAACGTCTTCATGGGAGAAGAGGGTTTTAAAGTAGCCTAGGGAGGGAGGGGGGGAAAAAAAAGGCGATTGTTTTCTTTTAAGGAAGAGCAACATGTATCTACAAATCAAAAAAATTTCTGCAGCCTACCTTTAAAAACCCTGGAGAGTCCCTCGCAGGGAGGATATCACCTCAGGGAGAGCCTGTCCTCCCTCCCTCCAACCCCACCACGTGCTGGCTCTGCGTGCAAATGAAGTTTACCCCTGCACTGGAATAGCTGCAAGCCCTGGCTCCAAACCCAGCCAGCCTCTCTCCCCTCCTGTGCGAAGCTGGACAGAACAGTTCACACAGGCTGGACACACCATGCCTCCTCCTGCTCCCCACCAGACATGGAGCTGTGTTGGGGCTCCAGTCTTTTCTAGGTAAGCTTTGGAATGCTGTCCTGACCTGCCTGGCCCATCCAGCCTGGCATCCCTCAGGAGGACCAGCTGCTGGCACTGTCTTCACTAAGGTCCAGAAGGAAATCGACGAGCAATCTGGGATCACATTTACTGCTCCTCCCATGGGAACATCCCTTCAAGGCATTATTTTGGATGAACCCAGGCCAAATAATTCCCTAACAGTGTTTGCAACAGAGGTGAGGGAAGTGAATGGTCCTGAGGGAAACATATTTCAAATAATGGCAAATACTGTAATTTCTAGGTGATGTCTAACTCTATTGCACATTCTTCCTTTGTCTAGTTACCAAAATAAAGAGTATTCTTTAGTAGCTGGTTATAAAAAGCAGACAAAAAAAAGCTGATTTTTCACTCAGAGCAAAGACAGTGCTGTGGGTGTTTTGTCTAGTGTCATGCATAAAGACTTTTTAATGTCCCCCAAGGAACATCTCTTTAAAGCAGCCTGTCAGCTTTACACTTTAATCCATTAGGCTACAAAATACAGATAAATGAACAGAAAAATACCTATCTTTAAGCTATTGTTGCTTAATCTGCTTCAGTATTTACATATTTAGCAGCAGACAAATTACTTGCTCATTAGCAAGGAGTTTGTTTTGTGCCACTTTTATTTTCTTTGCAGCTTTGTTGGAACCTGATTACCCCAACCAACAATACACTGGGGGAGATAATGTCATTTCATATGATTTAGCTGCAAGGCACATCTTGGATTTCCAAATGCTTGCATGCATTGTTCCATTCACAGTATATGTTGTCCCACTCCCTTTTGAATAAGGACAAATATTTTTACATATGCAGGTCATCAGCCAGCTCAGGCCCATTCTGTTTTGACTGGGTGCTGAAGGACCGTACTCAGAAACCAGTCACATGGATTCCCGCTCCTGCCTCACTGTCCACACTCCTCGACAATCAGTCAGTTGTCCTTCTTGGCTTTTTTTGCCTGGAGCAGCTGAGTAAAGCCACATGCTCTCTGGATAATCAAACAGCTGATCCTCGGGGCGTGCGTTGCCAATCGTGACTCAGTAGATATGGAGACAGTCGCTAGCTGGCCTTATGATTTGCTTCTCGTGGCTCCTGAATAGGCAGTAGCACAAAGGGATGAGGACAGACATTCAGGTCACATGCACAACCAAAACCATGGCATGGCAAAGCTTATCTTTGTTTGTAGGCCTTCAGCCAGGCCTTCATTTGCTGCACCTGGATGTCACATCCTTGAATACAGTAGCTCTGCACCTACCTATTGCATCCACAGATCCAGCTCTTCCCCATCCTGTCTTTCAAATGCTTATCTTTTACAGAGGAAACTTGCTGGGGATCCATTGCCCAGTCTAAGGACAGAACACATGCACAGAGACCCCATTCTTCCCTTTAATGAGATGCCATCTCCATTTAACTGCTTTCTGGCAGAATTTTCAAGCGTTGCAGATCTCACATTCCAATTACATCAGTTGGTATTTTGCTCCTTGGCAAAGGCCACCGGCTTCAGCAGCTTGCTGCATTCACCACCAGTAGCAGCGATTACCTACAAAACAGGGCGACAGGCCTAAATAAGCAAGTTACACGCAAGGAGCCAGATACTTGGCCCAGCTGGGGCCGCTTTGCCCAGCTCCGGCAGCACAAAGCTGTCACCAAGCCAGCCCAAACAGCTGTTGGAGGATTCCCTTGGCGCAAAAGAATTCCTGAATGGCAAAGAGCCACTAAAGCAACTCCTACACAGTCTCACTCACTGGTCCCCAGAAATCCCTGACAGCTGGGACGGCACAATGGGGCCAGAAGCACCTGTTACCATTCAGAGCGGCCTAAAGGCTGCTCTATAGGGCAATGAATGGCAAAAGGAGCACCCAGTATCTTTGGGAGCCGTTTTGGGAGCGCACAGAGGCATGCCTTCATCACCTCGCATCCACAGCCGGAGGTGCACCGTGGGAACGTTTGCTCGAGGCACTGCCACGGCATCAGAAACCCAAGGCACCCCATGTGTGGCTGTGCTTTCTGACCTTTGTGTGTGTGGAGATGTGGAGTGAGGGAAGAAGGAAGCCTGGAGCCCTGCAAGGGGAAGCATCCTGGAAGCAGAGCCAGGTTTCTCAGCCCTCTCAGTAAGGGCCCACTGGGCCCACCTCAGATGTGAGCCTCCTTCTGGAAATTTGTAGCCATCTATTATAAAAGCAAATATTGTAGCCCGGCACCTTATTTAATTCGGCATTTCAGGTAAAACCAAAATTTTTCTCTCAACCAGGAATACCAGAATGTTCTCCTTCATCTTGCTTGCCCTCATGGTCAGTTCACCCCGTGCCAGTTCCCTGTTGTCACTGGCCCCAAAGAGCCGTCTTGCTCCCAGCTCGTCTCTTAGACTAATACAACCCTCTCTTATTTAGTGCCTATCTGCCATGATATTCCTCCTGGTCGGAGTCATGGAATGGTTTGAGTTGGAAGATCATCTAGTTCCAGCCCCACTGCCATGGGCAGGGATGCTGTTTACTGGGCTGCTGTTCACTAGATCACTGATGCTCTTAGTCTGTTCTACTCAGGTTTTGGGTCTGATGTCCGAACTTCACTAATCCTTTGGCACATGGGAACTGGTAAGTCCCTTAGAAACACAGAGCTATCCCAGGAGAAGATGTTTGTTCCTCCAAATGACCGTAAAATTCTGTGTTGTGGCATGTTTCTAGAGAAGGTGTAAAGCAGAATGAAGCCCCAGATTATGCTCAGGTTCAGGGCCTAATGTTTTAGGCCAATTTTTCCTTTTTTTCCCCCCCCAGGATCAATTTGTGTCTGAATTTCTAAAATAAAATCTGTATAAATGGTGCACAGTGAAAAACAAAGAAAGCAGTTGTTAATTTTATTTTATTGTACACACACACACACAGACCAAATTCCAAATAAATAAATAAAATATGTCCAGCTCTGTTAATAATCCTTTCCTGGTGCTTATAATGGGATTCTTCCCAGCCCTAGACAGACTTCACTCAAGTGACAGTATCAGCATCAAGATTTCATGCAGCATCTGAATGGAGCATTGTCTCAGTGCTGTGCTCTTAATACGCTCTTGCTTGTATTAATTGGGTGCTTAATAAGAATTTGAGAGGAATCCACCTTTCAGATACTGCCAGTGTGAAAGGGATTAATATAGAAGAGATCTAACAAAGGAAACAAAGACAAGCCCTGACCCGGAGACCTCCTAATCAAGGATTTAGACAGTACACAGGTGAATACCCTGGTAGGATAAATGGAGACAGGAAGGAGGAATGGAAGACAAGTGCATTTGCCTAAGCTAATAATCACAGTGATCTCAAGAGTCACAGGTGGTCACTAGCTGAACCCATGACTCAACAGCCAAAAAAGTTTAGTCCACAAGCTTACAAGATGAATGTGCTCTCTGTGAGCACAATTTAAAGCATTTAAAAGCCACTGGAAAGACTCCCATTAATGAGGCCTGAGGAGCCGAAATATTTACCTCTTGGCTTTAATCATTACTGGAGGCAAAATTTGTGGATGCAATAAAGACAGTGGTTTTAAAGCATGTTCTAATCCCTCAGTAGCTATTCCCAGCAAATACCTCTCTGTTCCTGAGGTGATAAATTACCTATCTCTTTCCCTCTGAACCACATGGGCTAATGCCCTTCGGGACTCCACTTTTAGTAGCAGTCCCTTCTGACACCAACAAGCCACAGGCACCAGCTACCTTTCATCTCTAGTGCTATCTCTTCCTGGTGTATTAACAGATCTCAAAGCAACACTTTTCAACTTGTACCTGTTTTTGAAGATTGGAACTTTCTGAAACTAAGTGGTGTCCTTAAAAATTTGTCTAACCCGTCCAAGCACAGCAGGTGGTCTAAGAAAAGCTATTCCTACTCCTGACAATTTTTGACATTCCTAGCTATTCATTGGATCCTAGAAACTGAAGATTTTTGCCTTTTCTGGAAAACTTGTTCCAAATGCAAAGCAATCTTAGCATTTTAATTCATCAAGTCAATGATTTTCCATTTCAGCTCAGAATAGTGCAGGTGGGATCAGGTAAGCATGGAATGAGGGAAGGATTAAAATTGCTGTAAGTTGCTGATGAAAGACCACTCATTCGTACAAGGATACGTCACCAAGCACCTTTGGTTTGCACAGGTTATATATAGTCCCTCAATATATGCCAGAGGGGCATTTCTGCCACAGAGTAAAACTCTGAGAACACAGTCCTCAGCAATATTTTGTAATACTGTACTAGACACGGCAAAAGTAACCCACAGAAGTAGCCAAATTCAAAGCCAGTGGAGACAGACTCTCAGCATGTCTGTGCTGCAGAGTTACTGCTGTAGCCACATCAGGCAGTGCATAGAGACATCCCTTCCTCATACGGGTCTCTACAACCAAAACCCCTTGCTTTGCTCTTCTGGGATATCACATTTGCCTCTGGGCTGCGGGTGGAGGTGAAACAAGTCACACTGCCAAAAGCGCAGTTCCCCTGCTGTGAGCTACACTCAATAAGGCATTTTGCTGGTGGAGAATACTGTTAAAGCTGTATTGGCAGAGTAGAGGGATGTGGACCTGATCCGAGAGGAGCTGGCAGGTTTGCATACTGTGTATTATCCTTTTCCAACCTTCTCTTCTGAATAAAAAATGGTGTGGAGTCCAATTTCCTCTCTGAATAAAACATGAATATAGATAAGACAAAGTAAGGACCCAAAGACCACAGCAGCATACTTTCTTGTTCTCCTTACTATTCAACATCATGGCAGCTCACATATAGAGCAGCTCTAGAAACCATCTGTCATTGAGCAGCTCTTTATTCAAATGAAATCAGCTGTGAAGTAATCATGGTTCTCATTTTTATTATCTCTCCTTACAGTGAACTTGATTAAAATCCAGCGCACGGTATGCAAACAGGCTGTTGTAAATTTGTACTCTGACAAAAGGGGAAAGTAAGTGATCTGCCCACATGCCTAGAACTTTGTCATTATACATGGGGACAAAAAAAGGAAGGGGCATACTGGGTTGCATAAACAAGTTTGTCCGGACACAAACTGTCCTAGCCCTATACAAAGGCCACGTCTGCTGCATGACACCATCAGAGGGGCTGAGGAGAAGCTAATTTCACTAGCACATATAAAAGGCTGGGGCATGTTCTGAATAAACCAGATAGCCTGGCTTCAGCAGCACGTGCTTTAAAGTCTTTTGACCAGGAGGATGATCTGAGCTTCTGAGGAATGAACTCAAAACAGACGTGATTCTCCTTTCACTTCTGGCGGTGTAAATGGGGAGTGATTCCATTGTATGGCTGGTATGAATGAGACTGGGAAACAGTCCCAATCAGTCAATCATTCCCTGCTTTGTCTATTCATTAAACCCCTCTTCTCCTCTGCACAGATGGCCAATGTACTATTGTACTCTAAGAACTGGCCAAGTTAAAAAAACAACGAAAAGGAATATGCCTGACAAGTCAGCAATAAATGTTTGTTTTTCAAAAAAAAAATGGGCATATTAGCCCTGTTCTACAGATAAGGCTTAACCTGTGCATGTACACACACATGTAAGTTGATACAGATCCATATATACATAGATATGCAGAACCTCTGTAACGTGCATACACACAATACGTGTGTATGTGTGTGTACATCTAGCCCCAACGCCCACAGATTTCCCAGCACAAGGCAAAAGGTGCGATTTTTTAAAATCACAGTAGCTGGTGCTGTGTTAACAAACCTTTCTTTGTGCTTTGGAAGCGGCACAGCTGAAGAGTGAGACTGCAAGAGACATGAATTCGGTACAGCAGCGTTTTGCAGCCCCCTGAAAGCAGGAGCTTGTCCAGGAGTGCAGCCATGAAGCATGGAGGCTGTGCCCCAGCTCCTGGGACTGCCAGCTGCAGGCAGCAAGCACTGGGCTGGGAAGGTGGAGGACGGAAGAGAAGGGTAAGGAAAAGGGCAGACAGGGGATGCTGTGTCATTCCTGCCAGACTCCTGGGTATAACCTGAGAAGAGTTGGTGCCGTTCAGCAGTCCCCGGCACATCTTTAGAACCTGTGAGTCAGGGTGTCTGCAAGACTGGATATTTAGCTCATCTCTCCTTAGCCCTAGAGAGCTCAAGTATGAAACCTGTGTACCTTCTTCCAGCAAAATCCCACAGAATAACTACGTGGGATTAATACTTACACAGGTCTCAGTTCCCCCCAGGGTCTAAGGAATTACAGGAAGGATGCCTTTCCCACATGCTCCGAGGAGATATTACAAAATTTAATCCCTACCAAAACCTTAGAGCTCTGGTTAGTCACAGGGACCGACAACAGATTTGGTGGCTGTAACACTCACACAGAGCACACTCATGTTTGCCAAAGTGTTTTACAGGGTTCCCATCGCAGCACACTGCTGAAAGGGTGATCCAAGTCATTGTGAGTGCTGTGGTCTGAGCCAATGCACCCGCCACCTGCACCCAGATAGTGGCTTCTCATTAGCTGGCATGAAGAGATTTATCAGCAAACTTCTTGGACAGCTTGAGTCATGCCAGTGGTGTGCACGAGCCCATGTGGGGATGGACTATACTGTGGCTGTGCAGGTGGCACAGACCACATAGATGCATTTGAATTTTTTAAAGCTCTATCTGCAGCACAACTTGCTTGTGATAAGAAATACCAGGGTTTGCTGCTCAAGTAAATCTCTCCAGTCAATTGCGTTTTGTGCTGACCCTTGATCAGGTATGCTGTGGCACCCCAGAAAAGATTCTTTGTCTGTAACATCCTCAACCCATTTAATTTGCATTGCCAGGACTGAGGCTGTCTGTGTCTATGACATGAACAATCTTCCTAGCCTGAGCGTTCCTTGCCTCGGAACCCAAGGGCCAATAGTCACAAGCTAGGCACAAATCATGTGTCAGTTGAGATGCTGCTTCTCACCCCATACTGAGGAGACCACGTTCTTAAAGATTTGGAGCCTGTGGAGGTGTCTAAAAGATGTTCTCCATCAGCTGTTGCTTTGCAGAAAACATGAACCTGGTGCATTATGGAACATATAATAGCTGTAATGTAGGGAATGGAGTGGTTTGTGCTGCTGGCTCTGCTCTCCTCAGGCAGGGCACCTGGCACTGGTGTCACTGCCTAAATCATGAGCTGAGAGTTACAGGGAACTTTCATCCCTCCTGACAGGGCCTTTGATGCCCTGCAGACATAATTCACTGAGGATGGATTTCAGAGGCTTATACTCAGAGAAATATCAGGCCTGATAAGTCTGGGCAGCTTCGTGGAAACTAACGAGTTTTCAAGACATTTTGGTCTGAAAACTTGGAAATATTCTTATTGAAAAATAAGCATAGGGAGCACTGCTTACAGATAACAGGATGTTCATGGTAGCCCTGGTATATGTCCTTGTTTCCTGTGCAAAAAATATGTTGCTATAAATCTTCAGTGAGGGAAATTATGCCAATAAAGAGAAAATAAGGGAAGATCTGAGAGAGCACAGGGCACTTCTGAGTATACAGAGTGCAGCTGCAAGAACAAAATGCCTGTTTTGTCTGTGATAGGTAGGAACGCAAATATGCAGCACCCAAGAAATAAAGGGTTTTACCTAGGCAAGAAACAGAAGATCATTACCTTGGAGCTGCACATAAACGCTGAAATTCCTTGGCAATGATTTCATACCTTTTCCTGAGGCACACTCTGCTGGTACGTAGAACCTGTATCTTCCCATGTGCCACAGGGGTTTATGTTTTTGTTACTCACTAGAGGTGGGACTGTGGGCAGGGTCAAGCAATCCACCTAGAGGTGAAAATGTGGGAGCAGCTCTCCCTCCAGGTTCTTCTCTGGGGGTTTCATTTGCTGCGTTTTTAATAATGAAAACCAAACCAAAACAAGAACGCAGCATCTGAAGTGTTTAGAAAACACAGGGCCCCGCTTAGATGAAAGCAAACTGTGCTCCCTCATCAGGTGTATGGAAGTCTGCACCCTCCTGCATTTATCTGCTCCCTGCTAACCTCAGTTCACCTTCGTGGCATCCAGGGAATCTTTGCTACAGGGCTCAGGTATCAAAGGGTTTAGCTTCTGAGCGTCTCATTGCCCCCTGCTCCATCAGATTAGGGCGTTGCACATCCTTCCATTGATCCACTGGGCTTTGGATATGGGTCCTTCGTGCCTTTTCCAACCAGCACATCTCGACTGTTCTCAGAATCCCTGCCTGATTTTGGACATATGTAGCCCACCCCTCATATAACCTTGGATTCTTTAAAAATACCAACACTTGGAAACAAGGCCCAAGAGGGCCCCCAGGACACTGTCAAGATAACTTCACCCTCAGTTAATCCACACAGAATGAGAGGCAGCAGAAGAGAGGTGCTGAGCTGCATGGAATGAGGGAAAAGGAAGCTTTGGGGTTCTCCTCAAACTCTAAACAAATAATTTATTCTGCTGCTGAATGGCAGGGACTTTTTCACAAGTAATCTAGAGGGTAATCTAAGGGCAAAACTATGGGAGGTTTGGATCCGTCTGAACTACAGACCTGCCCTGACTGGGTCAGAGAGCTCTGAGTGCAGGATACACACGGCTGCCACACAGCACTGGGGAGGTGTCTTCATGTTGAACAGTTGAGGAAATAAGACATCTCTAAAAAAACAAGATATAAAGCCTGGCTCCTTGCATTAAGTATATATAATCTGGATACATTTATTACTTGTGTAAAAGAGTGACTCACAGGGCTGACATGAGGCAAGCAGATCTCTCGGGAGCTCTTTGAAGGCCACCACTGCTAGCTAAGAACTTCTTAGTTCTGTCCTGAAATGTCCTCTGCTGTCCCAGGCAAGAGATTCTCTTCACCAGACACCACCATTTCCAATGAACTGAACTGTAGCTTTGCAGTCTGTGCAAACTGGAGTATCCCAAGGAAATGAAAATTAAAATTACTTTTGAAATTAATTTAAAAATACAGCTTGTAGAATTTCCCTTTACACTGTTATTTTATTTCAAAACAAACTCAAATTTCCTTTTCCATCAGTCTGTATGTCTCCTTAATGCACATCTTAAAGCCTAATCTCACATTCTTAATTTTCTCAAGTAATTATATGCATAGAGTCACCACCTCTCCATAGTTCAGCAATGCAGTAATTATGATTATTTACAAGATCAACTGAAGATGACCTGACATGAAAAAAGCTTACATTCCCCAAACCTTTTTTTTTCCACCGTTATCAACTGTCTTAATAAAGAGATATTATCTCACCTTCCAAACAACTCTCTTGTTTATGTCGTTAGATCATCATTACTTTAGCAATGCTCACATCTGCTCTTCACCCTTGGAAAGAGAGACATTACTCGTGTTGCTGGCTACAGGTTCTGTGCTAAGGCATTGTCACCGCCTTGCTTTGTGTCACTCTGGCTGCATGGGAACTAATGTGAGCAGCTTTAGAGAGAATCACAGAACATCTCAGAGTGGAAGGGACCTCTCAGTGTCACCTGGTCACACGCCCACTCACAGCACAGCCAACTTCAAAGTCAGATGCAACTTCAAAGCCAGATCAGGCTGCTCAGGATCATACCTGGCGGAGTCTGGAGTGCCTCCAAGGACGGAGACTCCACAAGAGTTGCTCTCTGAAGCACTCATTGCTCTCTTGATGCTGTGGGATGCCTGAGTACATCCCACCATGCAGCTATTTAGCAGTGAGCTACTGGGAGTTCCTGTACTAGGCAACACAGTGCTAGTCCTTGGTCCTTCAGAGAATTTGCATCCCTTCCTGTTCCTCATCAAAAACAATTTACCCTCAGCGCTGGAGTGACTAGTAAGGACAATGTGAAGTGCTGGTACTTTCATCTTCATCTTTGTTCCTCTTGGTTTCAGGAAATATTTCCTGCCAGTTTGTCTGAGCATTTATCCTATTTTGATATTCTTTTTGCGCAGGAAAAAAAAAAGAAAGGACCCCCCCCCAATTCCCAATAAAACCTCAAACACTGTAGCTATAATTAAAAAAATAAAAACTTATAAACTTCAAAATGAACCTGAGGCAAAATCATAGAGCAAAAAACCCGTGTGCTTAATCCAAAAACTGTTTGCCTGCCTTTGCTTGCCTCCAATTTTACCTGGTCCTCATTGACCTGAAAAAAAATTTCAGTTATTTTAGTGTCTTGCTGCACAGTTGTATTTAGAGCATTATCTGTGGTCCTGTGGACTCAAAGCTTTTTTGACTCGTCCACAGTGGCTTGGTTTTGGTTCGAGATATCACTAGGACATTCATAACCTCGGGACACTGTGGAATCAAGTGAATGGATAAGAAGCAGAAATAGTGGAACTCATCAGAAGTTATGCAGTCAGTTTTGGCCAGGGGAAGGACTTCAGGCATGATTTATAGGGGGAAAAGTGTGAAGCATTGCAGGGTGTGTCCTGTTCTACAAGAACACTATTAGAGCAAATCCATATTTGTAAATGGAAGTAATCAGATGCATATAAAAGAGCACAGTTTGCTCTTCCTAACATTAATGCCACTAATAGTAAAATGAAAGCATATGTATTGTTGGTGATGCTTGCCAGTATTCCAGTGTATTGATTTAGGACTGTACAATGTATTTCAGGAATAAGAAATCCAAAAGGTCTACATCAAGTCAGGTTAAGAAATCTTCTGACATTTCTGACAGACTGTTGATTTCACCTAAATTAATTTGTATTTTGCCACAACAATTTCTCTGCTAAAACCTTCCAGGTTTTAAGACAGCAGCACATATTTTCAAATGAAGCACTGACATTTTCCACTGAACATTGTGTTAAAAGCAATTTCTTTTCCACTTTTGTCAAGCATTTCCAACAATATATTGCCAGCTTTCTGCTGACTTTGTGAGAACCAAAGGCCATTTTAAGGGATTTGGATAAGAGTCTAATACACTTGCAATTGCTTTACTCCCACTCAGCTCTCCTAATGCCTGTAGTCCAGATTTCTGGCCCTTCCTGATGAGTTGACTGCAATATGACTCATCTCCTTCTTGACCTACCCAGCTGTTCTTATTTCATTTCCCTTCGCTAGGTCAGAGACAATCAGATCATTTATTTCAACCTTTCCAAAATGAAGGGAAAACAACATTTTTAAAGGACAATATATGATGACTAATGACCCAATTACATAGTCTCATACACGTATTTGTTACCCTGGATTTTGAATAGGACTCTGTTATTTGATATTGATTGATAATATTTTTAGGTATTTGGATACCAGAATATCAGAATAAGCATGACATATCTTGCTGATTTGTAAGGTCAAGAAAAAATTCCTCTTTATAGCAGTACACCAGAGCTCGGTGTAATACTGGGACTTTTCATTTTCCTTTGAAACACCAATTAGCAGCCACATCTAAAAACAAGTAACTAGCCCTAGTGAGCCAAAGGTCTAGGTTTTCACTGCAGTCCCTGTATATATCACTACAGAAATATCAATATAGCTTAAGGCTAGCCATTGAGGTTTCTATCTGCCTGCAGATTCTTGTCATGTTCTCTTTTTGCCAGGTCTCTCAGAGGAATTTGTTATGGTAGGCATCAGCCTTGTCTTGGGTGTAACATCACGAAGCGAAGATAACAGGATGGGAGAGTTAAGCTGGGCAGGAAAGAAGGATTAATGAGGGGAATGGAAACAAACTGGAAAGAGGAGATGATTTCTTTCAATAGGTTGGCCAAGGCAGGCAATATTTTTTTCTGTTTTTCTGTGGCTCGATGTCAAAAGCTCCATTATCTATGAGCAGACAGGAGAAGAAACAATTTGCAAAACATGAACACTTCAGCTTTATGTGCCTGGCATAGACCTTCCTGATTTTTTTTTTCCATCTATGTTATTTTCCTCTACAATAATAAAAAACCAACCCAGCAAAAGAGAAGTAGACCAGGACAGCAAGATCAGTGTGTTGTATCCACCAGTCCTTCCTTTGAAAATAGAAACTTCTGCTCACTTCTGGCACTCAAGAAAAACCTATAAAAAAGAAAAGACAGCCCTTGCTCATATGTGAGGTCAAGTAGGAGGCCAGCTCTTGCTTGCCTTACTGCCATGAACAAGTCAGCTGAACTTGCATATTTGGTGTGAACTTAAAGTGAGTGAAGCTCTGGAATGTACTCCTGATTTGCAAAGGGAAGTCAGTCCCCAAAAGGAACTTCACTGGGATCCAGGTGCCCCTCGTGTGTAAATACAGATGCAAAGTGGTGGTAAGCAAGTCTCTTCTATTGTGTAAATTAGCGAGTTCTAAGGTGGGGATTTAAGGGGAACTTTGTCCTGCAGTGGATAAAAGTGAGGGAGCTCTTCAGTACAGAAAAGGAGCCAAGGGAAGAATGTGCAGCTAATCCAGATGAAAGACCTACAGGCAGTCTCTAAAAACATGTCAGTACAACTGCCTGGGAGGTTTCCAAATGGGTGCCACATCTTGAACATCTTTCACAGCTTTATATCTGCCTTCGGTATGGAAATGAGAGAAGGGAAATGCTGATAGGAGGGTTGAGAGGAATAAGTGAGGTTATTTGAAATGCAGTTGTTGTTCTCTGGTGTTCGTTCCCTCCCCCCCTTAAGCCCCCCACAACAGTTTCTCATTTTTACAGAGACGAATCTGCCCTGCCAATTGTCTGGCTCGAAGGGCAGGACTAGTGACAGGTTTGCAGCCCTAGATCTCTTTTGAGATGGGAGTTCTCAGCATCAAGGTCAAAAGCAGGGGTCATGATCCCTCGCCTGCCTGTCTTTCACAGTGCTCCTGGCTACATGTACTTCTTTTTAGACATGGCAGATGGTGAAATACTAAAAGTACAAAGGATTACCCAAACCTATTCAACAGCTGAACTATTTGTGTATAATTGTTATTTTGGAGCTGGGGCGGCCTCGGTACACCCTCACTGTGTGTTTCACTTTAAGCTGCCCTTAGATGTGTGAGTTTGGAAGGCTAATGGGAAAAAGAGTGTTCTTTGCCCTGTTTCAAAAGGCTGCAAAGCATCCCCCAAATGCCTTTTCTGCAAATTTTCACATAAAATTTATGACCGTTCATCACAAAGGCAATATTATTGCTAATTTGAAACGAGCTGTGGCTATCCAGATCATTACCAATAATTTAGCAACCTGTGTTTTCTTTAGGCCAAAACTCTGAAATTTGAATGAGGCCCTAAAACTTTACTTGAGACTAAAATTTTAGTGAATTTCTTCACGAAGTAGAATTGTTCAAAATACTTTGTGCAGCTTTGCTGTTGTGCATCATGTGTGAGCAGAAGAGATTAGAAAGTGGAACGAGAAGGGTGTTGGCCTCATTCCGTTAGAATGCTGACAATTTTTTTTCTATATTTTAACATTTCTCAGTGATACCCAAATATAGAGTTTATTGCTTAATTCTGAATCTGAGAACACAAGAGTTTTTTGAATCAAACCAGAAAATGCCTTTACTAATTTCATGCATTTTCTAGAAGCCTTTAACAATTACTGCAGGACATGGACTGAACTGCTGCTGTGTTGATATCAGTTGTGATGGAGAATGGTTCTGAGACTCCTAAATCATTCCACACAACTCACAAGTGTCAACATACTTTCCATTTCCTTCAGAACTGCCAAAGCTGGGAGGGAGATGTGTGCATGAGGACATGGCAAGAGAAGGCCACATTCACCCTATCATTGAAAGAAAAGGAAAAGATGGGGGAAAAGGATGTGGACTACAATTTTCTGGTGTTTCAGCCACGCTGCTCACAGGCTGTCATGCCTTCAGGAGGAAAAGGACGTACTCTGGTGTGACTCTCACCAGAAAACTGAGAGCAATGTCTCAGCAGCCATGCGAGGAGGAAGTCACTGCTCACAGGTGTTTGGTGGAAGTTGCAGAGCTGCTGGCAGTGCTTGAGCTCAGCACACAGTTCTGTTGTCTGGCTGACAAAAATACACAGTTGGCAGCTGATGTAAAGGGAGGGAGCACTTGGAAAACCCACAGCCAAACCTGGTTCTCACAGACATCAGGGCAGATCTGACATGGCTCCACTGCTGAGTGAGTTTGACAATATTGGTATCTCTTTGGTCCCTGTTGGCAATCACTCAGTGCAAGGATGTACCTTGAGCAATATCCAGCACCTAAACACAGGCAAATGAGATAATTTTGCTTCTTTTTTTCTGCCACATGAACAGAAAGCTTCTGACTAGTGTTATTCTCATTCCGAGAAATGACAGTGACACCAGCTAAGTGAAAGGAGGCAATTTTGGGGGCAATGGGAGTGTCACCAGGAGTATATTGTTTTGTGGGTGATTACTCCATGGTACAGACCACAGAAAAGGCTCTGGGGATACCTTCAGTTATCAAATTATGTTTGCTGTTAGCAGAAAGCTGCAGCAAATCTAAGACCATAATTTTGTACTCGTGTGGCGTTGTGAAAACTCTCACCTGAACAATCAAAAATTTCCTCCTGAATACCCACAATATTATGCAATGCAGGCAACTTTTAGCATGCAAAGCCAGGCTTATTCAGCTGAATGCTGTGGTGTTCAACCTTAGGGGCATAAACAGGGCTTGTTCTGTCAAACTCAACAGAAGATACTGAAGATACTCGTGACATCCTATAACCTCTTGGGATTTATGTCTCCATCATACAGAATATGAGAGAACTGAATCCCCTCGGACCAGAGTTTTTCAAACCACAGTCTTATCCATGTCCACAGTCTAAGTTGCACTGACTGAATGCAAATCATGGATACACACACACACAGACACAAATTTTAGCACCAGAATCAGGACCAATGTATTTAAATAACCCTGGCTTTAACTTAAAGGTCAAAGGAAAATGAGTAATGAACTAGTTCTTAAACAATGCAAAATTGAGAAATGTTTCTGGTGTGCAATGTATGTGGCTGTTATCCTCCTTGTGCCACTAGAGTTCATAAATACAATGTAAAGGAAATGTCCTTTCATCTAATATTAACAATCAGAATTTGAAAAAAAGGCCATTGACCTTAACATGAACAGAATTCAAATGAGTAATAATTTCCTCCTATTTTAAAAGAGTTTTCAATAAATTTATTGTTTTTAGTTTTCATAGGGCTTGGCTGGTGTGCTGGGAACACTGCTATTTGCTTATCAAGCTTCTGCCCATATATATTCCAAATTAACGAAAAGCTCTCTAGCCTGGTGCTGGCTGTGATAGGGTTGTGCTCATACATGCTCTGTTGAAGGGTGGGTGGAATATTCTGTATTTTCTCATGCACTATATTTTATTGTGGATTTTTTCTGTGTGGGTGAGGGGGGAAGTGGATTACAAAATTAGGACTTTATTTTAGTTGCAGTGTAATTGCTTCAGCCTCCTTTAGATGTTTTGAATAACTTGTGAAGTAACAATGCACAAAAGCACAGGAAGCAATATGAGAAGCAAGCCCTTACCCAGCCTAGCTGAAATGCTTTGGCCACAGTTTACAGAGTTGGGTGCACAACACTGAGCACCAATACTCGTACTTGGTTCCCGAGAGAGGCTCCCTCCAGACCCGCAGGCCCCATTCCCTTAGTTCTGGCATCAGACCCTTGGGGATGCACGCTGAGGGCTGGACTCACAGAAAGAAGTGTTCCCTAGGGCTGGTTTCTGCCACACCTGTCTGGCACGTGCTCGTGGGCTGATGTGTCCGGCTCTGTCCACTGCTGCTGCCCAGGCGTCCCCTGGCAGTGCCTATGATCAGGACTGGTCCTACAGGTGAGCAGGAGATGCCCACATAAACAATTCCAACCTAGCTCATGACATGCCTCAAGCAAAACAACATCAGAGTTTTCCCCATTGTGAGAGGGAAGCAGGGCCTCTAATTTATCCCTTTCCTTCGAGGAAATGATTTCAAGAGCAGAAACTGTATATCCGTGGGCACAAAACAAATCTCACTCTTGTTCTTTCGGGGCTGTGGGCAAGTCACTGCCTATCCCAGGGACAGAGTTTTGTTCTGGTTTAACCTCACTAATTTACTCACCGGGGTGCTGTGGAGAGGCTTTGCATAACTGATGAATTTGGGTTATTTTCATGAAATTGCTGCATTACTGAATGTTGTGTTTGAGCCTGTTGCAGCCTGGATGTATCCTTGAGACATTTTCACTCTTCCTGTCCACATCCCTGCAAAATGCTATGCAGCAAGGAAAGAGACTCTCATTCCAGGCTCTGCTTGAATGCCAGAGATTCAGAGGGTGAACCTGGCCTGGGATCTGAAGCTCTGCAGTCTGAAGAGAAAGGGAGAATACTCAGAGGGGGAAAAAAGAAACCAGGATGTTCTCACTTCAAGAAAATGTAAAGGGGGAGAAGAAACTAGGGCAGAAGAGAGAAACAGGAGGGTAAGCTTTTACAGCAAAAGAGCTGTTGTCACAGCAGAAGATCAGAGAAACTGGCTGCATAGGATGGAGAAAATGAGATCCCCTGATTCATGGGAAAAGCCATGAGCAGCAGTGGTGACCACCTCGGGACAATGACCAACACCTAGAGAAGTCTCAAGAGTGGTGAACTTCAGCATGAAGCTCCATCCTGCTCTTCTACCATTTCACCTCAATCTTCGTGGTTCTTGCACTGGCGAGCGAAGGATCACTGCTTTTAGCACACTTCGTAAAGTCTGGAGTAACTTTGTCACTTCCCTGAAGGAATAAGTTGGAACCCCCAGCAGCTGCAAGGCTGGAGGTAGGGGAGGTGTTTGATCAAGCAGCTGGACATCTGTGGGGCTGCCCACACAAGGGACAGGACAGCTGAACTGCAACACTCCCGTTCTAGGACAGAGACACGACCAAAACATGTTAAGTACCGAAAAAACACATGGTAAAGGAATGGCTTGGGAGTGATCAGGCCACTTGAATTTAAGAGTTTTTAGAATTAAAAAAAAACCCCAGCAGCCTCTTTCACGGGGAGCCGCGAGAGTTTTGTGACTCCTGCTTGGTGTAATTGTGGTGGACTCGGAGCTTTTCGCCCGTGACTGACATGCAGGGCAGCCTGTGCAAAGGCTGGGGTCCACACGTGAGAACGACCAGGCTGAACCCTGCTGTATTTATTTGTGCTGCAGCGGCACCTAAGGGCAGCCGAGAGCCTGAGCCACTCTGTGACAGGCACCAGCATCTACCTGAAGATAAAAAAATTCCCTTGCTTCTGGCTAGATGAAGTAGATGAAGAGTAAAATGCTGATACGGCGACAAGTGGTGGCTGAGCTGAGCAAGCTGACCCATGGGAAGTGGAAATGTATGTTTATTTACTTACTTCAGTAATCAGGGCTTTTCCTGCCTTGCACTTTTTGCACTTGTACTCTTTCCAAACTGTCCATGGGTACCAGACCCCTTTAGTTTGTTTTGCAGACTGTGAATCAGATGCTACTTGGGAACTAACACAGAAAGAATAATTTTCCTGTGGTGAAATGATTAATTGGGTGATCCAGCCTTCCAGAGGATGCACCAGGCCAGCATCTCCTCTGGGTGATTTAAAAATGCCAACAAAACAGTGGGTATTTACTGCATAGACTGCAATGAGGGTGGAAAGCGAGCTGCTGTCTGACCTGTGAGAAACATCCAGCTGGACAATAAAATGTTTCCCCACCACCTTCTGTTTGCTGTCACCTGTTATTTCCACGAGAGACATGTGAGCTGGGACTAGTTCTGATGTAATCAATGCAATTCCCTGAAGCCCAGTTGAATGGCTCTGATTAGCACCAGCCAAATATCTGGGCCACAGACTTTCAGGGGAGCCTTCTTGTCTCAGAGCTATTGTTAATTCTTCCTGTTTATTGCAGTTCAGCACAAAGCCTTACAGCCTGTCCACAGAGCAAAACAGCCAGAGGAGCCGAACCACTTTTTAGTAAAGGTCTCTTGCCAGCTTTTGCATGTTTCTCCTATCAAAGACAAGAACTGAAACATCTGCAGTGTGCCCAGTGCCAGTGTCCCCTTCTTCCAAATATTTAAGTGTTAGTTTGAGCACTTCACAGAGTGATTTTGAAGTAATCGTATCTCTCTGGATAAGGTTTTTTTACTACACAGAAGATTAGATTTTGGGACTTTAATATTTCACTTGCTAAAGGCAGATCTAGGATAGTGAGTTGGTAATTTATCAATACACTATACAAAGAAATCCAGAGGGCCTGAGGTAGGAAAGATGCATGTTCCTCAAAGGACAGAACCACAGCCAGGAGCAGAGTCAGGCACAAACCTGGAGAAGAGCAGGAACAGGCAAAGCCAGAGGAGTGAGGAGGACAGTGCGGGGAACAGGGCTCTGATGGACAGGCAGACATAATCATACCTGAATTAGTGATGTGTCAGGCTCCACAGGGAACACTCCTCCTTCCTCCCCCATGTTACTATTAGTGTGACATTTCCAAAGGTACAAAGTGCCTAGTGTCCATGATTACTCAGCAGGAACTACCATTAAAAATGCCTTTTAATGGCACTGAATGTCATTTTAGCCTGACAAGAAACACAGTCTAAGACCTGGTTCCAGTTTGTGGTGAGAATTGCTCTTGCGGATCGGCCAAAATTAAATTGAACACGTGCTCAAGGCAGAAAATGGGCAGGGAAAAAGCATTATTAGGGCTGGACAGTGCAGTGGTGCTGGCAGCAATGGGTTTATAAGCCATGTCATGAACTGTACCACAGTTCTTCTCAGCCTCTTGGCATAGCTGTAGAATATCATGATTTTTGAGCTGTTGGCAGTGAGCAAGGCACACAGGGATGTGAATTACCTGGCCGGGGTATATCTCCTTTTCTAGTACTGGACCTGTGACAGGGACATAGGCAGAAAGTACATGGACTGAACAAAATGCAGCACAAATCTTTTAGATGAGGAACTACACAGAGAAGGGGGGCAGAGCCTGCCAGTTCTCTCAGTCATCTAATCCAGGAGCTGGGGATGGCAAATGAAGATGGCAGGGAAAGGCTCTGAACAAATGAAAGGAGGCACACTGCAGAGGGTGTACATGAGCTGTGGAACTTCTTGCTCTGGGATGTTTTTGATGGAAAAGCCTTAAATGGGGCAAGAGGAAGCTGCACAAGATCATGCAAGAAAAATCATTGAAGGTTACTGCATAGGTAAAGACTACTCCAGTTTAGAATACCCCTGGAGCAGGAATGGCTGAGGGCTGCAATTACTCAGAGTATCTCATAGTTCCTTGACATGTTCCTATAGTCTTCTTTAGGCATTCCCTGTTGGTTGCTGCTGGAAACAGTAATTAATCTAATCCAGTATGGCCATTCTTATAGTTAAATGCAATTTAAAATTATATTGTACAACAAAGGGCAGTGTCTCTAGTGTGACACGAAATAGCTGTGACTTCTCTCAGCATCTTCAAACTCCAGGCAACATCAGCAAGGACAAACTGAGGGAAGATGGAGGTAATTAATTCTGTCATTCGGATGACCTAATACTCAGGAGTGTCACAGCACTTTCTCTTAGCATTTGACTGAAAAGTACATAGGGTGTATGGGGATTGTCATGCTTTGACATATTTGATTTGCTTCGGGTTTGATGGGCTCTATTCTTTGGACAGTTTATCCTCAGTGGACACATTCACAGGAGAAATGGATTTGGATATGAATGCACTTTGGAAAAAGAAAGGTGCAGGACTGCCAGATCACCCCACACAGACACAGAGACCCAAAAACTGTTGCAGTGGCTTGTAACAGAGCCATCTACTGTCTCACACTGATACTGCCTGTCTCTGCTCCCGGGAAGGGTCCTCAGGACCAGGCTGCATCCTACCTGGGCTCACAGTCGGGATAATGACTCACTGGAGAAGGCAGCTTTTAATAGCAAAGTGCCTGAGAGTAACAGAGTCATGGGAATGGAAGCAGAGATGATTCCTTGGCCTGGAACAGCAGGCTGGCTATCGTGGAGGCCAGATAGTGTGATAGCTCTGAACAGTAGATGAAGAGCATGGCCACGAGAATGGTGTTATTTGATGAGAGCTCGGAGCAGATGGGCAGTGTGGCTAATTAAAGGGCTAGGGATAATGTTTCCTAAATTAAAAAAAAAAGGCCTTTTAAGAAACCATAATCTGCATGTACAGGATGTCTCAGAAGGGGAAAAATTGAGATAGGGGAAATTTATAAAATAAAATTTTAAAAAAACCTAGTTTGTTTCAAGTACTGGAATATTCTCATAAATGAGATAAGTGCGCTTAAAACTGATTGTGTTGGTGATTGGATGGCAAGGTTAGCAGCAATGGCAAGGGAATGGAACAAGTAACCGAGGAGGTTTGATTATTCATAGGTGCCTAATCCCCATCAACGTGAAGAAAGCTGATCCACACAACACCACTGCAGATCTGGTCCGGGGAATTTGCTATCCAAGAGATCTGAGGAGAGTACTGAAGATCTATGCAGACTCTGAAAAGGGCAGCAGAGCACATCCGATCTGGAATTTGCTGTTGAGCATTCACACTGCGGTGGTCCCCGGGGGTTTCGGTTGTTCAGAGGTGCTCAGTGTTGCACTAATAATTCTCCTGCTTGTTCCTGCTGCTGCAGCTTAATTTGCTCCTCAGTCAGATAAAGGGTGCAAGCAGAGGTGGAGAGCATGTTTGTTAAGGGAGCTTCTTTGATGCCATATTTTTATTTGTGTGACCTATGATTCAGATAATCCATATCTATCCTTTTTAAAGTGCCATATCTTGAAGATTAGTTTTCCCTCAGATACTTCTAGGCTGACTCACTCTCTCCTTCACGGGGTGGTTGCATAGCCCACAAATTGCCCATGTCGTGGTGGAAACTACCTGCAGAGGGAGGCTGGGGTGGGGAACAGGTCAGACACGGGTAATGTTGGGATAACAGGAGAGAAGTTCATGTGAAAAGCGGAGGCTGGTGGGATGTCAAGGAAGAAAGCTCTAGGTTAAATTTCCTCTTGTAATACTCACTATTTAACCCTCACTGTTCCTGAAATAATTATGGTTTTGGCAGCTAAAACCCAGATTGTATATGTGAAAATGTAGATTAAAGCAAAGCAAAGCAGACAAAAAGAAATACCAGAGACTTAGTTTTTCAATGTGTAAGATGAAGATAATATCTATCCAAGTATTAAAAGAGCTAAAAATTAATACTGTCCACAGACTTGTTGGTAATAGTTAGGGTAAACTGAATTATACTGATGTAGGGCTGCCTTTGAACAAAAGCATTGCAAAGAGTGTTTAGGAGATCTGAAGAGTAACAATAGATTAATAGAGTTAGAAGAAATGGAAAAGAAATTAAAGTATGACTAATGCAAACAAATTTCTATGAAATGACCATTCTTCTTACCCACTTTGGCAGTTAACATGCCAGTTATGCTCTCTAGGTAGACAGTCAAGATTTTTTTAAATTAACACAGAAGGTATTTTATAAGCAAAATTTCATTTGATCAGAAGTTTCAGGTTGGTAAAAATAGCTTTCATGTACTGTAGGATTGGCCTGTGGTACTTACTGCACCAGACATTCTTGACTCAGGAACTTGGCATGATTAGGGCAATTAGTCATGTTTGAGTAAGAGAGCGGCCCAGGTTATATAAGACACTTAGACTGGACCACAAATAAATGAAAAAAATTGTGGTTAAAATGAGAGTTTTGCTATAAGGATCAAAGTGTCAGAGTTTTTAACTGGAATTTTGGCTCTGTTGACAGTGATTGGGGTTTTCATTTCACTGATGGCCCATGTGCCTAATTAGACATCATCCAAGGCCTTCTACTGGCCTAAAATTTGGGGGTTAAAGTGTGCACATGGTATTATTTATGTGATCTTTTAAATCTTCATTTTAACAGGTCTTGGAAGAACAATCTGTGATAATTTCTGAACTATAATGATGGTTAATTTAAAATTTGATAAGTCTGACTTGGCCCATTGGGAAGTGCTTTATACCTTTCTAATTCATGGGAATGATATGACATTTCTCTGTCTCATTAAACCACAAATTTAATTGTACATCGTTGAGCTCTTGGAGAAAAATTAACTTATGTACCCCAGAAGAAATCACTTCTTATTATGCCAGCTGCAGCTGCAGTAGATAGCAAAGCTATTATCAGGATATAGCTGTCTTGCATTCTTCCTTGGTCTTTAGGGCAAACACCAAGAAATGATGTAGCTATGGAGAAAAACGAAATTGCAAAGAGTGTAAGCAGCCTTTCCAGAAGAAACAGAAGTCAGGAGATCCCAACAAGCTCCTACAATGAACTCTGTCACACAAAGTGAATACAAAATATATTAAAGTCTGGTTTTATGTATTGTTTTGTTTTCCCTGAAATAAGAAAATTGGAAAGTAAAAGAGATAATGTTCAGTTTTAAACACAAAGACCAATTGAGAAAGGAGATTTTTAATAACTCTTTATATTCTGGTGTGTTCTGAGTTTACTGTCTTCTATGAGTTTACACAACTTTGTTTGGAGCAACTGACTTCTCATCCCATAACCTAGAGCAAGAAACTTGAGTGAAGTGATAGGAGATCTATCACTGCTTGACTCCTCCTGATATAAACATGAAACAAATATCAGATTCCCCAGCAGCCCTTATTTTGGCTGCCGCCCAGAAGGTGTTTTTGGAATTTATGAAAGATGATAGGCTGACCCATGGAGGCAAATCATACACTCTGTAGTAAAATCATGAAGTGTATTTTGTGTGCACGTCGTAAGTGGAGATGGGTCAAGTGGTCTCCCTGTAATGTGAGCATTGGCAAGCTCAGCCTGGGGCAAGAATGGGAATAATGTGTCCCACAGCACTTCACGTCATTCATTTCAGCAGGGAGATCAAGTGTGCAGCCAACAGAGGCTTCTCCCAGCTCAAAATACTCATCTGCATAAGCACACACACACCAGCTACAGCTGTGTGAACACTGGCACCTATATTAATGCATAAAAAAATCCTCATTTTGCAAGGACCAGCTCAGAATGCTCTTACAGGGCTCAAGAAGGGGTCTTAATTATAAGAGTGACAGAACACTATGAAAAGCACCCATGAAGACTTCTGCCAGTCTTGAGATCTATTTAACTAAAAGAAACATAACACTGCAAACATTTTTTTTGAAAAAAGGCAATCCCTCAAGACTCCTGTCACTATCAGCCGAAACAGACTCAGTGGCAGTAACTATGAACAATAGCTGAGCATTTACTGGGGTTCTAACTCATACAGCATCCTTTGCAAGAATGAAGAAGAGAAGAACATCTCAAAACACTCTTCCCCATGGAACTGCATAATCACCTCTCTCTTTTTCCTTCTGGCTCAGCGAGAGCCCCAGCCGACAAGTCACACAAATATTTGTTTACCTTGAAGTGCGTAAGTGCTACAAATGAAGTGAATGGGATTACTCGCATGCTGAGAGATAAATATGTGCTTTGTTGGATCACAGCCACAGACCTCAGCAACTTGGGCTGAGCAGTAAACATGGCCTGCAGAAAGATCCCAATCCTTTGACCAGATATTGCACTACTGGATCCCTTCTGTAGTAAGCATGTCTGGTTGCCAGTTTCTGTGTATTTCACCTTGCTCTGTTATTTGTGATTGATATTTTTGCTCTGTTATCTGTGGCAGGTAAGACCCAATTATCTCCTAACATGCATAACATGATACACCTTCAGAAAACAAATAAAAAGTCCTATTAAAGAGTATTTAGCTGTATTTAGCTGCTAAATACTAAATATAGTATTTAGTATTTAGCTGTATATAACCTCTTTGCCCACTCTTTCACAGCCTTAGCAAGTAAGTGACAGCCTCTGGTAAATTAATCCTATTACAAAGAAGCCACCTCTGGCTCAGGAACTTCCTGAGCTGTCACAACCAAGAGGGGAGTAGGAGAGTCTCCAGGGAAGGATGTCTGTATGCTTGAGATATCATTCAGATCAGCCAGGAGTATAGTAGTGATGGATGTTGTAGCTTAGGCAGAGAAACTAAGCTTGAGAAAACTACCTATGGAACATCTCTCTGTCTCCTGACTCCTTCTGAGGCTAGAGCATAATTCAAGGTTCACACATTTTGTTCATGGCTGTCATGACATGAACTGTCATGGATGAAGAGGTGAGGGAACAGAAAGCAGATTAACAGGCAAAGCAGTAAGAGCTGGAAGAGAGCATGGGCCGGGTGTGAAGGGAAGGGATCAACAGGAATGCCTGGTAGAGTGGAGAGGATGGTTGGGTGTAAAAAGTGAGTAAAAGATGGAGAAAAGGATTTAAGGGGCGAGGATAATCTGTATTTGTCTCATTTCTGGTTTTGCTGGGGTGTATAAACCCTCTTATGTGGGACCCAGAAGGGTGAGGTGTCCGCAGCAGTGCTGATGTCTTAGATCCATGTCTGTGAGGTGTTTTCACTCAGGTGAGATAAGGGGGTCGCTGTGTGGTCTCTTACACCTCCAACACCTTGAACAAATGTGTGGAACCCTTTCCCTGGGGACTTGGCACACATCCTTGGAAGGGATGTCCTACAGCCCTCGTCCTCTCACCACCACAGGTGGTTCTGTTTGGATGCTTTGGAGAAAGCTCTCTGCTCGCTGACTGAAAACATCCCACTCCGACATTGGTGGCTCCAGCCAGAGGTCTGCTGGCAAATCCTTGCCTTCTTTCAGGGCTGATGTCCCAGTAGGAGCTCAGGGCCCCCATGGGGGATGATTTGACACCGTCAGCCCCCACAGGCCCCCAACAGCCCTGGGGAAAGGAGAGGGTGTGCAGAGTGGGGCCCATCAGGGTGTACTGCCATGGTGCACCACAGCCACCCGTCCAGGGCTGCATCCCCTGACAGTAATGAGGCCCTTGGCAGGTAACAAAGGCACTGGAGTTATTACTTCTCCTTTGCATAAGTATGTAAAATTAAGGGCAATTATCTGTGGCATGTACCACAGGAGGCAATGTTTAATTAATGTCTAAGGGAGGCATGTGCTTCTTCTGGAGACATGCAGCCCTCCCTCCTGTCAGGTCATCAGGGCTGTTCTTCTGGAGACAGCCAGGCCTTCCTTCCCTCAGGTCACCAGGGCTGTTCTCCCTCTCCTCACGGTGCAGAGATGGGCATGGTGCCATGGGATGAATCTGCAGAGATGGGGGTTTGGCATTAAGGGTGCCATGCTGTGATGACACACAGAGACCTGGGCGTCCTCTTACACTCAAGGAGTTTAGTGCTGTCAGCATGAGGTGGCTGCTTCATGGGGTCTTTGGTTTTGTGGGCAGTTTTTTCCCAAATGGCACTTTTTGACATGAGCACCAAAACTCTGCCCAGGAGCTTGCACAGTGTTTGTTCCAGTGGGCAGGGCAGGAGGGGCTGCAGAGGGCAGGAGGAGCAGTATCAGGGATGGTGGACAGGCAGGAGCATAGGCACTGGCTGTGCTCAGAGGGAGACAGAAACTTCCAACATGAGCCCTGGCCATGAGTGCAGAGCAAAAGCTGAGAAATGCTGTCCCTTCTCTCCTGCAGCCTTGCGGGACAGCATTTCTGCTCTGAAAAGCAGCACTCACTCACCAGCTGCAGTGCAGGCTGGGCACTCACAGTACCAAAAGCATCCCGATGTGTCCCAGCACTGCCACTGCTCCTGCCAGCTGACTGCTCACTGCAGGACAGCCTCACATGCCAGCCTGTTTTGGCCTGGTCCTGCACGCTGTTGTGAGCTTTTTAGCATTCCAGGCTTCCAATGATTTTTGCAAGGAGGGACATACTCCCCCACCCCCCCACTTCACCCTTCCCAGGGCTGTCAGTGCTGTAGCAGTGTGACAGGACCTGGGGTCTCAGGGGGTTTGATCTCCTCACCTGGCTCACCCCACAAAGCTCTTCCTGGGATGGGCACTCGTGTCACACCAACTCGGTGACAGTGCTGAGTAAGGATCCATCACATACGGGTTTGCTTTCAGAAATGTGGTACTGAGTGACAGTTCTCTTTATTCTTAATGCTTTTCTTCACCAAATGGTTGATGGAGTATTTAACAGAGAAGTAGCAGGGCACTTTATAAGATGAAAATATCATAAATATATGCAAAGGATGTTGAAAATGGATGCTGTGACGGCAGAGACTTCTAGGCTCTGGTGTAATATGACAATGTTGAGCAATTGGCAATTGGCCTGTTAATAAGCTGCTGGCAGCACTGCTGCAGATGCTGGCAGGCCTTAACATCAACCTACACTGAAAAACGTTTGCAAATGCAAAACAGAGACAGCTGGTTATGAGTTCTGTTACAGCTACACTTAGTAGCTAAAAAATGGACCTTCCATCCTCTCCTGAGGTGTGTGGTTGGGGGGATATGTATCAGCACTGCAGACTTGGCAGCTCCTCTCCATTTGGAACAATTAACTGAAAAAAACACGACAGAAAATCAATACTGTTGAGGATTAATGAGCCAAAGCATGTACTTCAAGTGAAAATGTTTGCAGCTTTTCTTTAAAAAAGAAAGCCTCGTGTAAGATAACAACCAAAGGGATGAGTGGCAGAAAGACACTGGTTCTGTGCTATCGCCACTATCAGAGGAAAAGGTGACACAGTCTGGTGTGTGAGGGTCTGCTGCAAGCCAGTCAGCTCAGACACTGCTTGGTGAAGTTGATGTTAGAAATAGGAACCGAGTTGGGCTTATTCACTGCTTCCCTTCCCCTTCCCCTCCCCCTTCCCCTTCTCCTTCTCCTTCTCATTTCCCTTCCCCTTCCCCTCCCTTTTTTTCCTTGCAGAGGTTGTAGGTATTTTGCTATTATTTCTCTCTGCTGATTTCATTCAGAACGTGATACAGACCATTCCAGCTGTTAGCAGAGGCCAGCTGCAAGAGTCCCTCTTGTGTTGTCCCTCTGCCCCTCTGCGTGTCCTCCTGGGACACCTGCGCATCCAGCTGAGCTTCCGCCCCGCTTTGGTACAAAACACAGCACACACGAATTCTCTCTTACCGACCGCGTAAGCAGTCCCATTCGATCCTCGCAGCGCCGATCCTGCTCCCGAGATCCCCGCAATGCTGTGAAGGGACAGACGATGGCACTGCAGCATCGCCTTTCCTCTCCTGCTGCCAGGGATGCCTCTACGGGAGCCGCTCATCCCCATTGCTCTGACCCCCTGACTTCCAGCTTCACTTTAATGCTGGTTCTGCACCCGCTCTCCCTTGGAACAACATTGTGCGTGGACCTAGATAGGTCCCCTCCGCCGCTGGTGTGGGGAACCTGGGTTCTGTGCAGATAGAGCCGCATTCCCGTCATTGCACCAGGCTGTGCGAGGGAAAATGCTCAGAGCCTCCCTTTAGAACGCACTTTCCTCCCCCTCGATCGCTGCCTCTTTCCAGGCGCTCTTCATCTGTCTCCATCAGGGTCTGCTGCTACCACGGGGGTGACGTTTTACTGTCAGTGTGTACAACAGTCAGTGTCTCTCCTGACACCGCTTAAGACCACATTTCCTTTTTACACAGCTACATCATATTGGCAGCATGTAATCATCCCATAATCGCCTCATATGCACAGGTCTTTATCTGCTTCACTCAATTCTAGTAGAAGAGTTCCCAGCTTATAGAAAAGGTTTTGTCATCAGTTCCTTATTGCGAGACCCTGAACGTTGTACTGTGAATTATGTACTGTGAATTTCGTAGTATTTTTATTAATATTCCAGTTCCTTAAACTCACTCAATTTTTCTCATACTGCATCCCTAATTCTTTTCTCCATGGATGATGCCTCTTACCTTTGTGTCATCAACCGTTCACTAATGCAAATATTAGTCATTATCACCTCTGATGATCTCCATTAACAACTATTCTCTGACATTATATTTCTCACCTTAACATCAGCCATTGCCACGTCCCCTTAGCCAACTCCCTCTCCACCACACAGTTTCCATAACAGCAGTTTGAGTTTTCTGTGGCTTGCTCCCAAACAGGGGTGACTTTTCACCCCGCTTTTGAACACGGCAGTGCCAGGTGAATTGGGCAGAGCACAGCAAATCCAGCCTCCACTTTAGTGTCTTTTCATTATCCGTTTCATTGCACAGAGCAGAGCTCTGAAGGCTTTGCCAGGGAAGAGGTGTGGAGCCCTTTGCTCGCAGCTCCCTCCCGCTCTCCAGAGAGCCAGGGAATGCTGCAGCCAGTAACTCGTGTGCTGGGTCCTGTGCTGCCCTGGCTGGCAGGGAAATCTCTTTGCTCTTAGAGCAGCCAGCTCACAGCTGGAGCTCCAGAAGTGATCACAGAATTGTGCTCAAGTAAGAGCATTCAAATCCTGCCTTGGCCACAGGGAAGGGCAAAGCGAGACGCAGTGACTTGCTCGAGGTCACCAAGCAAAGCTGAAGCCAGTGCTCCCTACAGGAAGGGTGGGAATGGCACACTTCCTTCTTCTTCAGCTTCCCACTGCAACGTGAGGCCACCCAAGGGCTGCTGCTGGCTGGAGGCTGGGCTGGCTGCAGCTGAGCCCTGGGCTCTGATGCACACAGGCATCCTCACATGTTGCAGGCGTACACAGGAAGGGCTTGGCTTAACTTTTAAACTGTTGCTGGTGTTTTAGGCCAGTGTGCTTGAATCAAACTGGCAGGCTCCACTAAGAGCTTTCCCAGACAGTAGGGAGCACACTTCCTTTATTTTTCAGCAGCTCAGCTGGAGACATCCAAAAAAATCGTCTGCATTTCAAAAGAGGCTATAAATGAAATGCTTGTGATGTGGCTGCGCCAGCTAGACAGGGAGCTCACTATGTGAAAGAAACTTTATAGCTGCACTGCTGATGGGGATTGGCTTGTGTGGGTTTGTGGCAAACCCTGCTCCATGGCCCAGGGACATGATTCTGCTCCCCACACTCTGGGGCCAACACTTAATTAAATATTGCACAGCTTAAAATCTTTACAGGATTTCATTTTTAGAATATATAGAAATTTCTAGCCTAATGTACTTATGATTCAAATATATGCAGTTAATTGATGTTTCCTGTGGCTTCCAGATGGTCTAAAAGGAACATTTTATATTGTCCTGATTACTAGCACAAGAAAGAGATTTTAGGAAGGAAATGGAGCACTTCAACCTGACACAAGTATTTGCAGTACAGCAGACAGGGAGGTCACAGAGAAAAGGAAAGGACTGTCTGGGTGTTCTCCTCTGCCATCAGGATGTCATTCTTGCTTTGGTCTCATTCTTTAATGATTTTTAGTATGGGGAAATAGAACTAATTTTATATGTTCTTACCTGATAGAAGAGGAAAACAACTGCTGCAATGACTAAACTGCCTAGATGGAAATTATGGACAACTTGGGCATCCATTTCTCCATAAAGGAAAGGAGTGTGGTGAGTGTGGCATTGTTCCTGCTGGTGTCTCTCACGGAGCCAGCAAGAGTCTGGTTCACACATCTTGAGTACACTGTGATCAGGAGGAAGTGCAGAACCTGCTCAGTAGCATCTCTAGGACCCCAAAATTTTGTCCCTTGCGCTGATACAGATAAGGCCCCTTTAGGAGAAGGGTCCTTCCACAGACTGAATGTCTGCAGGGTGCCGTGCTGTGTTTTCAGAACATTGCAGTGGGTACTGATAGGTGGTTGTATATGAGTTGGGGAGTGTATTTCTTAATCATTAGTGTCCCTGGGCTTGCCCCTAGTGTTTTTTAGGATGGGGTAGTGTTACTTCACAATCCTTGGTGCATCCTTTCCTATTACAGGTGACAGGAAGCAGAGGTGTCACTTAAACAGAAGCCATTACAAAGAGGGCAGTCCCAGGCTAAGCAAACATTTTCTTTACTTTTTCACCTTAAAGCCTGAAATTATCAGTGACACAAAAAGCCCTCAGTGGACAGGTACCACCCCACATCACCAACACTTTGTCCCACTTACATCCAGCCTACTTTCCTCGTCTTGTCTTCTGAGATATTATGATGGCAGTGAAACAGTCAAATCTTTCTTCTCACGCATGTTTCCCCACACACACACCACACACACTCTTCTTCCTTTCCAAAGTCTCTGATGGGCCATGTGGTTTGTCCTAAGGTAAGAGCACCAGGCGGGTATTGCAGGAGGAAGCGTCAGGATGCTCACATAATTAATGAATTCCAGAGGAGGGGAAGTTGAGCTGTTTGTGATTGACTTGGGTGCATACTGGCCTGTAAAAGGGGATAAAATGCTGCTGGAGGCTGGGTCAGCTGGGCAAACTGGTCTCACAAGGTTGCAGACAGCTTTGGGGTGGATCCCACCCACTCCACCCCTCCCTCCCACACCATATACCACTGAGTAAAAATGCAAAGATCTGGTCAAACACAGAGATAAAATTCTAAAGTAGCTCCATAGGTCCTTTATAATTGTGAATTCTGCAAGGGCAGAGACTGCAAGCATGTGTTTTTCTAGCCAGACCTGCTTATATTAGAACCTATTAGACAAAGGTATTGGCCAAATGTGAGACTAAGGGCACCACGCTACGCTAAGACTTCTCCAGGAAGTTCAGAGAACGAGGTCTTACTGAAGATCAAGACTCAACAGGAAGCACCATGACCTGATTGTATGACAATCCATTGTAATAGATAATAGAGCTGTTATTTATGTATTTCAATGGCAGTATTTAAATACTGTATTGGCAATAAATCTAATCATAATCATCCACATAATCACTGTGTTCTGGTTCTCACAACTGGCTGAGATCCTTCCCTCAACTACTCTGCTACAGGTATTCTTTCTTCCCTCCTCCTTCTAGCCAGCCTGTGAGCTCCTGGGCAGGTTTCATCACCTCAACCAAAGTGATAAAGCACCAGGGACTCCCAGACCTCTCTTAATTCCTTACAGACAACACACAATGTAGGGACAGATCCTCTCAAACTGGTGTGTGCATCCCTCACAGGCCTTGCCTTGCATGGCTGACCTAGCAACCTGTTTTTCTCCAACCTCTGATAACCTTTCCCAGATCAGCTTTGTGAAAGGCAGGACCTTGTAAAGACCTTCCTTTCCATAATATTTTTTTGCCTTGTTACACTTTTCTTCAAATGTGCTCCTTTCTAATTTCCTTTCCCCTCCCTCACTGGTAACTTCCACCCATGCTCCGTTCTTCAGACATGTTTTGGGATCAGCACACAATTCCCTTGGAAAGTGCACACAATTCCCTTGGAAAGGTTCTTGTTGCCATGTTCAGAAGACGACTGAGAAGCTAACTCTGGAACTAGTGCCAGAAAGATCAAAATTGGATCTTGAAAATCCTTCTTTCTTGCTGCTGTTCTCTGGAAGTACCTGTTGTACTAAAACCAAACGCTGTCTGTTTTGACACAGAGTTTTCACAGGTGCTTAAAGGTCATTCTTGCAGCATACTCAGGGGCACCTCAGCCTTGACAAGATGGGTCAGATTGCTGTCTACCCTTACCTGGGCCTTCTGTTTTTAAACTGGAGTGATAACAATTAGAGTCCACTGATATATCAACTTAGTGATCAAGTAATCGCTGACTTTTTAAGCCATGAAATGACTGATTGAGTGAATGCTCTGAGTGAATGCAGCAGATTTGGTGCAAGCTCTGTCTGTCGGAGAAGTACAGTCAACCCAGTTTGAAATCACTCCTGAACACACAACAAAGGGAAAAATTTTAATATAGTCGGAAAATTATTTGAAAATTCATTCACATGAATGAATGCTCTAGATGTGGCCCAGAGAAGCTGTGGATGCCCCATCCCTGGGAGTGTTCAAAGCCAGGTCGGACAGGGCTTTGAGCAATGTGGTCTGGTGGAGGCGTCCCTGCCCATGGCAGGGCGGTGCAATGAAATGACCTTAAAGGCCCCTTCCAACTCAAACCATTCTATGGTTCCATTATTCTATGCATTCCATGTCCTAGAAGTACTTGACTGCGTAGCTGAGGAACAGAAATAGCACTACCTGACCTATCTTCCCTTTTAAGCACTGCAGTTGAAAGGTTGGGGTGTTAAGCAGTCTCACTGTACACACACTTCTAAAAGGTAAAAATGTGTTTGGGAAACAGGGTCATGAAGCACAATTCAACCCTGGGAAATGCCAGCTAGATCAGAGGCTTTCTGTCTTAGCTGCCCTAAGACAGAAAGAGGCCCAGTTCTTCCCCAGCCAAACAGTTTGCTGTGAATATTTCACACTGAGCTGCGTACAATGAATCACACAGCTCCTACACTCATCTGCACCCCGGGTCACCCAGTGGGGATTCCTCTGCTGCTGCCATTCAGGGCCAGATGCTATAATAAACCTTACTAATAATACTGCAACTTTGTCTGCAAGCACTGTGCAGAGTATAAGGAAGCCATTTGTCTGGAAAAGGGTGAAAAAAGTTTGGACAGGACAGTTTCCTCAGCTCTTGCATGTCTTTGCTTGCTGTCAAACAACCTTAAGCTGCTTAGCATTTGTTTTGTTGTTTTGTTTTGGGGGGTTTTTTTGTTTTTTTTTTTTTAATGTTCAGGGCTAATAAGATCTTCTGTGAAAAACACAAGAATATATTCAAAAGGCAAGAAAAACCCTATTTCTCCAAGGCATTCCTCATATTGACTGGCATATTTCTGCAGGGCTTTAAACAGGGAAAAGCATACACTCTCCAAAGCTCACAAACATGTATATATTTCTTTGCTGATGCACATAGGGGCAGGAGAAGTTAGCATCTAAAAGCAGGAGCGTTTTTGCTGTTATCTGTCAGAGCTTTGATCATCTCCTGATATTTCAATTAGTTCTGTTATTAAGGACAGAGTAGAATTGGGGTTAGAAGGTGTTCCAGGTCAGAGCAAAGGTTTGCTGTCACTTCAGATGAGTTATTAAACCTGCCCTTTAGCAGCAGCCCATTTATTTGGCATTTTTTTCTTGCTTTTGCCTGGAGAGCTGCTGGGGACCAGGGTGAAGACCCCTGACTTGTAATGTGGCAGCAAGTCCTGTGTGTCCTTTAGTCCTGCCTGGCTGAGTGGGAGCTATGAAACGGGTCTCCATAAAGGTGTTTCTAATTGAATTGGTCTGTAAGAGGAAGGCAACTCCTTCGCTGAAGCCTTTGGCCTCAGTCCCATTTGCTCCTTGCCCTCCATTCCCCAGTTCCCTGCTCGGGAAAAGAGAGGCAGAGCACGGGGTCAAGAGCTGCCTACACAGTCCCTGCCCTGCTGCCCTGCACTCCCCCATCCCTGCAGCTCCTGACAGGGACAGCCTCCTTCTCCTCCAGCTCACAGCTCCAGAGAGGGAGGATGCTGGCAGAGCAGCTAAAGAGGAAAAGAGAGGGGGGTGCTTTTCTCCACTGCTGTTCACACACTGCTCAAGATGCTGCATCTGCCCAGCTGGGCAGAGCTGTGGGGAGCCAAGTGCTTTGCCCCAGCATTACTGGATTTTGCCTGGCATGGGATTTTCTTTTCATTGAGATACTCAGATTAAATTGTCTTGTGGGACACCTTGCATCACTTTCCCTCTGTTTTTACCCAGAAGCATCTCATGCCAGTGTGAATCTGGAGCCAGTGCACTGGCTTCAAAGGGACAACAGGTTTGCCTGAGAGCAGAACCAGGCGTCACCACAGACAGTGAAAAATCTGGGATGTGTGAGGTTCCTGCACGTTTAAAAGCTGCATCACAAAGGCTGGGCCAGATTATCAGCCCTTTCCTTCCAGCTCCAGAGGAAATGGTGAACACCTTGATCCTTTAGGGCTGACAAACACCCTCAGCACGAGGCTGAGCACAGAGAGTGAGAAGTGGGTAAAGCCAGCTGTTATGGCAGGCCCCAAAATAGCATCTGAGGGAGGACATGTAGCCAGGCACCGCTGAGCACTGCCTGGGCTGGGCTGAGAGGGCAGCAGCCTCTTGCTTTGGCCCAGAATAGAGCAGATGCTCTGGGGCTGCTGCAGGGCTGCTCGGGAAGGAGAAATGCTCTTCTTCTGCCATTACCAGGAAAGGGGGACACTGTGGGTGTCACTTTGTACTTACAGAAAGGATCACAAAGCTCAGAGAGTTCATCAGAGATTAACCAGCCAAAGGCTGTGAAACTGGACACAACAGGGTCCCCTCCCACCGGAAAGGAAGCTTTAATGTTTTCATTGGTACAGTGAAATATTAATTTCACTAGGTACCAGCCTGTTGTCCCTCCCAGCACCAAACTGGGCACTTGACTGAGCAGCTGGAAGCCACATGGCCCGGTGTGTTTGTTTTAGCAAAACACTTTCATATCTTACCTTTGGGTCCTTCCTAGGCAGGTGGTATCACTAATGAGGGGTCACTCAGCTGCACCATGCCTCATTTGCCTCCTTCAAGAAATAGCAATTTCCTTTCTCTTCAGTGTTTTTTGTTTGTTTGCTTGTTTTTTGGTTTTTTTTTTGTTTTTTTTTTTTTGCAAATAACAGCACTAAGAGACTCAACGATGCCCTGTGTTGACTGGTCTAGGACACACCATACCCTGTGTTTTCTGAAAGAAGCCTATCACCCCTTCCCCTGGCTCTGCCCTGTCTCTATCCTTAGCTCTTTTTCAAGTAAGGTCACTTGGTTTGTGAGGCTGCATTCGTGCTTAGACCAATGCAATATTATTGTTATCACACTAATTTTTCTTCCTTTCTAACACTGCATTGTGGTATGGCGCTGATCTCTGATCGTCTCTGCACATACAGTTTTTAAAATCAGATTAGAATTGACTTCCCCACCAGCCACAGGTACCACTGAGGTGAACTGCTTCGATTAAACAATCCTAGCGTTGGGGCAACTTTTCCAAAGAAGCTCTTTCTGGCTTGAAACAGATGTTCTGTTGAACTTGGTCAAATCAAGGCAGTCCCAGCCCTATGGGTTCAGCTGCCTTCTCCTGCTTGACTTGTGCAAGCATATCCCAGCTGGAATTTGGGTCCTTGCATAACAGAGCAGCAGCTGCTGCTGGTCTCCAGCACCTCATCCCGCTGCTTGCCGTGGAGACTGTGTTCCCACCAGCAAACCTTGCTGCACGGGGTCAAGCAGGGTGTTTCTGGTGGGTTGTTGGAACAGGGAAGAGCACGGACTGCTATTGCCTTGTCTCTGGATTCTGGAAGTAGGAGCTGGTGGTGCATGATGAGACAAAGGTCTGGAGAGCGAACACAAGAATAGTTTGGGATGAAATCCATCTCTTTCTCTGAGCTGGATAGGATTCTCACTCCTGTTACTGAGTATCAGCAAATGGCATGCATTTCTTCAGAAACGTATGCTAATTGGAGCTTTTAAGTCATTAGCAGCTCAGTTTTATTACAGCTAGACGTGGTGGGCACTGAAGTGACTGTCTGACTCTGCAAGTCGGTCCCAGCCATGACGACTCTGCAAATCAAACACTAAAACATGGCTGCAGCTGAAAGCTCTTTGGCGGTTTTGCTTTCTGGTTTTTGGGTTTTTTTTTTGTTGTTGTTGTTCTTGGGTTTTTTTTGGTTTTTTTTTTTTTTCTCATTCCTCTTTAAATGAGTTAGGGCTGAGGCGACAGCATTTTTATTTAATCTTGGTTATTAGTCTCTAAAGTTTTCTTTAATTAAAGCCAGATCCTGATGCTGTTACTTCTTTGAATCGACCCAGACTCAAAGGGGTGGCACAGGGAGTAAAGAGTGACACAGCTTGAATCTGGCCTGTGTAGATTATGAATTCCTTGGGTGTTGAGATTCTCATATCATTTGCCTGTGAAGTGCTGTGGTGCCGTATAAACAATAAATAAATAAATACAATTTTTCATCATCCCTTTTAGTGTTTATTGTCTTACAGACTTGGATAAAGCAGCATTTCCCTGTGTTGTAAGAGCAGCAATGTCCTGGACTCTCAAGGAGTTACACAGGCAATATTATGCACCTGACTTAGTTAATTAACAAAGGAGAAGCCACGTTGTGAATGCTGCGTTTGCTTCCCACTGGCTTCCTGCATGCTGTGCCTATCAAAAGAGAACAGCAAACATGTGAAGAGAAATGAAAGAAGCCTCTTTGATTGTGTGGACTTTCTAATAAGTGGCACTTTGCATTTTGTAGATCAAGGTCTGGAAATAACACTGGCAGTAATTATGCACATGTGGCATGTCACCTTGATGCACTGGTGTGGAATTGAAGGGGAGAACAAATTTACATAACTAATCACTGACAAACAAGATAAAGTGATTGCTATTAGCAAGTTAACTTTTCTCTACAATTACCACCCTGTGCTATGTGAGATACTCCACCTAGTTATCTCTGTGAAGAACAAGGAGGGCCTGCTGTGCTTCAGATATCAGCACACTGCCTTTTTTGTGGCAAATCATAGAATATCCTGTTAATTTACTTTTCATCCTTGGCTGTGAAACTTAGAATCATCCCCTGGGAAGAAGCAGAGAGAATAAGGCTCTTTCCCTCTGGCATATAAATGAATAGAGACTGTGCACAAATATAAGTTGGAAAACTTGGTCGACAGTCTTTAAAACAGGGTTCATTCAGAACACAAAATATGGAGGGCCCCAAACAACAGGTTTTACATGGGGTTTGAAACCTGATTATTTCATTCTTTTCAGGTTTCAAGGGGATGCATTTCCATGCTTCTCTTTGCAGCTACTAAGGCTGGAACCACTGTTTTTAGCTCTGAGATTTTTCAGTCAGTGACTGGGACCCCAAATATTGAGGTGTTCACATTAAATACTGTGGATCTCATCATTAAAGCAGGGATTCCTTGCAGAATGTGCTTCTCTTTGTCACCTGGATGGTTCCTGTCTCTGCCAAACACACATTTCTCCTTGAAAAGAAGGTGACATAAGTTGCTGTGTCTGGATGTGGATGTGTGCAGCTCCTCAGATCATGGATGGGATTGCTGAGATGTTGTTCTTCTGTCAACAGTGACCTCCCTTTCCCCTTCCAGATGCGTCTTTGTGTCCCTGACTTTTCACTTTTACACTGTGAAGGGTAATGCTTTCTGCCTGCCAACCAGCTTCTCCACTTAATGCATCCTGCCTATCTTTTTCTGTGGTTCTCCTCCTTGGTTTTGTATGTAGGACCCAGACGTGGCTATTCAGCAGACCAAGAGCTCGGAAAAGTTTATTTTCAGGTCAGTGGCACCATCATCTCTGAGTCACTGAGTGATCAATGAAGTTCTTCCTTAGAGTGAAACAGCTGGAATGAGTGCAAGGTGCTGCTCAAGTCACTTGGCTCGACAGCAAACTCTGGAGAGGTGCCTCTAATTCAAGGGCTTTCCTGGTCTGCAGAGCTGGGACTCAGAGATTTTGGTCTGTCTCATAAGGGTTAGAGGAGAAGTGGGTGTAAAAATACGCGAAACATCTTCAGAGAGTCTTGGAACATCATGAAGTCTTTCTGAGTCTTTTTTTTATTATTATTATTGTTCTTCTGCTTTTATTTTTATCTCTGCTTAGAGAAACAGAACTTTCAGTCCTATTCTTGGAGAATAAAGAGAGTCGGGCCAAAAATATTTCATTAACTACACCATCATCTTTCTTCCTTCTCTCTGGAATGGCCCTCAAAGAAAGGGAAACCAACTGTGGACAATTAGCACAGACTATGCCAGATAGCTGAAAAACAAAAATGGAATGAAAGAGTAAATAGCAGAGACGAAGAAAAGGAACTTCTTGCTCCATAAAGACACAGAGAGAAACCAGAGGGTAAGGCTGAGGTAGCACAGACCCGCTGTGGCTTCAGCTGGTGACCTTGTAGCTCCTTTTTTTCTGCTGATTTTAGAGATGGTAGAGCTCTGGAGAGTTAAGGAAAGATCATTAACTTTTGATGAGTTTTGATCATCACTGCTGTGGGAAAAGCTTTATTTGTCTGTGGTAAGAAAAGAATGACTTGGGTTTATGTCAAGTTTATGTCAGGAGACATTTTGTCTTTATTGCACATGGAGGAGAAGAAATGGGGTCTATACGGAGGATATACACTGACAGTGATTTAAGTGATTCTTTCTGGAAATCACCCCACCCCCAGACTCTTGAATGAGCCACTTCCCAAAGCAGACAAGAAGGCAGCAAAGAGATAAGAGAATAGAAAGTCAGTGTGACATCTGTCTTGTGTGTATGCTTATGTTTCGCTTGCTGATCTGTGAGTTTTTCAGGCACAAAATGACTAAATTTCAACAAGTTCAAATCATGCCTCAGATCATCCTATACAACGAGTTGTTTACCCACTATATTACAGGCAAGTAATTTCAATATTGACAGATTGGCTAAAGCCCAAATTTGATATGCCGCTATTAGCATATTTTTACTGTTTCTGTGCTTCCAAAGGAACCAGAATGTTCCCTGGCAGTCAAGGCTAATAAGTATGCAAATCATGATCTGTGCTTATAGGCACGCTCTTTTTTTGGTACATGAATCAGTATGCCAATTTGGCACTCCCCTTTTTGATCAGAGATAAACAGAGCTGCGGGGATTAGAGTGACAGATAATTTCTCCTGAAAACCGTCTGGGTTTTGAAAGATGCAGAACTGTGTTTAATCCTCCTTGCTCTGCACAGTGGATTTGCTAGAGGAGAAGCCACTGACTGAAGGGCCAGCACGTGGGTCTCCGTACCAGAATACGTGAACCCATGAGGCTTTCTATTTTCTTCAGGTCACTTTTAAGTTTTTATATCTTCAACAGAAGAAGCGGCTAAGAAGCGGCTTTATGTCTAACGATTTTAGGGTCTGAAAGGAGGTTTACAGTATTAAGGGACCTGTATGAACCAAGAGCATGTGAAACAAGATCTTAGCACAGCCAGGGATCATGGGTAGCACGCATATATTTCTCAAGCTCACATATTCCCTATCTGTGCTCTCTCTTCATTCATCACCGTCTCACCAGGGTGTATCAGACTTCTCGGTAAATCCTGTCTCTTGAGTATCCCCTACAAACCACTCTTCCTTATATTGCCAGGCTCTGTCACACGAACCTATGTGACTTGAGCATCTCCATGTCTTCTAAGGGAAAGGAGATTACCTTTCCTGTTCCTTTTCAGTGCCGCTTTTTAACTGTGGGGCCAGTCCTCCCCTCCTTCAAAACAGCACTTTGAGAGTGGACCTCTGAAAACCAGCCAGGCGTTTAGACATTACATCAGTGGAGGTCGCTGGAGTGCAGAAACAGACAAAATTATACTGAAGGTTAATAAAGAAGATCAAAAGGAAAACTTAAGTCTCCTTTCATGTTGCAGGTATTTCTCAGCCTCAGCCAGTCCATCGTCTCTTCAGCCCTTTGTTATCTGCCCCGGGCTGCTCTCTACTTACAGTAATAGCTGCTTTTTAAGTCCCAGAGTATAACTCTTTTATCTCAACTAACACTCCTTTGAGAGCATCAGCAAAAGGGCTGCTGAGTGTCATCCCCGTTGAATGTAAATGGGAGTCTCTCCTGTGTTTGAATATCAATGCGTTTGATCTTGAGTCAGACCACGTAGCTGATGGTTTGGGAGCTTCTCGGTGTGTGCTGTTGCTGATAATTCCGTTTATAATTCTAGTCATTGTCTTCTCACTTGGAGAGCTTGAGTGTGCACTTTGCTTTTCTGTTGCTTGTTTTTGCATAGCGAAATAAAATGGCCATATTTCATTCTTTTTCATTTCTTCCCGGTCTTTTTGGGCCAGATGCAAGTCTTGCCAGCTTTGGAAGTCCTGTGAACTCACGGTGTAAAGCAACCTGGACTGCAATACATGAAGAAAGGCAAAGATAACCAGGAAGCCCTGAAATGCTTGCACCCTAGGGGAATGCCAGCTCAGAAAATGCATCTTTAAAAGCCCAAGTTGTGTTTCCAGCTGCAAGATTCTTGCTGAACATCTGGCAAGGCCATGTGCCATACCAGGACCACGTGGGACCTCACAGAACCGTAACTGTCTGGTGTGATTTGTTCAACTGGTGAGGACCTAATCTTGTATTTAGATCTAAACTGATCTCAATTTTCTCCTGTGTGACAGACATACTGGGGCTAATAATTTAATCTCTGTGGGCTCCATTTTCCTTCTTCAAAAAGAGTGCATTTTGTACTTGCTGTGAGAATAGGTAAAGAAGTTAAAGCACTCAGAGATGACTTAAGGTAAAAAGAGGATACTTTATGCTGGAAAATGTTTTAAGCAAAAAAATTGGAATCTGAGAGAAACGGGAAAGTAGAGCTGTTGGTAAAGATACAGAAGAGCTCACTGAGATAAAAAAGGAAAAAAAGAGGAGCTTTTGGAAAAACAAAATATGTAGAACAGTCCCCACTGCTGCAGGGGAAAAAAAAAAAGGAATGGATTCCATACTTCCTGAAGATTCCTAACTTACAAAACATACAGCAGTCATGATGCCATTGGTTTTCCAAGTGATAATTCAAATCCTAAGGTAAGTGCCAAGGCTTCTGATGAGATATTGTATTTGATGCTTAGGGTGTTAACCACATGGTGAGTAACTTTCTGTCAAAGCAGAGCTTCTATTTCTGCCAAAGATCCAGCTGTACAGAACCATACATGAACTCCATACCCATAACAAAGTGACCCCTCTCGAGCTAAAGGCTGAATGAAAAGGCCACGCTCTGTTGCCCTGGTTTTACATAGCATTTCAAATGTCAGTAGCAAACATCTGAGACTCCCATGCAGAAAACAACAGCGTAATGGAGATGTTCTCAATTTTCCTGTGGGATCTTGCAGTGTCTTCCCAAGGAGAGCAGGTAATGGAGTAAGAGGCATTATTTTATGTTACATAGAGAGAGGGAGCAGAAGTGTCCACGAGAAGGTATCTTTTTAATAAAGATGTGCCTGACAGCAGTGCAGCCAAGATACTCTTGTTTCATGGATGTGCTAAGGTCACTAAGCTTTGCACAAAAGCCACCCCAGACAGATCTGCCACTTGCCCACATTCCTGATGGAGGAAACACGAGAGCTATATTATTGTTGCCAGAGAGACTGTTTTGATGTGCTGCCCACCTGCCTAACAGAGGTGAAAGAACCAATCTCATTACCCCTTCTTTGGAAGTTCATCACTGTAATTTGTGTTATGTGTTTGAAAGACACACAACTTAGGCTTCAATATATCAAATACATGAGGATTTATGGTATCTATAGATAAATTATCTAAACAGTTAATTAGCCTGATTGGTGTCGTGTCTCATAAGAAGAATGACCTGGTCCAGTTTCATTTTCTAACAACTGGGTCCCAACATGAGCTCCCAAAGGCTGCCTGACATTTCCCTGGGTAGACCTTTGCAAAGTATGATCAAGAAAACTTGTAACTTCAGATAGAGGTAAACTAAATATATTTTGAGGCTCTTGGATGAGTGAAATATATTCCACTGAGAGATATTTCTAAGTTTCAAGTAACCCTGGAGGTCTTTTCTGGACCATCTAAAGTTTTCAACTTATTTTGTGAAATGTGGAAAACAGGATGGACATAACTATTCCAAAAGGGACCTTGTGAGACCCATTTGCAAAACTTTTGTCATGGCAACTTTTAGCTGGGAGAAACGTAGTAACTCCATTAAAGAAGGAGCTTTTTGCCCCAAAGTAAAGGGTCAACTTTTCACAGTTTTCCCATAGCAGCATCCCACCCAAGCCTTCTGTCTGTACACACACTGTGGGATATTACTGCGCAAAGAATTCCTGATTCAGCAAAATATTCCTAAATGCTCAGCTTTGCACATGCTTGAGGAAGTATTTGCTGTAGCAACAGAAAAATATTTGTTAATTGAAGAAACTGCTAGCAAAATCAGGATAAAGGAGGACGAGATGTGTGAAAAGACAAAGCAAAATCAAGCAAAAATAAACACTACCTTGCCTGAATGGCAGCAGGGTTCTATGGAGGATGTATAGATACTGGATTGGGCACCTGCTCTAGAGGATCCAAGTGATGAGAAGCAGTAAGTAACAGATCTGAGACCTCTTATGTGACGACCTCCTAAAATTACATATGGAAAATGCCTCTTAGTAGCAGCATGTGGTCCCCTGAGGGTCTATTGCTCCTCACAGTTGCAGCTAGTGCTGGTTGAGCAGCACAAGGCAAAGAAAGTGAAAATGTTTCTTAGAAATGTCATTTCCAAGTGGCTATTGTTTTTAAAAGGTGTTTCTGTTAGCCGTACTGAAAGCATGCTTTGGAAAACCCTTTAGAAAGCACTTTTGGAAACCAAAGAATATATCTGTAAAAGCACGCAGTGCAAATTTAAATCTCAGCCAAGGCTGGCAACAATGCAGAAATGTACACAACACATTTAAAATGCAGGGAAAATACATCTTTCAGTAACATTCTTCTCTAATTTGCCGGCAAAAGGATCTTCTTCCTTGTCTGTGATATGAGCAGCTGCTACCATTTCATCTTAAGGCTTCTCAAATCCTCAGTCCTGGAACGTATTTTGTCATACATCCTTAATGACCCACAGCTTAGACAGAAATAAACAGAGCTGCCTCCAGCCCACTGGCCATGAAATCATTCTGTAGTGATTCCAATCTCTTATGGCCTTGTTAAATTGCCCAGGCCAAATCATTTGTCAGAGTTACCCAGGAATAAAATTATTTTATGCTCTTGTCAAGTGTCACCCAGCCCTGACAACGGCATTCGGTGTTCTGTTTTTCTTCAAACCCAAATTGGAAAACAAAGGCACCATCACCTTTAAAGATGGGAAATTACTGTAGTGAATTTTACAAGGGCTAAAATTCACATGGCTCATTGGTTCAGCTTAGTGTTTCCTTTCAATGTCCTCTGGATCCAGATGTCTAGATCAAGAATATTTCATGTATTTTGAATCAGGCTCAACCGCAGAAGCTGGACTTAACCTTTTCCTATTTACATCTGCATTTGACTGTAAAAGATTTGAAGCTGTGCCACTGCTGGTTTTTTCCCTTTATTTCCTCCTTTTTCCCACTTGGAAAGAGTGTAAATAAATGGGAAAACAAGCTACATACCAGAGCACATTTCTTCCCTAGTTAAAGCACTGAAAATCAGTGTGAGCTTTAGGCATGAGAGCAATTGGATTTGAGGTGGAGGACGATTGCACTAAATGGTGTCAGTGCTTGTTGAGCAATGAAGCTGCTCTGCTGCCACTGCTCCTTCAGAAGCAGCATCCAGTTGCTCATACCAGATCCAGCACTGATCAGGGAACACAGGACATCCCAAATAATTTCACATCAGATGCTGTTCTAATATTTCATATGGAAGCCTGCTTCCCTTTTCCCTTGTTAAGGGGAAGCTTTGGAGACTTGTGCACCTTCTTATCTTTAAACAGGGCTCATCTAATGTAAAGGTAGAATGGATAAAGTGAAATGTCCACGTCCCTTCCCAAGGTGAAACTGTAGCCTTGCCATGGTCAGTCTCCCACTGAGTCTGCTGGGCTTAGAGCAGCAGCTGGGAGTATTCTGCCACAGGTTTCAAATTTGTGTAAATGCTTTCTTCCAAGGACCTTTTGCCTGGAAAAGAGTCAGTGGTAGAAGTAAAACCCAAACGTCAGTGCAACCACACACATCTGCAGCACATCTGTAGTACCCAGCAGCCAGGGCAGGTGCATGACAGCCTCTCTCCATGTGCCGTGTTCCAAAAGCACTGCAACTTTCATATACAGCTCTCTAAAAAAAGAACAAAAAGCACAAATGAGCTGAACACAAACAAGCTGAACGCACCACTCTTTGGCTGCTGTGTCACGTGTTCCTGCCTTCACATTGTTCTGCCCTGTATTTAGGAAGTGTCTCATAACTGGTGATCTTCCATCAACTTGAAAACACTCATGAATTCAGGACTGCAAAACTCTCTTGATGCAGTTAAGTATAATTACTCCTTTGCTGTCTTTTTCTCTTTCTTCTCCAACTGGAGAAACAAAGGAGACTAATTAATCACCAAGTTCTGCCACCTTTATTTAAGCTGTACAGCTCTTTTGTCCTGGAATAGTCATCTGGATTCCTCCTGGCTGAATATTGTACTGCTTAATTTGGGAAAGAGGAACAGATGCAGGTATGAAATGCTTTGTGTCATGTCTTGATAAAGGAAACAGAAACAAAACCTACTGGGCCTCAATTTGCTAGTCTGAAATTGTTAAGAGTAATTCATCCCAGAGGATTTTTCTGCTGGGCATTGTCAGTAGTAAGCTGTGTTTTAAATTATCTTTTACAAATCCACCATGCCAACCCAATCCACAGCAATTTTGGGCTTTTTTTTTTTTTTTTTTTTTATAGGTTGGTATCTCTTTTCTAAACTCACGGAGATGAAAATAAGTTTGTGTGTATAGCTTAAAGAAAAGAAAGAACTGGAACTGTTGAATTTTGAATGATTATCACCATTTCCAAAGCAGGGGCTGGCTTTCTCCCAGTGCTATCTCCACCTTCCTAATCAGTGCTGAAAATGGTGCAAAGGAAAGCCAGGCTTCTCCCTGTAGCACTGGCATAGAAGTTGATGATGGCTTTGGTGGTTTACAGGGATTTTGCTGTCCTCAAATCTGCAAGAACTTTTTAACGTTTCCCCAACAATTACGTAACCCACGGGTAACATTTTTCTACTAAAACTGTACCCCTGGAAGAACTATGCCTTTCCACAGATTTTCATGGATTATGCATTCACCTTGATCAACTTCTCCATTCCTCCCTCAAAATACCTTACAAAAAAGGGGGGGAAAAAATTGTTCCCAGATAATTTGTAGGAGCGCATTATGCTTGCTCAGTGCTGCCTAACAATTAGTGTCACTTGGCATGTTACTGTCTTTTCCCTTCTAGAAGCAAATTCAATAGCTGTTTCAACAGAACGGGGGTGGCTTTGGCAGCTCTGTGACCCAGATACGAGCCTCAGTTTGAATGTATTTTCAGCCTTGCTATCTTGGCTTATCTCGAGTTGGGAATCTGAAGCTCTCTGTGAGCATCCAGCTGCAGCAGAGTTAGGCAGCTGGAGTCCTGGCTGCTTGCTTAGGGCAAAACGTTAAGGGCCAAGCTGCATTGCAAATGCCCTTGGCAGCTGCTCAAGGGAGGGAGGGGAGGCGAGGAGGCAGCAGTACTTGGTTAAACAGATCCTGGAAATGAGGAAGAAAATAAGGCTTTGCTGCACCTGAGCTGGGGAGATGCTTGTTTTCTATGGGGGCAGGGTTATCTGAATGAAAGGGTTTGGGTTTGGTTTGCTTTGAGGTCCCTCTTAGCTCAGCAGAGTGCAGGGAGAACAGGCACAGCACAAAGCTCCTTTCTGCTCTCAGTCCCGGACCAGGGAGCTCTGCAAAGCCTCGAATGGATTCAGGCGGGGTGTAAACAGGGGGATTCACACCATCCTGCTTTCATCACCTGTTAGTCCGGGGAACGGCAGGGTCCTGTCAGAAAGTGATTTAGAGCAGGGCTGGATGCTGCCCTGAATGTCTGCACTCTGCTGTGTCCACAAAGAGCTCCACAGGGACAGGAGCCAGCAAGTCAAGTGCCTCTAATGGGACAATGTATTCATTTTCCTGCCTCCAACTGCTGCCGCTGCCAAGGATGTGCCTGCGTGCCACACAGCCAGCCTCATCCTCTCCCTGGCTCTCTCATTACACTGAATTTTATAGGCTGGCAGAAAGGTGGCTAAGCCAGCTTCTTGTCACCTAAGAAAGCTCCTGTTGTTGTGGGGAGTTTCTGACAGCTTCATTTGGGCAGCTTTGTTTGTTCTCTGTGCCTTATTAGCAGCACAAATGGGTGGAAACTGGACCAGCTATCCAACCTCCAGCATATGATCTGGGATAAGCCAGTTCTGGTAGCATTTCCCCTGCATTTTGTGCCCGCCTCAGGAGGTGGGGGTTGGCATGGCTCAGTGTCACCTGCTTGTGCCTCACTGTGCTGTGGACTGGATCCAGCAAAGCTGGGGAGGAAGCTTAGCAGGTAGCAACAATGCAAACAGATTGAGAGGATGACTGTGGAGTTGGAAAACATGCCAGTTATCTCCAAATCCAAATGTCTGCCCCTACACATATCAGTCACAGTAACTGGACCAAGAAAGCCCATGGTGGTTCTTGAACCGGGTAGAGTTGGCTCTAACCTGTTAAAACTTTCATCTCTTTGATTACTGCAGTGCAGAGAGGCGAGGAATTAGCCAGTTAAGAGATGTGCATATCATGCAAACCATAAAATAACATTTTTGCCTGCTCATATCCCCTAACTGATGACTTCAAATGACAGAATGAATAAATGGAGTTTCCAAAACCTTTAAGCGGAAATCTACAGTGCTTATTGTCTTGTTTAAGCAAATGGGGAGAAATTAGCCAATGAAGTGTCCAGTTCTGATGCACAGCATTGTTTAATCCCAGAAATGGAGGATGTTGTAAAGAGAACATAGTTCAGTCAGTTAAAACAAAGTATTAATCGTGCATATAGTTGATACAGATAAAATTTATGCATATATATGCATACCGGGCACTCTTTTCCAGCTACAGGTTGTCATCAGATTTCCCTAACCCTGTGACACCAACTTCCATTCTCTCCCTTTTCTCCATCTGTGTCAAGCACATGACTGGATTTATTCATTTAAAGTGAAGAAGGATTAAGATGCTCAGAGAGAAGCATGTCCTTCAGGGGTTGGCTGGACAAAGGCCAGAGATGTGAAATGCTGCTCCTGTCTTACCACATACATGAGACATCCACTAATAAACAAATAAAACAGGCTCTGTCATGTGCTAATGGCATTTTCCCCCCAATTTGCTAACCTACATGTTATCCAGTGCCAATCTTTCTGGATGCCAACAAGGAAAAACTTTATTAAAGTGGTCAACATTTTGATTTTCATTTCGTTCCAAAATTACAACTTTAAGAATGATTTCCCCTTGAATCTTGCTTTTGTGTGTGTCTTGGCACCTACAATAGCACCATTTGTAGAGCCCTGAGAGGAGCAGAAGTGCTGACACACAGAGCTTCACTCCAGCTATGGGAAAGTGCCATTGTAATTAACTCCAGGGATTCTCTTCCTTGCTGGTAAAATTATGATGTGTTTTCCCCCCTGTAACCCGAAAAACAGCTCTGGGGTTGAATTTCTGTCCCAACCCTTACTTATCATTTCACATGCATTAAAAAATAAATATATATTTTTTAACTGCGATCGTCTGCCAAAACTTGTACAAGCAGCAGTTCACAAAATAATATGTTTCTCCTAATTTATGCAAAGAATGGAAAAGCACTTGCACTAACACTACAGATGGCTGTGCCCTGTCTGTAGCAGCCACGTAAACACTTTGGTGGAGATGTGAAGCTTCTGTGGTCTTACAACACAGCTACAGCACCTACCAGCTCTATTGGTCTGAAAACAATGGCCCTGCCACTCTGAGAGAGCCTGATGGACAAACTATTTCTGTTACGTTACTGTTATTTTTTCCAAAGCACTTGAGAAATCAATGATGCACGAGCCCTGGCTAATGCTGGGAAAAGCTGCTGAAAATCCATACAGATTGTGTGTTGAATAACCCTGTTTTCCCAGCGTGACAGGCACATCCCGCACCACAAAATATCACTAACATTAGCTCCTGCCCCTGGTTAAAAGTAATCAGCTGTGAAGATGGACAAGAGGGTGTGTCCACGTTGAGCGGGAGGGATGGCAGCGTGATCAACAAACAGGGATTTTTCCCCTGGGGTCAACAAGCTTTGGATAAAACCTTCAGCTATCAGGAGCTGCCTGTGTCCATCAATCCCACCCTCAAAGGCTGTCCTGGTGGAGAGCACAGTGGACCATTCAAGTCTAGAGAAGACAGGGTTGCAACATGACAGCCAAAACACAGCAGCCATCCAAAACACAGGGGGCTGACCAGGTTAGCCAGCTCCTCTGTGATGTGGCTCTTCATGCTGTTTATTCCTCTTAGGTGGCAGCTCAAACAGCTTTCTTCTGGTGTTTAAACAAGAAATGTAAGAAAAAGATCCCATGAAAATAACCACCACAGTCCAAAGGAGCAGAAAAGACCCCATTATCATGCACTATTTGAACAAACACCTTCCCACCTCTAAAACATTTGTGGTTGCATTGAGTGCCTCAGCATCTTGGGTGTGTGCACGTCTCTGACAGGCTCAGCACCTAAGCAGTGTCCCTTCTGCTCACCTGAGCATGTTTCACTGGATGGGGAAGACTAGTGTCAGATAAAACATCTGCAGAGTGGGTAAGTCACTGGTAAACCCTATTTCAGCCCCCTCCTCCTGCTGTTTGGAGCATATGCTGCATACTCTGTAAATAAGAAGCCTACTTATGCAAGGAGGAGAAGGGGTCTGATGAATGGCAAAGAGATATAAATCGTAGGGAAGTAACCCTAGAAACTGCTCTGGAATCTCTTCTCCCATAAATAATGTGGCTTTTAACCTGAGGATGAACATCCAAGTCTTGTGCTGAAGCATGTCAGTGAAATTCCTCGCTGTGTTACCTTGGTGGACTTCGCACAGCAGAGGCAATCCAGGCTTTGTAACGGCTTTGGATGGAAATACAGAACTGAAACACTGAAGACTTCCCCATTGTTGAAAATTGCTCTTCAGGAAAGAGCCAAAAAGAGGCCCTGTGGGACTTTCTGCCCTGGGCCAGCTGTTTGTCAGGGTTCATGACAACAGCCTGGGTGCATGAACTGCCCAGATCTCATGCCCTCCCAAGCCCTTTCCTCCACTGTTTATTAATCTTTTTTGTGAGGCTCCTCCCAGTTACAAGCTCCAGGTCTGGCTTCCCATTAATTCCACTTAAGAACTGGACTGGTAGTTTGGACAATTAATAGCCCAGTAAGTGAAGGAGCCTTTCACCTCTGGGTTGGAAGTTCAGACCCAAAGCACAGCAATAGTCTGGGGAAGTCATTAGCAACAGATGGCTCATCTGCAGCCAGCTGACATGTGCTGGGTACTCCCTCACTCCCCTTCTTGCTGCTCAAGGCACCGTGTCACCAGCTCCCACGTCCCCTGAGCTCCCATGGTTACAGGGACAGACTGATCCAGGCAGGGGAAAGGCTCCTCACCCCTTCTGGGCTCTGTAACATGGTGTTACCCAGTGCTGGGGCTGACACCAGCTTGTCCCAGTCCTGTGCTTGAGACCAACCCTGTGCATTCAGCCAGCATCTGCAGGCCAGACAGACTGACCAGGGCTTGTGTCCAGCACAGACTGTGCTCGAGGTGGATGGATGGGGTCAAGGCTTCAGCTTGCCCAGACCACACTGGACAAATTAAAAAACTTTTTCACTCATATTCAGACTGAAGCCTTATTTCTCGTGTGGCTTAAGTTACATTCTAGCCTGGAATTATTTATTCTCTGTGACCCAAATTAATGTCTGTTTTCATTATCTGTGTCAGGCTGAACACAGAGAGAATTCAGTGCTGCAGGAAGTGGTTGGATTCCCAGTACTGGAAAAAGCAGACTCCCTGCCCCACACACAGCTGCCTGAAGGCCCATGCAGAGCCATGCACCCCTCATCTATCCCTGGCCAGGGCTGGGAACTCTGCTCATGCCACCCCCACGAGCCTGTTCATGTGTGCACTGTCTCTCTGCAGATGCTGCAGACAACGTCTTGCCATTTGATTCCTGCACCTACAATGCTGGACACACGGGGTTGCAATAAAAAAATCCAATCATCATCTCAAAGTCCAATTCACATTCAAAATGCATTTCCATTCTGCTCTCTGCACTCCACACAGATGACTCCAGGTGGATGCAGGAAGCTTGCACCTGTATTTCACGGGGAATTGCTCCCCTCAGTACTCTGCTGACTGCAGAGATGCAAAAAAATGCCCAGAAAGCTCCTGATAAGCCATACCTTTTTGTCGTGTGGGCTACCCTGTGCAGGTGGGAGTCAAACTCACAGATTCCCAAGTGCTCTCTGCAGCCCCGTGCCTGAGTTAGAGACCCGACAGCAGAAACAATGCAGGTCTTTTCCTCAACTGGCAGAGCAGTTCTTTAGAGCAAACCTGCCATCACCAGTGTCCTGAGCTGATACTGTGGATGCTGAAAGCATGGGGAGGTTAAGATGAGGACATCCATTTCATTCTATTTCTGGTACAAGGACAATAACCACTGGTCAAAGGGGAGGGCAGACAGTTCAGCATGGTGGCTTCTCTAAACGCTGCAGCTAAATCCAACTGGGCTCATGAGTCAGATGTCCTTCTAGCATGGCATCAGACAAATATCTGAACTGCAGCCTACAAAGAGTCCTTTCTTTCTATTTTAAGAGCTGTGTGAACAGAACTAGAATACTGCAGCTATTTTCCATTATGATTTATCTCTCTTAGACACTTACAGTCCGCTCTGATCGTGCAGCAAAATCCCAGGCTTGGACAAATCCTCCTCGCACAGTCAGTGACTTCTGGTGAGAAATCCCAAAAAACAGGACAGAAGTTGGTGGTGAGGAGAGAGAGGAAAAAAAAAAGAGAAGGTAGAGAAATAAATGCAGGAGATGATATGTCCAAATTGATAATTGGAAAGGAAAGAAGGTATCAAGAAGTGCAATCACAGATGTGAAAAGACAGCTAGAGGCTATTTGAGCCATCAGAAAACATACAGCGTGTCACACAGCTCTATAAACGAGGTTGGAAACAAATGACAATGTGACTTCAAAAAAACTCATGGTGCTTTTTAGATCAGCTGGACCTGACATGTCCAGCCTCAATAGCAGGCTGCCTCTGGGCACTAAGAGAAAGGAGCTTCAGGTCAGACCCAAAAGCCTCTTTGGTGAAACCTCCCTTCCAGGGCAGTGGCTCTGCTTCCCTCAGTGTTAAACATCTCCTGCCTCCACCAGAAATTGCACCAGCCTGCAAGGGAGGTCTCCTCCACCATCCATCTGACTCCAGAACTTCTCTAATTCTTTTACAGAAATAAGCTTTTTTCTCAAGCCAGGCTGAAAACCAACAGGTCTCTCTTCCTAACCTCCAAATTTTATGAAGTCCCTTAAGAAGTTCAGAGTCTCTACTGCTGTTTCCTGAGGCAGGGTATTTAATTCTGCAGTACAATAGTCTTTTGAAGAAGATACTGTCTGCTGAGAAATGACCCATTCTGCTTTAAAAGCAGGAAATAAAGCTTCAGGTGTCAAATCATGGTACTTTTCATTCACTGAAACAAGGCAGCCCATTTCAAAAGATTCACAATAAAGCCCAGCAAATAACTTTTTCTCAGAATTTGCCCATAATTGACTGAATTCTAGCAGAGAAAAGAGATAATGAGAGGCTGCTTGTCTCTTGACCCAGGCCAGCAGCAGTGCTGTAGGGCTGTATCTAGAGAGTAAATTGCACCAGCCCTGTCCCTCCAGAGCAGGGTCTTAAGTGTCAAGCTCTTACAGCTCTGCCACTGCTGGAGCACACCCATGGGGTCTTGTTCCAAATTTTTCAGCCAGTCACTTGTCCCTGAGAGAGTATTTCTTGTTTATGTTTCAAATAAAAAGTTACCTCCCCCCCCCACAATGAATTCACTAACACAAACGTCCTCAGTGCAGAATTTCTAACACTGACAGTACTGTACATTTTTCTCTTTCCAGGGTATTGCTCTCTTCTTTGCAATAAACCAGGTCTGCCGCGGTGGGAAAATTCTCAGCCTTACCTTATACACAGCAGCTCCCTTTTTGCTTGGGAAGCAATAGAGAAATACACTGGAAACTGCTCCCTTTCTCCGTATTCATTTTATTATTCACACAAATGTGAACCACTAATCAGCATCTAGCTTAAATCACCACAAACTTCCTGACTAGCTTGCTTTGTCTTTTCTCTAGGCAGCCAGCCCAGCTGGTTCCCATAGGTACTAGAAAAATAAAACCCTGAGAGAGACAGAGATCTAACATTTGATTTTTGGAAGCAGAATCTTCTGGTGTTGCAGCCCAATAAAGCATCAGTCAGCGCCCAGCAATGTCCCTTTCTTCTGCTGCATCAGCCCAACCCCTCCCTGACCTGCCATGCCATTGGAGGGCAGGAGCCTCATTGAAATATTGACCAAAATGAAAACCATTCCCATCAATACACACTGTTACTGTGAGTTCTCATTTTGTTCATTCATTATTATGCACAGTGACAGCCAAAGCCCAGAGTGAGTAAAGGGCTGTGGTGGCAGTCTTCAAGGCTGTTCCTTTCCACATGGTTTTTGTGCTCAGGCAGCATGGAAAGAGAGGACCACATCAGCTGGGAGAGCTCCACTGGCAGTAATGGCATTTTATTGATTTTGACTTGCTCACCTCCTCGTTCCTCGTGCTGAAAGAGAGGTTGACGGCATCTGTATTGCACATTTAGGGCTTTCTTTGCTTCCCTCTTTAGGTCATATTTAGAGAAAATGTTGGTCCCTAACCCCAAAATGGTTCACAAGTCTCTGAAGTGCATTCACCTGGCTTGTCTCAGAGGGTGTAGCATTGCTCTAAGGGCAGGATGTGACTGCCTTATGGAGCCCATCACCATCACCTCATTTTGTATGACAAGAGAAAAAAATCTGGCTTGGGATGGTACTTCCTGGTCGAATTAGGTATTTAAGGTATTGTTTGTTCATCTTGGGAACCAAACTGCCTTTGAGAGAGGAAACTGACCATGGGCCAGATTACAGCCATCTCGTCCTGAGCTAGTCTGAAAGCTGTGCCCAAAAAATGACAGACACCAAGCCTGGATGGGAAACAGGAAAAAAAAGGGATCCAGAAGAGCCTGCTGCCACACCTGACATGCAGAGAGTGCTGCTCCACGCTCTGCAGGCTCCATCAGCTCCAGATGAGTAACTACGCCTTAGTGAAACAGCAACCTTTAATCTTCGTCCCTTGACAAAAGAGATGAGTATCCTTAAGTGCAAGTAGGAGCAGCAGCCCCCAGGGCTTTTGCATGGAGGCTGACAAGCTGCTAAATGCCAGTTTGGGTCTCCTTTTGGCCTTTGCCAGACAGGAGGAACTAAGCATGTTAAGACACCAAAGAAGTGCTTATCGTGCCTAATGTCCTACATGCTGGGGGAGAGGTGGAGGCTGGACTGCACCTGGATCCAGGAGAGGAGGTTGCAGTGAAGAGGAGAGTTATGCCAGGACTGTTGTGGGTCTTCTTTATCTGAGCAAAATGAACAGGAAGCTGCAGACTGAATCACCCTGTGCACGGCAGAACCTGTAAAAAGTCAGAGGTTATTGCTACTGGGAATCTTGTGTATAAAAACAGAGGAAAGAAAGTAGGAGCAGAGCTACAAGCCTTTGTGCAACAAACACAGACAACCAAAACTGAATGACTCAGAGGGGCCCTGCAGGCTCCTGCACTTCAGCTGAAGTTCCACAGAACCAGCAAAACAGAATGATGCAGTTCAGGTGATGTGATAAAAGATGCTGATGTCTGCTGGGAGAGACTTGCAGTGGTGGCAGGAGTGGCCTCCCACCAGATTTAGCGTACCACGGAGATGCACTGCTCTACTACGGCTCCCTCCAACTGTGTAAAAGTTCCACCTTCAAGCATTTTAAAACTGTTATAAATGAGGAGAGATTTTCGTGCAAAAACGCAACAACAATTTATTATAAAATTAACGAACAAAGTTTTCGGCATAAACAACTATAACAAACACCATTAGCGAAGCGGTACTGGCCAGCAGGGTGAAATCTGGCCCTAGCTCTAGCGTCTGTCACGCTACAAGCCTCCCAGATTCACCGATTTGTGTGCGATCTTGGCCACCTTATATACTGTNGGAAGCACGTGGCAGAAGCTGGCAATACCTCAGGTGGCTGCAACTTCATTTGCCAAAGCTCATCTTTAAAAACCATAAGCAGGGACATCAAAAGTGACAGAGCTAAGACACCGTCCTTCACCAGCCTGCAGGGTGCAGGCCCCTGGGGACCAGGGTTTGAAAGGCATTTAAGATCCTTAGAAATGAATGTAGCTACCTCCAAAGTATCTTTCTCAAAATGCTCCTGAAACTGAACGAAGCTGTAAATCATACAAAGTTTAAGCAGTATGAAGTGTTACAAGGCCTAAGCAGCTTTAAAAAGGTGACATCTGTCCATTCACCTTTGCTGTGTGTGCTGCCAGAGTCAGTGATGTGATGCCACAAGCCCACCCCGAGCGTACCCTGGTCCCATTTGTGCACTGCTGTAATAGCAAGGTGCAAGTCCAGGTTTCCATTTTCCCAGCCCTTCTCCCATCCCCAGTATCTTATCAAGAACTTTTACCAAGGAGCACGCAGAGGTTTTTTGTGCAGGACACTGCACTAAGTCTTTTCAAGATGCATCACAAGCACATATTTTTGTTCTCACAGTCATCAAGCCATTTGGGAAAACACTTTGCCACTCACCTTCTGGAATGCAGATGTCTGATCATCTATTTAATTTACAAGCCTGTTTATCATAAACTTATAAAAGGTTTTTCAACAAGCAAAGGAGCAAAATCGTTAGATGTTTCAATAATCACTTCACGGGAATAAAAACAAGTGTGACACAAAGGCTTTCTCTGTGATTGAAGAAGAAAGATGTGAAAAAAAAGTTAGTAGTTCTTGAAGAGTTGAGGCAATCTCTAGGAGTCTAATTAGCTGAAAATAAGCCCTTTCACTGACTTCTAAGTCAGAAGAAATGCAAAAGGAAGATCTATCTATTCAAAATCACAAATGGGACAGAAGTAATGTTGTGTATCTATTCCTTGGAGCATTCTGGATTATGCACAGTTCTTCAAGACCTAACCAAATCTGCATTTTTTTGGCTTTTAGCAAGATAAATTATGAGATGGTGAATATTGTACATTCTATCCTGAAGTAAAATATCTATGTGTCTTAAGAGTGTCTTATTTTTACAGCTCAAACAAAGATTCAGATTCAGTCAGCACAGATAGATTTTTCAGCGGGAGCCAATGCTAAAAGAATATTTACATTCTTCATCTGATTGTAGAAAATACCTAGAAAAGCTGCTCTTTGGTAACAGTGTCAGGTTTCAGCACAAACCATGACACAGCAATAAAATTTCCTCTTTATTAGTCCTTTTTTTTCTGCCAGAGAGCACACAATGAGTACTTTATAACCCCAACAAGCTGTGCAGAATTAACATGACACTAAAGCTCTATTTGTTCAAGGAAGAGGCACAGGACTGAGGGCCCAGAATTGGCAAATTTGACTTCCGCGGTTAATTGTTTTTCCACTGCGTGTTATCACAGCAATTTGAAAGCCCCGGCTAATTGGTTCCAGCGATGGGGCTGTTACACTGATAAACACAGCCCTCCCCACGGCCTGCTTTAGCTACCCAGGCTGCACACCTGTGCGTGGCTGTTTCCATCCAAGCTCTGAACACCCCTGAAAAGAGCAGTTCCCCATCCATCCCCGTCCCTGCTTGCTTGTTCCCAGCTGTTCTCCCGGGTGTTTGCGAAGGTCGGTGCAGCTGCTCGGTGGGCGCTGAGCCAGGGGCAACCTCGCCCTCCCCATGCCCGTGCTCCTCCCTGCAGCCCCTGAGAGATGGGGCACCCCTCAGACCTGTGTGGGCCTGCAGCAAACCTTGGAAGAGTTTGGTTCCAAGGTCAGGGGAGACCTCAGGCTCTGGAAGGAGCCCAGGAGCAGGCTTGGCATGGGCACGTGGGGGTTTGTGTGCCCTCTGAGCTTCCTGGTACCCTGCAGCACGTGCACTGTGCCAGCTTCCAGCAGCAGGCAATACTGGCTTCGGCAGGCTCGGGAGTGGAACAGAAATTACTCTTGGATAAATTATTCAAATAATTGTTTCTATTTAAAGGGACTTTATGGACTTCTCAGTTAAATAAAATATGAAAGTGGCATGATAAAGCATGTAAGCATCCTCACCCAAGCTGGGTGGGAGCATCCTCCCTTTGCTGACAGTTACGGGCCAGACACCAAATTCCATAGTCTTGCCCCAGACAAATGCTATGTTTTATCATTTTTTCCCTTAATAAAGGCAGCATGATGATGGTCTGTTGAGGAATATGGGCAGCCTCTTGCTGGCTGTTGAGTTGGGGCTTAGTCTGTTGTAGGATGTTTCAAATACTGATCAAGGAACTCTGTGCACCAAGATGGCAATGATGGGGCACTTCAAACAACGTGTTCTCACTTGGTTCCTGGCATGGTCCAGCCTGTCCCAGAGAGCCTCTCCTAGCCTTGCCCAGCCACAGTTTGGGTCTCCAAACTGGGAGACATTCCATAGAATCACAGAAAATCCTGAGCTGGAAAGGACTCAAAAGGATCACTGAAGTCCAGCTCCCGGCCCTGCGCAGGACACCCCAAGAGTCACACCAACTATCTGAGAATATTGTCCAAACACCCTTGAGCTCTGTCAGGCTTGGTGCTGTGCTAACTGGAACTGTATTTTGGAGAGAAAAGTAATTAAAAGCATGGGCTAGAGCTATACTATTTTCTAAAAGCCAGAGAAGAGGCTTCAACCTATTTTATACCCTGTTAAAGAAACAGCCATCACCTCTTCACATGTAAAAAAGGAATAAAAATGTCTTTTCTTTCCGTGTCCAGCTGTAAGTAAGAAGGCTACCTTATCTGCTGTCTTACTGTGTGAAGATCCAGCATCTTGTACACTGCTCAGTTTCTCTTGCAGCTGGTAGACATTTCTGCAGTTTTATCAGCACTATGTCTAATTCCACATGGCTCAGTTTTAACAAATGTGGCTGGCTTGGCTCTGGTTCATTCTTTGTACAAAAGAATTAGCTAAACTGCTGGTGGTTTTCTTTCAAATCCTATTTATACTTCCCTCTCACTAACTCTCTAAGCAGAACGGGTTTTCGGTTGTGTTTTTTTTATGGAGCAATTTATATCAACACCCCACCCTCCCATAAATATTGTTGTTATCTGTGATTAAGAGCATATGTCTCAGTCTGGTACATCCAATGCTATTGCAGAGTTATTTCTTAATTGTTCGTTTGCAGTAGAGCGGAGAATTGGATTTTAAATACGAGCTTTGTTTTGTAGGTCATGGGGTGAAATTGGTTAGCAAACTTCGGTAAACAAAATCAGTTGTTTTTTGTTATTGTTACTTTATCTCTTATTGGACAAGTCTTTTATGTCCAAGTGTGGCTACTTGGTTCAAGTTGTAGATCACCTCTTTCACATACCCAAAGCTGAGCCCTTGCTCCTCAGACACACTAAGAATTGCAGATATTCTGATGTGGCCTGATGCTGCAGCTTTATGTTCCTCAACCCTTCCGCATTCAAGCATTTTAAAAGATGCAGGTTAGATCTCAATATTACTGCAAAAATTGGAACTGACAATTCTCTAATAAAAATGCAGTGGATGTTAAATCTCTTCCTTGCAGATAAACTACAAAATCTGAGTCTGTGGCATCAGGAATTTATACAGGAGGAGTTGCAAAGGTCTGAGAGCCATCCCCTGACATAGTTAGGACAGCCAGGGAGCAGGATAGCATCTCCTGGGGCCAGAGACCTGTCCCTGCCTATGAGTATTCTGTCAATTTCTGTCCAATTTTCCATTCAGGGCCATCTTGTGAGACATTTTTAAAAGACCCACAAAATCCAAACACCAATTTTTTGGCTGTACTGTAATTCACATCTTCTTAGCCATCAAATTCCTTCATCTGTAATTGGCTGTTCTCCTCTTGGCTAATGAATTTGCCCTACAACCAAATTTACCCACTGCTGTGGACGGTTTCATGTTGTCTCACCCACTGGCTTTGTCCAGAAGGGGCAGGGAACCAACCCTAGATGTGAAACTGCAGTGTTTGCTCCCCTTTTTGGATGTTTCTCCTCTGCTCTTGGCACAAATTTGAATTTTAATTGAAAGTGCCTCAGTCTGGAGGCCTAAATCCCTACATACAGTTGATGGAGATGGTCATTTTTTGCTGGAAGTTGTGCCAGGGCCCCAACAATTGCCCAAAGCTGCGCATGTCTCCCACAAGACTGCCTCACATCTCAGCTCTCCAAATGGAGCCAGCAGCCAGGAGCAGAGCTGTATTCCTGAACAACTAAAGGCTCTAAGATCACTGTAGCAAGTCTCATGTTTTCTGCAGCAACAGGGTTAAAGGATGCAAGGGGAAGCACTTCCCAGGGGCCAGAGGGACTTGGCTGAGTGCAAGCCTGGAAGGAAGGATGCGGTGGGCAGAGGGAGAAATAGGGCTATAAATCCTCTTTATTTCTGCTCTGCCTCACCGAGTGTCTGTGCAATTTCTCTATTTCAGAAACCAAACATTTAGTTTATGTGCAGTAAAGCCTGGCTTTCCAGAGCTGAAATGCCTTAACCTGATCCCCCACAGGAAGGAAGGGCCTGGGCCTGTTTGCTATGAGGCCCTGGCCACCCCAGCGTTCACTTTGCAGTGATCCATGGTGGCCCTGGGGTCTGAACCTATTCCTGAAAAGTTCCTGGAGCCAGACAGCCATGCTGGCAGTTGGCATGTCCCTTACAGGGGAAAACACAGGGGTGTCTGGAGAACTGGCAGCTGCCATGAGAAGTGTGTGAGGTGGGCAGAAAGACAAGCAGGAGCTGCATGCTCTCCAGCCTCTCTGAGGAGTAGAGCTACCCTCTCTCTCCTCACAGGCAGCTGAAATAAAATTTGAGAAATCTAGTCTTTCAGAAAATCCAGGGAGGTGGGAGAAGTACCCCAGCTGTGCTGTGTCTGAAGGCAGCAGTAGAGCTGCTTGTTCTCTTCATGGTGCAAGGAACAGAGACAATGGAGGGAAGGAACACGGCCATCTCCTTCATGATTTGTCTCTCATGTATGACTTATTGGCTAGAATATATGTTCAGGTGACAAGGCAAAGGAATAATGTAATTACTCCTGCCTTAGCTGCAAGCACAATGAATCTACCTGTTGTTCTTGCTGGGGACATCTAATTAAGCAAGGCAGGGACTGGGGAAGGAAGGAAGGCAGGAAGGCAGGAAGGCAGGAAGGAAGGCAGGAAGGAAGGAAGGAAGGCAGGAAGGCAGGAAGGCAGGAAGGCAGGAAGGAAGGCAGGAAGGAAGGAAGGAAGGAAGGAAGGAAGGAAGGAAGGAGGGAAGGAAGGAAGGACGTATCATGAAATATACACATCAGAAACTGGCATATAAAGATGAGGAGCTTATTGCATGGCTTAAACTCTTACCTCTACTTCTTCCCGAAGTCCATGTGAATCCCCACAGCAGCAATCATCCCAGGCTCTCCAAAGAAATAGGTGAGCACCACTTTATTGCAGCCTGCTGCTGGTTCAGCCCACTCTGCCCCCACCACACCCTGTGGAAAGAGGTTGTGTCGAATTAGAGAGAGAAAAGCAAGCCAAGGTGCTGCAAATGGATTTGGCACTATCCATCAGCTCTGATTTGAAGTGCTTGTTTCCTTCTCTCTTCTGTTCAAAGCCCTTCTGGAGGGTGCCAGCTGTGCCTCATGTTAGCAGTGTTTTACTGGGCCATGCACACTATAAACAAAGGGTTTTGCATCAGGACCTTCAAAAAACACAGAGATCCCCAAAACTCACAGATTAAGGGTTGCAGCATCCAGCCTTGGGAAAAAAAACTTCACCCCAAACACTGTCCATGGACAGCTGTCACTGTAAAGGGTAACACGTCTGTCTTAACTTATTTTCAGATGCTGATAACTTTGTAGCTTATTTTTATTGCCCAAGTGGTGTGTCAAGCTTGTTGTATTATATTTTTGAGAACCAGAATGTGTAAATAAAAAAGGGGGGAAAAGTACCACTCGGCCACTTGGCCTTTTGGGTTTTAAAAGACTATTAGAGTTTTCTGCTGAGAAAATCTAGCATTATTTTCACCAGGGCCCCTAAGAGTTCTTGCTCTATCCAGTTTTGTCAGGCAGGGAGGCTTTACCACATGTATTCCAGAAAACTTGAATGAGAGAAAAGACAGAAAAGAAGAGAAATCCACAGTGTCTACTCTGGATATTTTCCCCCTTGTTTCTTGTCAGCAAATTACGGAATTTTGACCAGCTCATTTAACGTATTAAAAAGGCCTTTTGAAACTTTAAAGTAGCCAAGATACTTTAATAATACTAGAAAACCTCACACAATAGTAGACAGAAAAATGGATAAGAGCTTTTATTATGGAATCATACGAAGCCAATGGACTGTGCACAAAAAGGCATTTCAGCACTAAGGCACTCTGTCCATCACTGGGGCATCAGCCCTCTGGCTATTTGTTCTGATAACATCTCCAGTGAAAATGGGGCTTTCTGGGAGTATGTGATTTTTGTCATTGACGCCAGCACAGCCATGATTTGGCTGCTGAAGGTCTGAGGCTAATGGGACTGAGAGGTGAGCAGTGAGAGTGGGAAGGTGTCAGTCAGCTGGGTAAATTAAAGCAGCCAGAAGGAGGAGGTCAAAACATCTCTGCCAGCACTGAACAGTTTGGGATGGCAGAAGCAGAGGAATGTCTGGGTCATGCAGGGTGTGGGACTGACTAGTGCCAAGGCGTGCCAAGATAAAGAGAGAAGCAGAAAGCAGAAGCAGAAAAATTTGGTTTTGGCTCTGACACAGCATCTGACCTGCAGGAGGAAGGAAGGGGCTTCATTTCCTGCCCTACAAATTAATAGAGTTCAGTCCATTTTGGGCAAGTCCAGCCCAAACTAGATGGCATCCAACTGCCCTGCCAACATCCAGCAATGAACTTAAACTTGCATGGTGATTCCTCAGGTGCGGCTGTTCCCACCTGCCTCATTCTGCAGGGACTTCTGCATCTTTAATGGGATTACATACAAGCATAAATGCTTTGCTCAAAGGGCCATGGCTGTACTAGCAGTGTGAGGTTTGTGTGGAGCTTTGAAAAGGCCAGAAGTTCCCCTTGCAGGTTCGGGCATGGCTCAATTTTACTCATCTCATATTATCTTTTATGTCACATGACCATCTGGTTCTCATTTGAGCTCTGTGAACTCATCACAGACATGCATATGGCTGGAAAAGAAGGATTTTGGGTTGAGTGACAAAAATGGTGAGTTCACGGGAGGTTTTTGGTCATCAGGTGCATTTAGTCAATCAAAAGCTGGACTTTGAAAGGCTTATGGGAAGGAAATGTTGATAAAAATGGGAAGGCGGCAGTGGTAGTGCAAGAGGGGAGGAAAGAAATGATTTATGATGAAGCCAAGGCAGCTGATCTGAAAGAGATAATTACTCTTCTATAACTGGCCGGGGAATGGGGGAGCCATTATGTGGATGAATGGAGACAGCAGAAGCAATTTGTCAGCCTGACTTGTTTGAGTGAGTAACTTCAATTTCTCCTTGTCTTCTTCTAAGTGATTTTTCTTTCATCGTCACATAGGAATGTGCTTTACATTTCAAGCTCTCCTGATGCTTGCCTGAGTGAGGGAAGAGAAAAGGGAGGACTTTTGCATGAATATCAGCCATGGTTTTTTGTGGCAGTGCCCACTGGCACTACAGAAACTACACGTGCATTGTGCCAGTTGTTCCCTGTTTTGGGGCATTTCAGGCTTGGCTGTAAAAGATTCCTTCCCAAAGAAAATTTGGAATTCAAAAGGCAATCAAGGAGCAGAATATTTCATTGTTCTTTTTCAGTGGATATTATTTATTTTCTTTTTTGATTGAACAAAGGTGTTTCTAAAGCTTTCACTTTACAAACCTAAAGCCACATGGTATGTGAATATTGTGCATTACACTCCCAAATGGCTGGGTTTATTTCTGAGGGCATTTGTGGCAACAGCTCCTACATATTCTACGGTGCTAAATTCTTCCACTTTCTCTAAGCAGCAAGAGTCACCTCCAGGATTGGGATGAAAGCCAGACATGGATGGGGAGGAAATGCAGGGATGGAGATGAAGCACAGAAAGAACTCCTGTGGTTCTGCACCTGAACACATCTGTGCCCCTGCACTACCCCTGGTGGCAACCAACCCCAAAGGTGTCCCTCTTGTAAAACTTTAAACTGGCTGAATGCCATGAAAAAGATCCATCAGGAAAGATGTCGACAGAGCTCATCAGCATGGTGTCTCTTGTATGCCAAAGGCCCATGTGGATTCAAACCCATTTTTTGCCTTAGAGCCCCCCCAGGACTGGTGAACATTTGCTGGGCAGACCTGGCACACAGGGACGTCCTGAGCTCCCAATGTTGTCTGCTCCCTTCCTGGTGTAGGCTTGTGGTTAATCCACTCTCCAGGTGAGGGATGTCCACTTAATTCCTCCTGCCCAAGCAGGTAGACACCAACATCCCTGACTTGCAGAAGAGTGTTTTGGCTGACAGCCAGCACTTCCTCACATTCAAATTCTGGGTTTTGGGGTTCCTGCCTGCAAGGTGGAAAAGAAGGGCTTAGATCACCTCAGATGAAAAGCAGAACTGCTTTGGAGGTGTATCCTTTAAGATTATTAGATTAAAGTCTAGACAGTGATTCAAGGAAAAAGCATTTTTCTTGGTTTGATTTTAGAAGAAAAGAGGGAACTCTGTGCTTTGAATGGAAGAAGCCCTCAGGTGGACACACGATTTTTCACTGATTTGGTCTTTTCATGACCCTAGGGATTAGTGAGAGTTTTAAGAGCACCCGGAGTTATGACAGCTTTTGGAAAGTGCTCTCTCTGGCATAAGCCTGGCTTTAAGCACAGGGAGAGCCTATCCTGCTCCAGAGACTGCACACAGTCATGCTGCACCTTTCCAGTGACCCCAAAGAGGAGCTGTAAGTGCACCCTTCCAACTACTTTCCATGCCTACTCCTCGTTACATGCTAAACTAAACTCTGACTTCAGTGGTTACTCAAAGAGTAATTATTCCACACCCTCATCGGTCTTGACAAGGAAATTCGAGACTGGGTGTCCTTATGGTTTGCTTTTGAGGCTCTGGCCAAGCTCACAAGCACTGTCTTCTGTCCCCCGATGCACTTGCCTGTCCCCTTTAGAGACCTCCTCACTCACCTGTAGTGTGGCCACAGCTCCCCAGAGGGAAACAGGCACCTCCAGGGACACAGCTTCAGCTGGCCTGTTCTGGGCACCTTCCTTAGAATTAAATAAACCGCGTGCCAAAACGCCTGTTGCTCTCCACTGGCTGTAAAAGGTGAGAAGCTGAGATGCAAACAGATTAACTGGGCACACCTGATGTAACTTTCCTGAGATCCTTCTTGCAGCAGTTTGGGGAGAAATAGCAGAAAATCTGATGCAAGACTTTGTCACCTTCTTTCTCTTAGGTACATTACCAAGGAGGCAGGGAAAAGGAATAGCAAAGGAACAGCAGTGGGGGGTGTGTGATTTACTTGATCCCTTGGCTGCTTTCGGTGTTTAGAAAAGTCATGTTTCTTATATCTTTTGCCTGGATGAGCTCATAAGTGCAAATGCTTGCAGCTTCAAATGTGTCCATTCATTATTGAACAGGAAAGGGTAGTGGAGCACTTCTGTCAGAGGCTGGAAATCATAAAAGACATAAGTGATGGTAGTAAAAACCAAGCTGTTATCAGAGGAAGAAGGGGGGTGGGAAGGAGGAAGGCAACCCTCCTGCATTTATTCCTCTGAGACACAATTAAAACCCTGAATGAAGATTTTCAGAAAGGACCCTCTGCTTCATGTGCCACACTCAAAATGAATTATGAATTTGCAAGAAGGAAAGTCTTTCATTCCAGCTTTAGCTATTTGACCCAAAGTCTAAAACTAATGAACCCGTGGGGCCCTGTTCTCCACGTGCAAGCCCCTGGTGTTGGAATGGTGCAAAGCCTGGGTGAGGGGAGGGAGAGCATCACCTCAGCGTGGGGCAGAGATGTGCAAATTCAGACTTGAGGTGGTTCAGAGTGAGATCAGCCATCTGGGATTAGTTCAGAGTTGTTGCTACACGCCCAGAGGGAATGGCCTCTCTTTCAAAGGCAGCTAATTCATTTTTCATGATGGTTTGGACTTGGCCTTCTTCTTCTCCCCCCACCCCTTGAAATTCTCAGATTTGTGATGGAACAGAGCTATTAGAGGTGATGCATGATTTATTAATAATAATCTTCTGTCTCAGGTTGGAATATGAAATAGGATACTTGGAAATTAAAAGCCAGCTTTATATGGCAAATACTTTCCATTCCTCCCCTCAAAAGTAAAAAAAAAACTGTAGGCCCAAAGTTTGTAAAGATTCAGACTACCCATGAAAAATGGACAGTGCCTCTCTTCAGCTAGAAGAGTTACCCTCTGTCAACCTAAATGCACTTTATTATAACGTATTTAACCAGATCAGCACCCCGGGCAGCCTACAAATGAAACACCAACCACAGAGCTTATGCCTGGAAGCCCTAAGACATCTTTCTCTCTGTTTGATACGACTGACACATGCCATCCTTGGCGTAATATAATCATCATTATGTTTCTAAACAGTCAAGGATTGTAGAATTTAAAAGTTCCAGGCTGGAGATGAAGTTTTCTGTTTATTGTAGGAGTTAATGCTTTTTTATTAGGGAAGTTAATGTAATATTGATTTTGTGGAGAGGAAAAATATGTTGCCATATTGCGATAGATGCAAAAGGTGAAAAGGCTTCATGAAAAGAGATTAATATTTTTTATTCATTTAAAAAACATTCCCAACAAATGTGCAATTGCCCAACATGTGAAGATTTTTCTATGAGGTTAAACATTTTACCCTGTTCTTGCAGCTACAATTCTTTTTTTCCCTCTCCAAACACACACATAAGAGAAGAGTAATGTTATTCCTCGCTATGAAGTGTTAACGTTAGGTAGCAGCTGTGATGGTATCAGCCAATATGTTGCTTTTAATGATCTCACTCATACATTATGAATGAGGAAATTGCAAGGCAGGAAAACATAGTGAACATAATCTTTAACTGTTCAGCTACTAAAGAGCTTTCTACCTGAAGTTACAGTCCCTCTGACTTTCCTGTTTGCAACAACTTGACATCATGCTTGGCTTTATGCCAGTGCAAGCCAAAGATGTGATCAAACCACAGGCTGTGTTAATAGGTTCTCACGAGTAAAAAAAACCCCTAAAAATCCAGCCTTTAGATGCAGCCCACTTGGTTACACCCCAGTAAAATGAACCCCATAATTTCAAAGCAGCATGTTTGCCCACCAGACCTCAGCCTGGCAGGAGATGTGCCATGAGTTTTGATGCCTGTGTTTAGCAAATGGGGGTTCTTTGGGGTGGGCTGCTTAGTTTGCAACTCCTGTTTGAGATGGCACCAGGAAAGAGAGTGCTGAGGGCTCCTCTGTCAGCCACTGGCTCTCCCTTATTCAGGGCTGGACAAGCCAGGCCAAGGATGTTGAAACACCAATCCTGACCAGCAGTGCCAGCCAGGCACCAGTGGATGAGGCCCCATCCACACCATAACAGGGTCACAGGAGCTCCCTGGCCCCACACCCCTGCTCAGCTGGGTGCCACTTTACCTGGCACTGCCTCTTCTCTGCTCAGGGTTTTGCCTTCATTCTCTTTTTCGTCTCCATCTATTTCCTTTCTCACCCTGAAAAACCGGGAGCTGGCTGTAAAGGTGTCCCATAAAACTCTCCGGACAATTGCATCATTTGTTCTTTCTTCTTGGACTGATATTTTAGCCCTGATCCCCCAGAGACGAGAATCAGCTGCAGAATCCTCCAAGGCTGCAGGAAATTGCTGTGCCTTACTCCCTGTTCTTCCTGCCTTATCTCTGCCGGATGCAAGGAAGAGATTGTTGGCTCCTGCCTCACAACAGCCCTTTGGGTCCCTGAAAACTCTGACATCCCCACCCCCTCCAGCCAGGTTTCTGGCCCTTGGGCTCTTGGAATGGTTGCTGCTGGCTGGCCCATGCCGTGACCCATTGTCCCATCCCTGGGAGTGTTCAAAGCCCAGTTGGATAAGGCCTCAAGCAGCCTGGTCTAGGGAGAGGTATCCCTGCCCATTGCAGGGGGGTTTGGGATTAGATGGTCTTTAAGGTCAGTTCCAACCCTCCACATTCTATAATTCTGTGTCCCACCACAACCACGCCTGTGCAGGAACCCACCATGAGCACTGAGAGCTGTCAGTAGATCGCAACCTGACCCCTCTTCTTGCTTACAGGTTATTTTGCTACGGCATAAAGGACATTCCCAATTCTCTTTATAGAAGTGAGTCTCTTTCCATCCTTCCACTTTAATAGTTTGCTAATTATATTGGGATGTATCCTCTTTCCTTCACACGGGATTGCAACACTCTCCTTGCTCAATAAAGGATTTGGAAGATTTTTGCTTATTTGTATTAACTGCATAACAAAGGCATTTCCATGTCCTCCAGTTTGGGGGCTGCTGGGGTCAGAGAACAGGGAACACAGAGCTTCTTCCTGTGCTTCTCTCATGCTTTTCAGCCAAGAGCAGTGGAGGGGAACACAGCAGCGGAAGAAGAAAGGAAAAATAACTCCACCAAGCAAGAAGATGCTTGGAAGAAACTTCTGCAACCTTCAAGCCTGAATTTTCTTTGTATGAAATCATCTAAAATCAAAGCAGGAATCACAGAGAGAAATGGTGCAGCTACTGCTTTGCAGGAAATTAAATTAGATCACAATTTCTCTTACTAATTTTAGGAAACCATGACTCTAGATGCCTTTCTGGATTATATTTATATGCAAATATTTTAATATGAATGATATACTGAAAGATAGGTTTTCACTGCCCTACTAAAAAAAAAAAAAATATTTACTTCTGCTTCAGGAGACAATTTGTGTATGGAGGGCGGCCAGAAGGAGAATGTCAGAAATGTTGATTTTATCCCTTGCAGGCAGGTATGCTGAGCTACTCCTGTCTTCACAGCATGGCACACACTTGAGAAGAAAAAGAAAAACACAACGCAATCACCTCCCGGCAGGGTTCCCTTGTTCTCAGCATAAGGATTAGTGAAGACAAGATGGCAAACGCAGTGTGCAAAGGAAGAAAATGGGCAGAAAAGCAGCACACTCTTCCTTCTGGTGTTGCACATGCCTGCAGAACACCCTCACGTACACCGTGTGAGCACCAAATAATACGTGGTGTGGCTGGACGCTTGCAAACATCGGGGGCAGCCACCAAATCTACGCCTGTGGCCTCTCAGACATGGTCCCTGCTGAGAACACCTTGTATCAGACATGTCCTCCCTCCCCACTGACCATCCAGGCAGGCAGTGACCCTGCAGGGATGTCCTCTCCAGAGCTTTATCCCTTGGGACACCCCACCTGCTGCAGCCAGGATCGGGTGAACTCTGGTTGTCTCAGTGATCCTGAGCTCCTGCTGGAGCCCTGATGGCAGGGGATCTTAGAGAGGGGCACCTGAGCCGGGTTTGATTAGAGGAGGAGTTTCAGGTGATGCTGGGCAGGCTCTGGGAGCTTGGGGAGGTCCCTGCCTCGGGAGAGTTCAGTCCTTCCTTGAGGCTGAAGAGCAAATAGAGATTGCTACAGGGGGAACATCTGCCATCCAAACTTTGTGTTGAGGTCGCCTCTGAAAGTCAGAAGATGCAAGTTTAGGATTATGCCTTAAAGAAATCCTCTCTTGGCCACAACAGCCACTCTGTCCTCCTGCTGCTTTCTTGCAGACACGTTGCCTCACAGCCAGTGGCAGTGATCCAAGGCTAGATGTGATAAACTGTGACCTTCCTTCCTATTCCTCGTCATTCTTCCTTTTTTTCATTAAATCTCTCTGCCTCCCACTTGCCACTTAGAGTGAGACAATGACTCATTTGTTTATATATTCATTTACTTATGCTTTGCTTTCCCATTCTCTGCTTCTGTATATTTTATGTCTCTACAATTTCCACAACTAAAATGATCTTTAATTAAGATGCTTCTTCTAATCTGAACTTTTGACACTTTAACCTGAAGTTTTTTCACCCTTCGTTATTATAGTTAGTGGCTTCTAAGAAGAGACAGTTGCCTGCTTTTAGTCACTATGCTAATATTTACATATCAGAAAAATGGCAGTGTTTAATTCCTCTTGAGAAACAAATAGTGAAAGGTCTTAAAATAAAAGACAGAGGATCTGTGAAGAGGGCTTTGTGTACCACTGCACACCTGTGATGGATGCACACCCCTTAACCAAATTAGGTAGTTTGGTACAGGCTCCAGAGGGGATAAAGGCCTGAGCCACAGATGGGCCAAGAACTCCTCCAGGAAAAACACAAAGGAACAGGGTGACCCAGTGAGCATCGATGCATATGAGCTGGGAACACCAATCATGCAATTAACAGATGAATAGAGGGTGGTTTTTCCAAGACTCATTCATCAAGAAACAAAGAAATTTGTGAGTACAAGGAGTTTCATGCATACTTTTCCCGTTGTATGCAATCTGACTACAGGCCAGCCACTTTATTCCATAAATATGACAGCCTAAGTGAGCCTTCTCTGAGCTCTCCCTGCCAGACAGGGTGGCTGCATGGTGGGGATCTGCCTGGAGCTGGGACACCTCTCAAGGCTGCTCCTTGAGGCAGAGTGACATTCTACTAACAACAGATCTTGGGAAGAATCCAATTCGAGTTCCCTCTAAATTGCAGCTGGACTGCAGGCCAGGTGAGTCTCCCCTCGAGCAGGGTTTGATGTTCCTGTCCTGAGACTGAGATCCTTCCCAGCCGAGGGCAGAGCGACCCGTTACTCACAGCAGGTCCTCAGGGAGTGACTGACAGCAAGCTGAGTTCACGCCAGAGAAATCCACGGAGCCAATTCCATTAGGCATAAACCTTGCCCAAGTCCGAGAATGAGATGAGCTCTGGCTGCACCTAAGGTCCATCAGGAGTTTAAAAAGCAAGGGATCCACTCTGAACCTTGTGACTGAACAGGAAGGCTTAACCCTTTTGCATCTTCAGTTTCTGTTTAATAATGATTCTAGCTTGATTCTAACTTGATTTTCCAATTTTTGTATTGTTTCCATGTACTAAATAATTAAGTGAACTTTGCCATCGAACTTTGTTAGTTGCACTTTCACAAATTCATGTTAAACCCACTTTTGCTAATTATATTTGATGATAATTCTAAAGGATTTAAATCACTCATCCATGACAATATACCATCCCAGCTATTGTCCTCCACGAGGCTGTGCAGTGCAGACCTCTTGGCCCTGCTGTGTAGACTCCTTGTACTGTAATGACACAGTAACTCAAGCGAGGAAAAAAAAATTTAAAAAAAATTAAAAATCTACTGAAGGTTTCTTATTACCAATCTTTGGGGTCTTCTGATAGCTGCAGCACATTGCAGTTCATCTAACTGAATTCTCTCTGCCACTTGCTTATGTTTGCTTCTCTTTCGCAGGAAAAATAAAATATTTTCTCAGGCTGACAGACAAGGATTCATGTTCTGCTCTTTCAGTAATTTGGAAAATGAAAATATACTGCTCACAGCTTTTTGTTATTTTTAACAGAACTATATTTTATCCTTCCATGTCAGAAGCGAGACAGATTAATGGCTTCTGGAATTTATTTCCAATGCTGATTTTGTTTCCAAAGTTTTGAGAGCAACGAGACAGATCTGCAGTCTTCTCTCCGTTGGGAAAGGGAAGTGGCATCTGTTCCTGCTTTGTCCTCAGAGCTGCCAGTGAGAGTGTCTGGACCAACCATCCATTCTCCGCCAGTGCATGTAGTCAGCCAGAGGGCCCTTCTCTGCTGATGTAAATGAGAATTGGCCTAAAAGTGCTCTGATACATGGTAAGGAGCCAATAACCCCTCAGCTTTCTGAAGGAACAAGAGAGTTTTAAATCATCTTTACTTTGCATGTCCTTTAAAACTTGAGTTAAGCAAAGCTTAGCTGGACTTAAAGCCCTTGGCTGACTGCTCTGGCCAAACTCTGGTTTCTGTTGTGCTGGCCATCCACACATAGAGATACTCAGCAGGAATGCTCAGCTTGTGACTTTCTGTCCTAAAGGGATTGCTATGCTGAGCTTGACACGAGGCCATTCTTCCTTACCAGTGAGCTGCTACCTCTGCCTGGTCCTGCTGTCAGTGGGAAGATCCATGCCACGATTGCCCAGAACTTCTACCAACATGTTGGTCAGACATGGGTCTCTGGATGGCATTTTGCAGGGCTTTCTGGAGATTGCCAATCCAGAACTGTGATTTTCCAGACAGAAAAAAGGCAAAGACAGCCAGAAATATCAAGGGTATGTCCAGGGCAGCTTTCCCAGTGCCAGAGTGTGAGGCTGCACCGAGCGATGAGGGCAGGAGCAAAGGCTGGTGCTTCCTGCACTGGAGATGTTGTTTGCCTCTCATCTCCCTGCTCATTACAATTTGCCACAGAAACCAAATCAGATCACAGAGTGTTTGCTCTTATGTGGTTTCTACGTGAACTGGGGCAGGAAGACAAGAATACCTGAGCTCCAAAAGAAAACACTTTCACTGAAATTCTGACACAACAGATCCCAAAGCCTTCCTCACTCCTACAGCAGTTTCTGCATTTCCAAGGTTTGTAGCTGAGCTGGAGCATATTTTGTAATCCAGACTTGATTTAGGTTCTTCAGGTGATGGTGAATTCACAACCTCGTGAACTATATTGTTCTAATCAACTCAATGGTCAAAAATTTCTGCCTTATCCTTTACCTGAATTTATCTGTCTTCAGCATCCAGCTGCAAAATCTCATTATGCTATTGTCAGTGAGATTAAGGTGTTCCCTCCACACAGGTACACAGGGCAGCATTAATCTGCCCAGGTTTAGACATCTGCAGTGCACACCTATATCTGCATCAGTCGTCAGTGATCCTCGTATGGTCAGAGGAGAGAAATGAGGACTAGTATGATGTGAATCACCTCCCTTAAAATAGGTGTCTCACACACATCGGATGAACTACCCTGCAGCAGTGCCTCTTTCTTTCAGACTGGATGGACAGCTCAATCAAAATTTAAGGGAAGTGCATCTTCACAGACTAGGAGTAGCCACCAGTTAATCTAGCAAAGTTATTTGGAGCAAGTTATAGTTTAACCTACAGAAGGAAAAACCCACTATGAGAAACTGATAGAGATGCTGCCCATCAGGAGTCATTCCTAGGATGATTCAACCCTGTTCTTCACTCTGTTTCTGCAAACAGTGGCCGATGGCTGGAAATTACTTTCATCTCACTGCAGAGAGTCAGTGCCATGTCCATTTGTCACTTTGGTCCCATATGAGCCTTCAGGTTTAAGCATGTGCAAATTATGCCTGTTTCCAGCTCTCAGTGTTTCAGGGTCATCCGGAATTTATCTTGTCTCACCTCAAGTAGATTGCATAGAAGAAAAGTTGTTGATTTTTAAAACTGAGGAAACTAATAGGCTAATATTTCCTTTATTTTATCTGATCAGATTTTGAAATTGCTTCTGCCTCAGCTCTGGAGGAGAATAAAGTATAGGGGTTATATCCAAAGAGAGTTCAAAGTCTGGTTTATCACTGTATGAAGAAATGGGTTAAAATCAATAAGATTCAACTTTAATTGATTTCCTATAGGGAAGAGTCTGCTCTATAATATCTGAAAGCCATTAGTCAATGTGTCTTTGAAGTATTAAATTTATTATGAAAACCCTGAAGATATTCTATTTTAAATACATGGAAGCTTATGTGCTTACTGGATTATAGGCGTGTATTAAATATAACACTCACCCTCTAATGGAGCACAGCAGTGTTTTCACACTATCATTACTCTGAATCTCATCTTGCTCCTGCAAATTCACAGAAAAGGTACCTATAAAATGCCTATCTGGCATTATGCCCACTTAATTATCATCTCAGGGATTATTATAATGGGCACATGGGGATCTCCTTTGAGATTACAAGGCCTATAAAATAGCATCTCTTTATGCTTTGATGTTTAGGACCTTCCTTCAGATGCCCCAGGTGTCTGGAAAAGGGTCCTGAGCTTGGGGTGGTATTAGTGTGTGGTTTTGCACTTGTTTGTGTGTCCAGTTTCTATTTAGTGTGTCTCACACACCCAACCTTTTGGTAGCTCCTTTTCTTGGAGAGGCTGTTGCTTTCTGAGGAGAAAAACTGAGTCACCATGCCCAGACTTTTACAGGTCCAGCAGCACTTGGGCTTTGTCCTACTCTGCCCCACACTGAAGTTGATAGAAAAACACAAGCCAGGACAAAGTGTGACATGGTGAATGTCCCCTACCTGAGCTCAGATATTACCTTATTTCATTATGTCTTCAGTCAGGGTTTCTCCTGAAAGCAGAGAAGAAACTTTTGTAGTAAATAAAAAACTGCCCTTCAAAAACTTATATGGGGTAAATTTGCAAATTTTTCTTCTACTGATCATGAAATGTGCCCAGGTCCATTAACAGAGAAAACAATTTATTCCCAAGAAATAAAACTACTTAATGATAAAATATTAATTTAGATCACAAGCTTTATGTCAAATAGATTGCTTTTCTGTTTATGATCTAGAAACAATGGGCTTTTCTATTTATCCTTTAAAAACTTCTTTAGCAGTGTTATGAATTGTTCAAGATGTAGCTATGACAGTTCTAATTAATGAGCTGGGGAGCTAGTTATTAATTCCTTTTCTTGCATTAAAATCTTTAATAAATCAGAGATTTGTCTCCTTTCTTATTTATTTTTGGGGTGGGGAATGACATTATGGGGAATGTTCATGGCTAGACAAGAGGGCACACTCAGACTGACAAACAGGGAAATTATTTACCTTCTTTCAAATTTCCTTGCCATTTTTGCCCTGTGATCATTTGAGCTAGAAGAATTTACATCAAAGTGTTAGAAATAGGAAGCTGATGCTATTCCCTTACCTGGAAAGGCAACGGGGCTGGATTAAGAGCATAAAGTTGCAGAGGGGCATTTCCAGAGGCTGAAGCTAAAAACTTTGTTTCCCGGGGCCAGATATGGAAAAATAAATCCCAGTGAGGGGATGCACCATTTCACTGGTGTCCCAGAGAGAACCAAGCTGCTTGATACGGAAAAAATGTTTGTAGCTATTTCTCCCATCCCCAAGGGCTCTTCAGACTGGTTTTGTTCATGTACCTCATATTTACTCTCAATGAACAGAGAGCAGAAATTGCTGTTCTTCAGGAATGAAACCTGTCCCCGAGAGAGTTCAAAAACCTTGCACTCTTCTGTAGAAACCACTTCATCCATTTCTGAGCTCTCAAGTGCAGTTGTAAGGAGAGTACTGGTCCCGGGGGAAGAGCAGGGGAGGGATGAGAAGGAATTTCACCCAAACAGGGCGGGTTTGCTGTTCATTACTTGCTCTCATTTCAGACACTGCAGTTGTCCTGTCAGGAGTGAAGCAGCAGCACCCTGAGAAGTGTCTGTAGCAATCACTTCCTGATGAAAAGTGCTTAAAAATTATAAAAGTAAAACTGTGAACAAGTTCTAGAGACAAACCTAAGATAATTTGACTACAAGAGGTACTTTTAATGATACAGTGTTTGCCTGAAAAAAAAATTCTCTAGTGCTTAAATAAAAGCTATTTAATAGCGAGCAGAAGATAAGGCAATTCCCTGCAGCCTAAATAATTTTACATACGGATGCAGGCAGTGGTTGACTAGGGCAAACAACTAATATTCATTTCCTCTTCGATTCCCTAGGAAAGAGCATCATCTTAAGACTTTTGAAACAAGCCATATGTTGAACTTAACAGGTTGCATCCCATTATGTAGGGCGATTTGAAAAGTGATTTGACTAAGAAAATGTTTCTCCTTCTTTACAAACTGAACCAGAGTATTTTCAGTAACTATTTGGATTATGCAAAGGATTCCTAAACATTATTAGAGGTTTCTGACCTTACAGTTTGTGAAGGCTTTGATGGGAATGGAAAAGTCTGGGAATGACAAAATCTTAGTGCTTGTAATGGAAGCAGAGGAATAGAGAAATGATGTGGCAGGGATCTGAAAGTCTCTTTCATGAGAAAAATAATCTTTCTCCTGCTTGGATGTCATGGCAAGAGGGCATATATAAATATAAGGCAAAAAAATAATGTATTGATTTTGCTGTGAGATGTTATAATACATTCTTTGTTGTTCCAGGAAAGGTTAATCGTGTTGCCCAAAAGAGAAACATGCTATTATGTTCTGAACTATTCCTGAAGGTAATGAAAGTACATTTAAAAGGCATTACCCTAGGCTACAACAGAGTGTAGGAGAGGCTAATGTTTAACTTAGCATACAACATGATGAGAAGCAAACTTCAGTGCTTATTTGGAGAGCCATACTTTCCCAAATGGGGTTTTAAAAAAAGAGTTTATTTGTTAATGTGCCAAAGGCATCGCCAACCCCCTCACTTGTCACCTACCTCTAGTTTCCAGAATACCAATAAGTTTCCTTCATTTCTTCCTTTCTCGGAGTGGTAGTAGCAGTTACTGTGGACTGAAGCAGAGGCTTTCAAGTAAACAAGAGGAATTTTGCAGTTCACGTAGCCATGGTGAGTCACTGCTGTCATTGTCCCTCTGTGCACTCAATTTACTCCTGGATGCACCCCGTGTTCGGCTGGTGCCACTACTCTGTGGTCATCCTCTGGACAAGGCATCGAGTCAAATGAATCCCCTGTTTGTACCTAATGGAGAGAAACAGGCACTTGCAGCAGGCAGTTTATCTCTGCTCAGATGCCTGGTTTAGGATGGGATGATTTACCCCCTGGCAAAACCTCCTTCTCTTGTCTGCAGTCTCAGGAGTCTAGAACAAATAGCTCATTTTCAGGCGTCCAAATGTAGATGGCTTAGCTTGAGGTTAAAATACCTAAATGAAGGTGTGTGCATAGGAACTACCTGCATAAAGTGCTTTTCCAGTCAGGGCAGGTGGGACACTGCCATCAGCAGAGCCAGGGGAGATGAGCATGCGCTGTGTCTACCATGGCTGTGTCGAATCCTTCTCCAGGCTTCTCTGACCATAAAGATAAGGGTTGCAAAGAAAAACTCATCAATTCATGCATTTTAAACCAAAATTAAGATTTAGTTAAGCAATTAGTTTGTTAAAAACTTAATTATTCATCAATCCATGAACCATATATTCAGGGTTAATGTTAGCAATACAAGGAAACCACAACAGGAGATGCTTATACAAGGTTAATGTAACACTGTGGACTTCTAAATACTGCTCTATAATCAACCCCCCAAATCCCAGTTTTGCAGCCCCACCCTCACTGAGTTGTATGCACCCCTCAGGCCAGCTGGGACACAAACAGAACCCCTGGAAATGTGGGTTCCCCTGCTTCACACCTCTTCCCATGGAGATGTAGGTGCACCAGCTTCATGTGCTGCAGCCTGCAGTCCCCTAACACACACTCCCCCTGATGAGAAAGCCACCACGAGCTCCTCTGAGGCCTCTGAGGTGTTTAGAAGCAGTTCACATGTTGTGAGCTACCTGAGACGTACTGAGAATGCTGGTGGATACGACATGGGACCTGTGTGACATTCACACCATTCTGGGACAGCAGCTGGAGCTCAGACAGGATAACACAAAACATCTCAGGTGACACTGGACACCTACATCAGGGCAACCAAAGCCAGCCTACATGTTCTGTTCTCTTCACACGTGCGTCAGTGGCTGTGCTCACATGGTTTGTGATCAGTCCTGGAGGCTGAATCCCATGATCCCATGAAAACACTCAGATTTTGTGTCTTGCTGCTTGTATCTGTAGGTTTTCTGATTCTGAAATATCTAGCAGCTTTAGCTAGAGTTCCTCCTTCAGTGGAATAAAAAGGTCGCTCTGTAGGCTTCATGCTCCAGTCCCTCCATCACCTTTGCCATTAAGCACAATTTTCCCAAGAGCCAGGGAGGGAGCGATGGAGAGACAGGAGATATATCCAAGAGTGCAGTATGCCTCTGAGTGCTGAGGCATGCCCTTTTTTGAGAAATTGTCAGTATGAGAATTGATTTCTATTTCAAGGAGATCAAAGCTGGCCAGCAATTAACCATTTCCAGCAATTACTGGCAGACCCCTGCAGTGTAATGCACAGGGAAGACATTTTCAGGGCCACGCCTGCTGTTTCATTCTGTGTTTTGGGAAGATTAGCCAGGCAGGGTCAGACCATGGGACCAGTGCAATCGGTCTTGCACCACTCACCTCTCTCCCTTGGGGTCCCTGTGTGAGGGGAAGCAGCCACGTTGTGAGTTCTCCACATCTGGAGAAAATCCCCTCTTGCCTCAACCCCTTGGCTGTCACTGCTCCCCTGCCACATAACCACCCATTTCTCCCGTGTCTTTTCATCTGTACTTCTTCAGGAACATTTACTGAATTACCTGGAGATTAGTGGCTGTCACTCACAGTGGGAACGTGCTCCTTGCAGCTCCATACAGCTATGGCTGGCACAGGAGCACTGCTGGCTTCTCTGGAGTAGAGGGAGGAGGGAAGACTCATCCTTAAATAGATATGACCCCAAACTGGGAATTTGACACTGAACGCTGTGTAATGGCCAAAGCAGCCTCTTTTTCCTATTCCTTTATACACTGGTTTTGTTTCTATAATGATCCGAGTCAAAATTACCATTTAAATCTTTTTCAACTAAAAGAAAAGACTTTTTAATGACATGGAAGTTTTGATGGAACTGTTTCCATTTTCATTCCTTCTAAAAAAAGGGCTTAAGCAAACTTTTTAAATTTGTGAAGTGAAATTTAAATACATGACAAAGAACAACATTTTCAATGACATTTTTCTTTCTTGTAATGTAAAAAAGATTTTTTATATATATATATATGTATATACATATTTATATCTTCCCAAAGCTGCTCTCACAAAGAATTGCAGAAGAAGCTTTCAGAAACCTTACAGCTGAATTTTCTTTTTCAAAGCTGGAATGGGGAGAGATAATGCTGATACTTCTCTCTCAGGATCCCCCACCAGGAGAGGAAGGATGGCTGAAAAATTTCCTGCATTAATCTATGAGCTCCCCATGGAACATGTCCTGTCACACAGGGCTGGGGTTTTGCAGAAATTCAGGTATTCTGGCATGCACTGGTAGTGAATGAAAGAGGTAAATTAAGAAGAGCTATTTTAAGGAAACCTAAATCCACTAGGCAGGTCAATGGCTGGGAGGGTGCAGTGCCAGGCAGTGGTGCTCACAGCATCTGCAAATTTTCTGCTGGTGGCATTGCAGCACAAGCAAGGCTTTACCAAGAATTAGCCTGTCTGTCACTTCTTTCAGCTCCTGAACATCCCTGTCTCCATCTTTCTTCCTCCCCTCCTACTCCCCCATCTCTTCTCCAGACCACCTCCCACATACAGCCTTGCCTTTCAAGATGCAGAACTCAGACTCTTGGCTGATAATCATAACTCAGGAATTGCAATGTCCTTTTCTGTGCTCTTTACAAATTTCTTTCTGGATTAGGTGCTTTAATGCCGCTGTAAATTGTGATTTCCCTGACCCTGCACCTTGAGATGGATCTTCCTCCACCACCACTGGCTCCATCTTCTCCACTGCTTTAAACCTTTCCCTTTTCTTCTGGTAAGGCTCCAGGGTTTTTTCTTGATTTGAGCTGACCCTTTTTTGATTGATCAGTTTCCTTTGCTTCCACATTATACCACCTGAGTGCTTTTGGAGGTCTTTTTGGAGGTTTTTTTGGAACTACTACTTCCCATTAAAAGGAATTGTATGTTGCTGTCTGCACAGCTACTATCTCTTCCCCCTCCTGCTCCTCTAAATGCCATCCCCTCTGACTGCCCACAGATGTTACAGACTCATTAAGCCCAAGAGCAATGAGCAAATCCTGTTATCTGGCTTCCCATCAAGAGCTCGGGGTGTTCCACTTTACCCATTTAAATCACTGCTTTAGTGGTCCATGTTTTCTCTCCAGTAGTATATCTACATATTGCAATCAAGATCGCTCTCATGTTTCTGATAATCCAGAGAGATCCATCTCTCTTGAACTTGGTGACACAGGCATTTTCAGGAGCCATCCCATGATTTCGCATGTGTTTTCTACAGTTCACTCAAATTCTGAGAAGCTGTAACACCAAAAAGTGCATGCATGATCCAGTGCTGCACTTTGCACTGGGTTTCAGTGTCCTGCACAGAGAACAAATCTCTTCTCTGCTTCTTCTCACCACTCTCCTGGTTTTGCACTAAAGATTGGGTTAGAAAATTTACAACCACAACATCTTTTGGAGTACAGAATGTGATACACTTGAGCAGCCTCTTCTTCATGAATCTGACAACCTTGTCAGAATTAGTGTTTTGCAGCATATAGTTTTGGCATGTTCCATGCAAATTTTGTCTGCTTTCTGTGTTCTCAGATTTTGCACCTTTCTGTGATAAAACTCAACTTGTTAGCGTAACCCCAGAACAACAAGAAAACAAGATTGCTTTGATGATTGACTGATATTTTAATTTACTCCATTAACACTTTTGCATGATATAAATATTTCTTGGTAGCTTTGTGATATTTTAATTATTCATTTGATAATTTACTTGATTAATTGTCTTGCTACTGCTTAGCCTCGAACAGAAGAAAATTTGTCACGTATGTGAGACATGGGTGCATCTTCCAGCTCCTCCTCATAACAGAACAACATTGCTTACGGTACATTTATGTCTGTTCTGGGCCACAAATACCCATCTTCAAACCTCCTTCTGGAAACTGGCCTACCTCAGTTCTTGCTTTTCTCTTCTTCCTGGCAGCCCTTCTTTAAAAACTCTTCGTAATGTTCTTAGGGATGGATTTGTCTCTGGTGCCTTTATATACATTTATAATTTTTCTGCACCTCATTAACTTCTCATTTATATTGATTGCTAGCTACTTTCCTTTCTTTCCCTCCATTTATTATATATTGCTATTTTATTTCCAGTTGCTGCCTTCCTTCCCTGCTGAACTAGGGTGGCCTTTTGCCAAAGTTCTCAGCTTGACATCAGTCAGTCTGCCGAGATGCTGAGACTATTAGCCGCCATCCTGACCAATACTGTCTCCTTATTTCTTGCTTTCTCCCTTTCCTCCTAGTCAGTCTGTCTGTCTCCAGCTACTGTCTCTTATTTAGACGAAAAGCTTTTTAGTCAGAGATTTCTGTCTTTGCACAGCATCTGCCAGGGCTTGATCCACTGCAAGAACTCAGTGACCCGAGCCTTTAAGTGGATGTTCATGGGAGGAACAGTGGTAACTGCTCCGGAAGGTACCACCCTTCAGCTGCAACACACCAAGTGACCATGCTGAGATCATTTCAGCCTGAGGAAAGCAGAGCAGCTGAAAGCCCTGCTAAGGTACTTTCGGTAGCCTTGCTTCCCTTTGCAATGAAGTCAGGCTTCTCACCTGGTCAGCTGACTTGCATCACTCAAGCAGGGTGGTGAAGAACATCTTCATGGGCAATGAATTCACAAAACATCTTCAAATATTGTGTGAGCAAATTATTAGCTGTACATAATAGTGCAGAATCACAGAATAAGGTGAGTTGGAGGAGACTAACAAGGATCATCGAGTCCAACTCCTGGCCCTGCACAGAACCATTGCAAAAGTTGCACCATGTGCCCCAAGAGTATTGTCCAAATGCTCCTATTGCTCCAACAAGGAATAACAAACTGAACCTGGGGACAGGATTTTGCTCCCTTTGGCCCTGGCTTTCTCTGATTGCTCTTCCCATGAAAGAAGTGGGAGAAAAGAAGGTAAAAACACCTTCACACTCTGGTTAGCATTAGAAGCCACCCTGGTGATGTGAATACCTGTTTCCCTTTCCCTAAATAACACACTGCCGCATGTCGTGATCAGTGACTTTGACTAATGTAATTATTAAAAACCCAGAAGTTGTACTTGTGTTTGTCAAAACAGATCAAAGTTATGCTTTTATTAGTCTCCATGCAAGCAGTGTGGCTCTGCTAATACGTTGGTTACCATTTATTATTCAACTGGTGTGAAGGGAATGAAAGAAGAAGAGGGCTCATGTGTGTGTAATGCTATTTTTCAATTTGTTTGCCTGTCGATTTGAGCATTAAATTGGACAAGTAAAAGACGGTGGATAGGACCCATCTGCCAGGAAATTGCTTGCATGTGCCCTTCTGCTACTCTCCTGCATTTGATCAGTGGTAGAGCGTGTGGGTTGATTAATTCATTCAAGCCCCTCTGGGATACACAGCCTGCCCAAGAACATGCATCCTTATAAAAAAACCTCAGTCACATCATCACAGAATGGTTGGGGATGGAAGGGCCCTCTGGAGGTCATCTAGTCCAATCTCCCTGCTCCACCAGGGTCCCCTAGAGTAGCTTGCACAGGATTGTGTCCAGGCAGGTTGGAATACGTCCAGAGAAGGGGACTCTACAACCTCTCTGGGCAGCCTGTTCTAGTACTCTGTCACCCTCAAAGTAACAAAGTTTTTCCTTGGCCATGAAAAGCACTTCATGCAAATATTGAGTAAAGCCACACTTGTGTGGACTGAAGAAGAGAGGAAACTTCCCCTCTCCCTCTCCCTCCACTCCCCACACCAGCATGGCGAGGATCCCACCTGAGAGAAAACCCACTTGTGCTCAGGAGGAGCCCATTCCACACCTATTGCAAATTCAATGTGATTATCTACATGCCACAAATAAAACAGACCAAATTTTTGACAGGTTTAAGCTCAGTAATGACAGGGCACTGTCACCCAGAGCCCGTCCATCAGCTCATCTGTGTCCCCCATGTCCCTCCTTTCTTTAGGGGCCTGCAGGTTCAACACTGCTTGTAGGGCATCTGCTGAATGAAAGCAAATCCCAGCACTCCCTCAGGCCATATCAGAGGCACAGCTTAGATGGGTAAATGAGATAGTTTATTCTTTTTATGTTGGTTACAATTTTAAAAAACTTGTACACTTCCCCTTCTAGAATTTATCTGCAACATCTCCTGTATGTCTCCTCCGGTTCACTCCTGATCTCACCTCCTAAACTCCTCTCCAGTTCATGCAGACCCTTCCATGTCCAGCAGAAGTAGATAATCAGGGCATCCCATTACCAGTCCACAGACCTTGTAGGGAGTCGGATATTTTGGGACTGCAGAAAAGTGGATGGAGGTGAGCTTCAAAATGCCACACAAGGAGTCAGACACAGGTAGGATGTTAGCAGTGGAGATTCATGCACTGGAAGTTGTGCAGCTATTGTGAACTAGCGTGCTTCAGGCATCAGACAAAAATATTAGTAGGTATTCAAATGCTCTACAATGTTCCTCTATTCTCCATTATGTTATCATGGCACAACATCCACTTACAAGGGGAGCAAGGTCAGACTTCTAAATCCTTCGAGTGAGCAGCTAGAGGTTGGAATATATCACAGTGTTTACTCTCTAGAGTGCAGAGAATAAATATTTCCACTTGCCAAAGAACTGTTCTAAATAATCTTTCTCATTTTGTGGCTGTTTGGGTAGCACTTCACAGCTTGCTTCTCTAGACTCATCATTGCTTTCACAGCCCTGATGAGGCTTATGATTGCTTTAATACACCAGATCCTTGGGTAAGCCCAGTGGTACTATCTGAGGCTTTCATTAGGGATGATAAAGCTAAAAATAGCAGGCATGCTCAGAACCTGTGGTGATCAACTGCATCCCTTCTACACTGAATAATACTCTTCTTCCTCTCAAAACATGCTTTAAATGTGGAGGTTTTTACAGCATTTTACTCTTATGGAAAATTCACAGCTTTTATCTTTCCTTTTGTCATGCTTAAACTTAGGGTAGCAACAGAAGGACTGAGCAGCAGCAAGAGCTGAGCTAAGAACATCATCCTCTGCAAAGAAAAATCATGGATTAAGCTGCTTCTAGGGAGAACTATTTACAACTCAGTCTTCAAATAAAAAAGACAAGGAATAGTATCCCTTAGCAACCCTGACAAAATCCTTGCTTTATAGCAAGAAGTAAATTTTTTTATTGTATACAATCTTGTTCAGTCCTCAGATCAGAGATAATTCAAAGCTTGTATGGTCCAGAATGGTGTATTTGAGCCCTCCTTATAGCACTGTGGTTCAGTTTAGCCATCTTTGCAGAATTAGCTTTCTCAAAACTTGTAAAAGGTCAATCTGTGTCATTGAAGAAGGAGCAAAATTCACCCAAGGTGACAGCAGTCCCCCGCAGCATCCTGGCTCCTGGGTCTTCCCTCCCCACTCCCCACCCCAGGTGCTTGCAGGAGTTGCTCTTCTTCCCAAAGCAGCTCACCTTTCAGCATGGGGAAACTGAAAATGCAAGCATGGAAAATCACCAGGTTCCTGATCCTCTCTCCTGCAAACTCATTTCTGCTCCTGAGATATTCTAACCTGACATAAGTAACAGTAGAAAGAAAGGGCATGAATAGAAAATTACTATCCTTATACATTTGTTTTGGCTTTCTCTAACATCCAGGTGGGTGTTTCAAACGTAGGTAACTGGCACTGCAGAAGGTAGAATGGGAGTCAGTGGAATAGCCCTGGAAATGTATTTTGGTTGTGATCATTGTGAAATTGCTTTCCAGCAGCACCTGCAAGACAACTTGGATGGATACAATGGAACAAATTAATTGGACTTAATTTTAATATTTAGTAAGAAATCCTCACGAGTGGAATCCCAGAGAAAAATTTCACAGTTTAATTGCTTTCTGCATTTTTGCACACACACACACCTACACAGGAACAGCTGGCACAGATTTCCTTTGCAACTTCAGGGCTTCAGTGCTCTTTCTGTTTCTGGAAACCTTAGTTGGTGGCCTGTGGTCATCCAAACCCTTCAGCACAGCAAGCTCTCACATCAGCATTGCAGGCAGCTGAAGAAAAGCCGTGGTACCTTCTGGACACCCAAGAGCAGGGCCTTGTGTGGCTAAGCCAGAAGTTTATTTTATAGGCACAGCTAAACCCAGAGGTTTAACGTTTCTTCATGCATGTGGCAGTTACCATGACATTTGTCCTTAACAAGGTAACGAGGTGTCCTTAACAAGATTTAGGTAAAAGAAAGTACAGTTGAAAAGATAAACTCCAAAGTAGACAGCGTTTTTGCACATTTTCTAAAACCAGAAATGAAGAGAGTTTGAACAGCTCCAGTCATTGCTTTTGCCTCACTCACACCCAGCACAGAAGCTGCCAGACCACAGAGCTCTACATAGCCCTGATGTGTCTGGAGACACTGATTGTCATATTAACCCCATCCTCAATTAACACACAAAAGCATCAGGGGTAACAGAAGACTTTCTGTACCAATGACCCAGCGGTTTTATGAGCCTTCAGCAGGCACCAGCCTCACGTCCATAATGCAGGACTGTTTGGTTCCAGCTCTGGCTTATACTGTTCCCCAAATGCCTGTTTATTACAGGATGTGAGAATGATGGGACATACAGACATCTGTGTTAACCTCACTGTGTTCCCTGTCTGAGTCCTGCCCTAATTAAATTTGGGAGCCTGCTAATTTCTCCACGGACCAGTTTGCAGCACAGACAGCAAGTTCTCTGCTGAGATAATGAAACTGTTATGATCTGCAGGACATGTTTTCCTGGGCAGCAGGAAAAAGAAGGGGGTTAAAAAAAGGGCTGAATAGGCTTGAGTTTTTACCATTTTTCTAAGATGGTAACCAGTGGTTTTGCAGCTTCCTGGGAATTCCCACCACGCCACTGACAACATGGGGAATCACATTGCTCTGCCATATCTACGAAGCTCAAACATGTCGAAGTTTGCTGTAATTTGCAACACGCTGTACTGCAGAGCCCTTCAGAAGTCATCTTGATATATTTGTTATCAGTAGTCGGTGCTTTTGTTTTTCTCAGTGAGCAGAAGGAGAAGCCAGCAATCCCGCTGTGCTGAGATGGAGCTGGAAAATAACACGGCTCAGCCTCCATCCTCCCACCCGGCCTGCAGAGAGGGCTAATGCTGCTCTCAGCATTTGTCTGACTTTCACTGGGAGGTGGTGAGGGATTATTATCTTTATTTATTGAGGCCCTGTCATGACTTGGATCACTCCTTAACAAGGTCACCATAATCACATTGCAATCAGGCTGCCCTTTCCCTTCCCAGTCCCGTAATTAGTGTTTGCCCTTGTAACTGGAAGATTAACCACATGACCTATTATTAACCTCTCTCCACCTATTATGATCTCTTTGGTGTTCCTTTTTAATGCAGATACTGTTGAAACAGGGGCTGTTTTAATTATATTGTATTAGCATGGGAGAGATTCTCAAACATGTGGGGAATATGCTGATTATAGATTTAATGATAACTGCAAGTACCAGAAAGTGTAACTGTTGTATAATTAGAGAGATACTCCAGTGCAACAACATGCAGCTCTCACTTGGTACTCACTGCAAACCCACATGGCTCCACAGGACAAACTGGTGTAGTTACATTCTCAGTCCCACGGAGTCCCACTCCAGGCAGCCCAGTCCTGATGCTGACAGTCAAACGCCAGAGCTGAGACCCCCATATCTTCATCCTGCGTGGCTTTCAGCTCTCAGTGGGTGGGTGTTCACCCCTCTATTGAAAGACCTTCACACACTGCCCCAGTGCTTGTTCTGCATCTCCACCAAGGCCTGGATGGCCCAGGGAACACTTGGGGTGGCCAAGGGCAAGACAAAAAAGTAACAAAATGTTAAGAGGAAGGATAGTGATGTCTCCAATTGCATTAAACTTATTACAGTTATTACAACTTTTTAATGGCTCTGAACCAAGCTGCTGACTCAGAGCCTCCTGAGATTTATCCCATGAACCTAATTGAACAAATTCTGAATAACCATTACAAACAGAGCACTAGTGACCAATGGTCTGCATCATTATTTTGGGACTGAGGGTTCTGAGCCAGCAGGTCTTTCATACAGCTGTGAGCAGTCCCTTGGTTTTGGGGTTAAAAGGCCATAAAAGAGAAGTGATTGCATAAATGGTTTTGAGGTTAGTGCACCTCAAAAAGATCTGACATTTATTCACAGTTAAAACATGCACAGTGAGTAGTATAAATGTTATTCTGAATTATTTATCCGGTTTGAAGTGTTCACAGGGAATGTGCTCTCATACCATTCTGTGAGCTCCTGAAATGCCATTTGTCCTCTCCAGTGCCAATGTCATGCCCTGTGTGTATGTACAGGTCCATCTCTCCTGGTCCCTGTACCATGTTCATCACATGTCCTCATGCTGGGTCATCAGGTAGGAACAGCACTTCTCCTCAGAAACAACCTGTTCTCCTATTTTACTGAAAAGGTTTGAGAAGCAGTGTGTGGATATGGAGGGCATACATAGGATAGGAGATAGGAGACGGACACAGAGTTCCCACTAGCTGCTGGGGAGTGGAGGAGGAAGGTGGGAGCAGCACTTAATAGTTGGCTGCATGGTACAAAACATTTTCTCTTCATGGAGATGTTTCCTCATCAGCAATCTGATGCTGCCATTTCTCCTCTTCATTCATGGTGCCACAATTAAAAGTGTACATGGGACATTAGATGTCTAGTCCACAATTGTGCCCAAACTGGCTGAATGAAAACTTCTTCTGGCTGTTGAGAACGCCCTGACTGCATCTGTGCTTGCTCCCACCTGGGCCCCATCTGCAGACCCACCTGCAAACTGTGAGAAACCTGGGACACAACACGCCTGGCTGATACTCTGTGGTAGTCCTGCAAGTGAAGAAGGACGTACTGTTTCAGCAGGTGAAATTTAATCAGACACAGCAGAACTATTGGAGATCGTCGCTGCACCTCTAATTCAGCAGTGAATGAAGTGACTCATGTATGTGTCAGGTCCCAATCACTGGGTTTGTGTTTGCCCTGTGTCCATTTACTGATCCACCCTAGGCCAGGCCAGAACTCCATTCAAATCCTGCACATCTCAGAGTCTTTCCTTTTGGATGGGGGCCCGTGAGCACAGATGTTGAGGCTCATCCTCTGTGATCTCCCTGAGAGCTGCAGAGGATCCAACAGCAAAGCCTCCATCGACACCCAAGGGCTCCCAGTGCTGCTGGTGGTCCTGGATTTGATATGCAGGATATATTGTGGGGGCAGCTGCAGCACGCATACAAATGGAGGCTGAATTTGGGGATATCCTGCCCCAAAAAGGCAAAATAAAATGAGACAGTGACCATCTCATTGGGATGCCATCTTTTCACTTGTGTTAGCACAAAGATACAACAAGTTTAAGCAGTATTTTAATCTAACAGCTTTCATAACAAGTAAAACCCCCTAAATGACTTTGCATTTGTTGACAAAATTATCTCTATAAACTGATCTCCTAAATCCAACACTCTAAAAAATACTTACAACACTTTATGTTTTATCTCTATTACAATTTGCTGTAATCACAACAGAAAAAAATTAAAGCTGTCTAAAATTCACAAACAGGTGGAAAGGAGGATTTTTATGATTTATAGTGTAATCTCCTTTCCTCAGCTTTTTGGGACATCAAAAGTGATAGTTTAATCACACATCTATCTATGCCAGGAAATAAAGGAAAGACATATGTGAGATGAAGAGGGAATTAAATCCAAGCAGCAATTCTGTGTGGTCTGGCGACTGGAAGAAAATCATCCATGTTTGCAGCTAATTCAAATTCACTTACCATAGGATGCTTCTTAAAATATTTCATTTTCTATTTAATTTGGCTGCAGTGAGACTGAACAGTACTAACTGATTCTCGTTTTTCATCTGCACACAAATGTTTGAATGCTGTCATTTTCTGATCTACAAGGCCAAGGAGACCAAGGAGACCAAGAGGGACCTGACAGTGTTGCTGAGATTTCTTTGCTGTTAAGAGTTTTGCTCTCAGGTGAGCTCTGGTGGTGCCTTCCCAAATGTCCTGGAGGAAAAGTTGGAAGAACCATTCTGAATTTCCATGTGAAGAAAAATGGTGAAGTTAGGTATTTTCCATGTCCAAAATCATGTGCATAATGACTTTCTCCTGTGTTGCTGAAGGAATAAAGTATCTGAGATTTACAGGTCAATACTGGCATGATTTACCTGGGAATGTTGGTGCAACCCTCCAGTTTCTCAAACTTCAGTGGCTGAGAAACCATAAGAGACCCAGCCAGATGTTTAATGTGCACAAAGATGAGGACAGAAATACCCACCTGGGGGCTTCAAAGGTATGTAATTGGCACTGCAGAAGGTAGAATGGGAAATAAGTAGAGTCAGTTACATTCAGAATCCATTTGACAGGGAGAAGCCACAATAATCTCCAAAATTAAGAAACCATTGGGGATATATACCTGTGAAGGATAAAAACCCACTCCACAGGATGTTTCTTGTGCTCTTAAACCTGTCTAAGGAGCCCAGCCTCCTAACATGGGCCTGACCCACAACTACTGCCCTATCACCTGTGGCAGTACATTTTTCCATGCTGCACACATCTAGCAGGACAGTAGATGACACCTGGCATACATGGGAAAAGTCTTCTGTTTTGCAGAATGATGGCAGCAAGTACTGGAGCTCCACTGGTAGTAGAACATGGTGATTTTTTGCAGGCTTATTGTTGAGACAGCAGGCAACTAGCAACTTCCTGAAGTCCTAAGGGAATGTGTTTTATTAGTGGAAGGATGCACTGGGCTGTAACTTTCCTCATCTCTGCCACAATGCAAAGAGAAAGGGAGTGGAGTAGGAGTATTTATACAAGGTTCCTCAGGAAGTACTGAAGGAAGCATGTTTTTAAGGCATTGGTCTACGCTGATGGGCATATAACCTTAGCCCTCAGTCTCCTTAAAGTTAGTCATCCCTGGTTTACAATGATAAAATTTTCTTCAAGCCCATCTTTGCATAGTTCTTGCACTGCCTTCTACCTTTGATGTTTCCACTGTTGCCCCTTGGCAGCCACTTGCCCTGGCTCCTGCTGAGCACTGAGGCAAATGCTTGTTCTTGCCCTTTGCTCATATCCACCACTGGGATTCCCTGTGGCTTCACAGCATCAAACCTCCCTCCCACTGCCACTGACAACAACCATGAGCTGTGCTCTCTTTTCAACACCAAAAGGATGCCACTTGCACTGCTGTTGGAGGATCAGAGACACCGAGTGTGTTACTGCTGCCTGCCATGCTCTGAGGTGATTTTTCTAAACTTGTTCTGATTATTCACAAGCCACGTGCTCACATCTTTTGCATGCAGTGGTTTATTTCTTCTGCTTAATGGAAGCTGATGCTTTACATGGAGAAGGGCCCTTTTTCTTTTGTGAATCATGCAGAGTGTTCAAGACACAATTTGCCTGTGAGAAATCCTGGAATTAATGTGACCTGACAACAGAAAGTTTGGTTCTTCATGCCTAGCTCCCAAAAATTTGCAAACATGAAAGCTACAATTTATGCCTAGTTTTTGGTGCAATCCAGCTTTTGAGGAAGAAAAATCAATTTGTTGATTTACACAGAAAACTCTAATTTATGTATTATGAAATTAAGATGTTCCAGAGCTGGAAAAAGTGTGGCACTGCACAGAGAGAGCACTTTCCAGACCTATAGCACTATTTCAGTGACAAAGAAGGGAGTGACATGAGCAGGCTGTAATTTCCCTGCAGAACTTGTGTGGGAGTTCAGCTGCGTGCGTGCGTCTGTGTGTGTGAGAAAGAGAAAGGGACAGGCAGAGAGAGGAAGAAACTTGCTGCATTATGCATTAATTTGAATGTATAGGCAGAGTACAAGCCATAATTTCCTCTCTTGGGGGCTCTGAATTAGGTCTTAATTTCATGTCAAGGTGCTTATGTACTAGTGGTTTAAATTAATTTCCAGTTAGCACAACTGCCCACTGCTTTAGTAATCATACTAAAAACACAGCATCCACTTGCATGGTTCAGTCCACTTATGCCTCTGAACGGTTTAGGACAGGAGAAACTTGTATTGTAATTGTTCACCCCAAATTTGATCCAAGTCCTTTTTTCCCAACTCCTTCTTTTCACTGCTACCAGAAAATTTGCAGCCCATACAAGCAAACAGACAAGCAAAACCCCAAACAATCTTCCACCCCTCAGTAGATAGGAAGATATATTTGGTTTACCTCTCACTAAGCAAGAAGAGGAATCTTATGAGGGCATCAACTCCCTTAACCTATCAAGCCTGGCTCTTTCCTCGTGGGTGACAGGGAGGTTTAGACTCAGTCACCACCTTCTCTTGATAACAGAGCTGTTCCTGAGAAGTGCTGAGCACCACGCTGCAGCGTGCCAGAGAGGAAGCCTGAGACCCACACTACTCACCTCTCCTGGCTGTCAAAACCTGGGGCAGCAAGAGGAAACCCACTTTTGGCAGGTGGCAGTGGCTCACACTGACTTCTGACAGGACTGTGCTCTGCACTCAGCCCCACAGGCTCCTAAAATCCCAGTTGTAGGGGAGTTTGCAGAAGGGCTCTTGTATGACTTAAGGAGCTGGCAAGGTTTCCAGAATTGCCAGCATTTAGTGGGATCTAGCTCTGAAGATGGGACCTCAGATATATGGTAAATTAGAAATGTTCCAGTAGAAAGGCCACGTCCTGCTTCAGAGGCTGAGGCTGTGGTTCTGCTGTCTCTAGCCCAGATCCCCTGCTCTGGGCACAGCCCTCCCACTGGGCAGCTCCAGCTTGTGTCCCACAAACAGCAGCTCCTGCTCCAACTCTTCTCCGCCTCTCTGACACATTGAGAGTTCCCTAACCCTTCTGCCAAGCCCCATTAAATTGTACAAGGGGCTTGACTTTTATGCAAATTGTCATAATTATATCCACAGCCTCTGAACTAAAAAAAAACCAATCCCCATCCGAAGCTTTCAACCTGACAGCTTCTCTTGAAATGACAGATCCTCCATGTGCCATGTATCTAACACCCCAGCTGTATCTCTGTACAGCTCTGTCACCTCCTCTCAGGCTCACAAGACCCAGAGCCTGGTACTTTCACGGTTATCATTTTGCCAACCTCCATCTCCAATGCTATCTCTGCCATGGGGCCATGCTGATTATTTCTTTGATTCTGCTGCATGCTCAAAACCAATTGCTGTTTTCTCTCTTGCTGTTTCTGACCTGGCAGCACCAGCTCTGAGAAGTGTGCTTAGATGTACACTTAATATGTAGTACCCTGAAAGAAGATGATTTTCTGGGTCAAGGTCCCCTTCATCAAGACTATACTTAAACAGTCCAGTGTTTTTGAAGGAGTGGGGCACTTAACTGTTTCACTTCCTAAGTGCTTCTCCAGGGCAAATTAAGACAGCTTTGTGTCTTGCACCTTGAAGTTGACAACAGTCTGCTACAGTTTAGTAGCTCCACTCCTGCTATTTTTGGAGAGGGCAAAACAAAATGGATTCAGAAAGCAGGAGTTTCCTTATTCTCCAGAAGTGAAAACACTTGTTATCCTAGCCTGCATCACGTACATCAAGTAGCCCTGGCCTGTTCTGGTTCATCCACTTCTGAGCCACCCCAAAATACTGTGCCTACATACATCTGCACCTATTTGTGTATTATTATACATACAGGAAAGATTTAAGGCCTGCAGCATCTCGATGCTAGTCTCCTTTACTAAGGAAAATGTAGGGCAGAGTTATGTTGTTTGTCATGATCATGAAGGGAATCCACAGAGCAGAGACGGAAGGATTATCTCCAACCTGCTCCCTCAGATCTACCCCACTAGCCTGTTTCTAACAGCTTTTCCTATGGATTCTGGGTGTTTCATGGTATCAGCAAACAAAAATCTTCCATGGCATGTTTTCTGCTTTTTTGGCGATTGTATGTTTACCACCTCTTGCCAGTATTCTCTTTTTTCTCTATTTTCTTCTTCTCCATTACTTTTTAAAAGGTGCCAGATGTTTCTTCACCCTAAAAGTCACCTCGAATGCAATCAAGCCATAGCCCCAGATGACTTAAAATTCTCAATTATTTTCCTGAAGTCCCTGTATAAGACAGTGCTGGGAGGGAAGATGGAGTGCTTCAGTTTCTTCAAGAACCAGTGTCAAAACAATCCTATCAGCCCATGGCGCTAAATACGTTAATTACTGTTTCTTAATTTCAAGAGACAAAACTTCAATTGTAATAACAGAAACATCCATCAGAAAAGGCATCATTGCCACATGATTAGCAGCTGTCCTGACACAACTCTGAGTTCGGCATATTTGCAGGACTGTATTTTAAAAACATCATCAGAGGGAAATGAGTGAAGAGAGTGAGAGGAATATTTAGTGGTTTTTCCTATTGCTGCAGGGCTGGTATGGAAATTAGGGACTCTTCCTGGCATGATAGCCCACAGTGTTTATGGGATTAGAGCAATGAATCTCTGGATTAGCCAGTATGATTCTTAGAATATTCTCAAAAATTCTGCCCCTAAAGCCACCATTTCAGCCTCTTTAATTACAGAAGCAGGCTGTGCAGACACAGGTCAGCTATTCAACGATTGTCAGAGCTGAGTGTTATGGGTGGTGACACAAAAGCAGAGCAAATTTTGTACTTGAAGAATTTCAAAGATCTGTACACATAGAAAGAGACATTTTTATCACTAGCATAATAAGACTATTTTTATTTCCCCCTGGAGAAGCTCTGTGCACAGTCATATATCCCTCTGCTTCAAAATTAGCTCTGTGCAAAACTCTTCCAGGGGTTGAAGACAGATCCAGTCCCTGCTACGCTCTAAATTTTTTAATTTTTTTCCTGCAATATAGAGACACTTTGGCAAAATTCAGGCTTAGTTACTCTAGGAGCCATTGGACAAACTTTGGTTCAGCTCCTGGTACTGCTGTTCCCTGCTTACAGGGGAGTCTTGCAGCTGCACTTTCCTCAGCCAGTCACCAACCCGAAGTATCCTAAGGCATCACTGTCAGAGACGTCTGAGCACTTGCTAAGACAGGCCCTGGAGGCATTTCAAGAGGGACCTTATGAAACTCTTGACACCTGACATGACTGACTACTTTGCAAGTTTAGACCACTGTGATCCCCACCCATCTGCCCTGCTGTAACGCAGCTGTATCACATTTTTGAGGTCAAACGATTTAATTCCCAACATGAACACTGTCACATTCGGAAGGGAGCATTCCCCTTGTATCTCCATTGAAACATCATTTTTTGAAACACATGCCCAGCAGGGTGGTGAAAAAGATTCCACCGATGTGTAACAGGGCGAGTAATCCAGAAATTAACACTGCAGTCCCTCGGCTCCATGACTATGGTGAAGTCTGTGCAGGAAAGAGAGCAAACAGGATTGCTGACCTGGGGCTGAAAATATCAGGATTCAGTTTTCTTCATTAAAATGAGGTTATCATACTGTTGTACCTCATCGACATTTAAATAAACCTTATTGTTTGTAAGACATCCCTATACAGCACTGAAGGGAATATCTCAGATCACTATCAAAACTTTGGGAATGAATGCAATTCATTCCAGTGCCAGCCTGAGTGGGGAGCTGAGCAATTATTCAATCCTGTTGATAAATTTCTGAGTAAAAAAATTGGTAATCATCAGTTATGGGCACGTATATAAGATCTAAGTGTTTCAAGCGTTGCAGGAATTTGTAGTTAATATGCCCAGGCTGATTAAATGCAGCAAATGTGGCCCTGGCTGAACTCTCCGCAGCCAGAGAAGGATGTGAAGGATGGGAGTTTGTAATAACACGAGCAAAATTCTAATCAAAGTCCTGTCTGAACAGAAATCTTCAATAATTTGCACAGTGCTCTAGCACAATGCTGTTTAACACTGGAAAAGATTTCTGGGCCAGTGGTGTGAACCATTCCACCAGTGTAGCTAATCTGAGAGGTGATGGTCAAAAGGGTTTTTACCTGCTCTAGTCCATCATCTCCCTTTGGCATGTGGGCCCTGTTTCACTCACATGACCTGTGCAAGTAGTTTTGGACCTCATAACTGAGCAAAGATTTGTTGTTATTAAGGCAAAGCTTCAACAGTCATTGCATAGGATCTAGGGGAGCAGGCCAGCAAGCCAGCCTCAAGACACATTTGCCATGTGAGAAAGGGGGCGGGATGTGGCTCCTGGAAAGGAGCCTGTTTGAAGGCTCTGAGCCATGAGATCCATTCCTTTCTCCTCAGCAAGGTATTGCCTTCATCTACAGGGAAGTGCAGCTCCCAAGTGCTGTGGCTTGAGATCTGCAGAGGTGCAGCCCCAGTAAGACCTCACATAACACAGGGGAGAGTGAGGCACCAATGCTGTATCACATTGCACCATCCTCAGCACTCCTGAAACCCACGGCTCAGACCTGGACGGAGGGAATCAGTGAAATGCCCTCAGCCTGTGCCAGTGCTACAGACCAAGCACAGCTCTGCATTCCATACATTTCAAGAAAGATCTCTCTCTGGAAGATAAGCTGTCAGTGTAACCAAACAGCCTTGCTGAAAAGGGTCTAGGGGAGATCCTTTTCTCTCTGTCATGTGGAAAGTTAGGGTGATTAGGAGGATCACTTCAACCATTAAAAATCTGCAAAACTCCAGCATCCCAGGCACACATCCGAACACCAGGACCTCTCTTTCTCTCAGTAACTGGCAGAGGTAAGTGTGTGTTAATTAATTGTACCTGTAAAAATCCTTTCTTTGCTGAAAGCCAGAAGCTTTTCTTCTCTCAGTTTCATTAGATTTTAGAAATCAAACAACCAGCTTTGAAACTGTCTGCTGGGAGATTTGTGAGCTTCTCACTAACAGCGGGCCGGCCTCTTTGCGTCTCTGTTATGTGGGGATTGAATGTGCCTTTTTTCTAAGAGTGACAAGATCTTTAGTCTCTTCAGGCTGTCGTTTCATATGGGTCCTCACACAGCCATTGCCTGGCCTGCCACACTGACAGACCAGGATCAGCTTCCCAGAGGACAGTGGTCGATGGTCTTGAAAGATCCTAGCCTCGGGTGTGTTATCAAAGAGCTGGAAAAGTGAAACAAATGGAAGAGACTCATAGCAGAGCACAAGCTTCCCTGCTCCAGGCTCAGTCTCACACCTGATGAAGTACATGGCAGCTCCTGACTGAATCCAGGGGAAGAGCTGTTTTTCCCCAGTATCTGCAGTGATCAGTGAGGAACTGGAGCAGACTGCCCGCAGCTCCTGCTGCAGGAACAGGCACGGCTGAACTGGACTGCCAGCAACTGCTGGCTTTTATACGGACTCAGTAAGGTCATTCATCACCGCGGCAGATACCAACTGCTTTCAGCAGCATTGAAAAGAAATTAAAAGTAGGTGAAAAAGACCTTTTTGTTTAGCTGGAGGATAAGCAATAGATCAAAATGTTTGAAATATTAGCGTATCACTGCAGCTCAGACACGTGGGTTCCTGCAGCTTAATACATGGCAGAGTTGTCACCTGAGCTGTGGTGATTGTGTTGGTGGATGACTGCCAAGAGAAAACCGTGGTCTCAGAGTTAGGTGTTATGAGTGATCTGTGGTAGCTCTATGCCACTGCCCCAGTGTCAAGCTCTTCCCCGAGTTCTAGAGGCTGGGGAGAGCAGCTGACCTGGAGAGGTGGAGCTGCTTCCCAGAACAGTCTTCTGGTGGATTTGAGGCGGTTTTAAGCTCACTACAGTAAATATTGCCATTCCTGGAATATTAAATTTTTTTCAGTGTTGAGGCTATGCAGAGGATACTTACATATTGAATAGAGCCACAACATGCTCTCTGCTGCACAGGAAAAAGAGGGAGAAAGATGCAGTCCCTGACTACTATGACCAATTTCTACCATCAGAATGCTGCTTAACTTATTCCACTCATAAGGAAACCAAGCATTACATCAGGTCAGCAACTGCAGAGATGTATGTGAGTTCAGAGCAACTGATGGAGACAAACCCAATCACCACGTGCCTTCTCCAGCCAAGATGCACCTGCACACTCAGCAGCAAGTCCCTGGTGTCACCTCTGGAGGTGTCAAGGCTGTTTGGAAAACGAACAATGCCACCAAGCGAGACAAGGCCCTTGCTGGACTTGCACTGACCTTCTCCAGCTCCTTCTCTCACAAGGAGTGAGCAGAAGAAACCAGTTTCTCTTTCACATTCATGTGCTGTTTCCTCAGTTTTTTGAATTAAAGGTATTAAAAGATGACCAGATCCTTGCAGCTGGCTGGAACCACTAGAAAAGGAAATGCCATCTGGACAGCTGCTTCTCTGTGGGGTGGTCTGTGCCCACGACAGCCTCTGATGTGCACCAAGGGGAGGCCATCACAGTAGCTATTTTCCACACTGTAACAGGCATACAAATAAAAATGTCCTTGTTCACACGTAATTGTGCTGTAACTGATCCCAAGGCTGAACTTCCATTTAAAAGACATTTAGCCAAAAGCTTTGCTATCAAAATTGTTATCAATGTTACCTCACCTGGCACATCACATCTCTGTGCATTTTTTCTGTGTACGTGTGTGGATATGGGCATAAAAATCCCTCAAGACAGCAGATAACCAGGATTTTCAAAAATGTCTGCACCCTCTAAGTCTGTTTATTGCAGAGCAGGAAAAGGAGGGGATCTCTGACTCCTCATGATACACCTGAGCTAAGTCCAATCCTCCGCTGCAACCAGCACAGCTGAGCATGGGCTCATGACTGATTTATTTCCCTACCTTTGTGGGCAGCTGGTGACCATGCTCTCTTCTGCATGGACCCACTGCCAGCTGGATTTGGGGGTGTAGGCACCTGAGCTGAGCTTGTCTGTGTTCACCTGAACTGCAGTCACAGCAGTAACCACTTTGCAGAACCTCTCTTTCTTTAGCTGAGTGCCAGCCTGCTAAATTAATCAAAATAAATAGTATTTGTACGTAGAATGCACATCTATGCAGAAAACAGATTGTCTGGGGAATGCAAGCTTTGGAGTTTATCGGCGAGTTGAGCTGTGACTCAGGGAGGACGTACAGACCTTGCAAAATTATGTATCACGTAAGTGCATCAAAGTGGCCAGAAAAGGGAAAACCAGCTGTGCATGTTTTTATTTCTCCTCCTCTCACTTTGGGACTAAGCCTATAAAATAATAATATGCCTTTCCAGTATTATCATTTGTCTTGATTTTCTGCAGAGAATTGCATAACAGCAATAGCCCTATTAGCATTCAGCACTCAGTTCTTTGCTTTGTGCTTTCTGCCTTATTCCTTTTGCTTAATAAAACAATGAATTTTGCATTTCATTTGATAGATGCCTGACAGCTCAGGAGACTGGGCTGTCCTCTGTTTAGCCACTGAATAGGAAAACTTGGGAGTCGCCTGTGTGACAGTCCCTTTGCAATATGCCAGCTCTGTCCACACATGAGGGAGAATTCAGGGAAATTCAGATCACACTAAGCCAGTGATGCTGATGGGAACCTAATAGAGCAAGAGGGACTGAAAGCTGTCACTGCCAGGGGGCAATTAGTTACCAGATAGTCCCATTTGCAATTCCTAGGATGTGAATAGGTTGAAAAGTTCTGTGTGCAAAGGCTGCATGTGCATGCTCAGAGCACTGTATAAGGGAACTATACCTGGAGCTGCAACATACCTCTGCTATTAAAGTAAACAATACTTCCTCACCTGCATTTCTGATAATCTCCCTTTTCTTCCCCTCAGGGGTCTGGAAGGTACCTGTCCTGAAGGAAAACAAGGGACCCCCTCCCCAGAGTAGGGAAGGAGGAGCTGCTGCACTGCCTCACTGTGCTCTGGTGCCATCAGCCAGGAGGGTAAAGCTGGCAGCAGGAGCCACAAGAGCAAAACACACCCTCATCCATGATTTCCCTCCCTGTGCTGTGGTGAGGTGTGCAGCTCCGGCGGCCTGGCTGCACCCAGGCTACAGCTCACTGGTGCAGGGGGATGATCTCCAGCAAATGCAATCCTTGGGCAGCTCTGAGGAGCCCACGCCAGCGTGGCTGTCACACACAGCGATGGTGCTTGCAGTGCACAGTTGCTGCCCAGGGCGAAACTCTGCCTTGGTCAGAAAGAGGCAACATTTCCCCTGCCATAAATCAGCAGGGGATTTGAGTCCCAGGGATGTAGGTCTGGCTGTCCAGAGCAGCAGCTGCAGCAGAAACCAGCAAAAGTTTCATTTCGTCTGGTTACACTGTTGTAAATGTCGCAGATGGGTCAGAAACGGTGGTCCAAGAGAGTGAAATCTAGCTAGGATTTGTGCCCCTCCCTTCTTCTTCGTGTAATGTTACGGCATAAAATATTTTTATTTGTAGAGCGGAGAGAGGAGAAAGACAAACTCACATCTTTTCAAGGGAATGGTGGTGTTTATTGAACTTTCTGACGCAGCCACTAGATGCCCCTGTTTTCTGATGACTGCTCCAGAGTGGGGCATCTGCCGGGATGCAGCAACCAGGGCCAGAACTTGGGGCTCACGCTGTACAGAAATGCTGACTGATTCAGCCTCCTCTTCCCTAATGACCTTACGGTTAGCTGAGACTGTTGTTCTAGGTGTGGAATTCAGGAGAGGCAGTGCTGGTCCCTAACAGGGATGGTGCCATCCATCTGCGTTTTCTGCTCCATTTTTGCGGTGGCTCTGGAGGAGGTCACATAAAGCTCAGCCACCAGTGGCTGTGCACCTGGCCACCTGTACCTGCAGGCCCGGTCCCTGTGACCATACAGCTCACTGCAGTGCCCCAGACCTGGAGCAGCACCCTCAGCCCCCTACTGCCTCTCAGGGATAAATCAATCCAAAGCAGAAGAGTCAGTCTCCTGGCAAAGCCATTGACCCAAGCAAAACCATTTCCCAAATTAACCCTGAAGTGTTTCCTTGTGCGCAGGGCCAGCAAGGAGACGGATTCAAACAGGAATTTGGCACTTGGTCAGCGTAAGGAACTTTCTGTGGCTGCTGAAATAGTTGTGCATCCAGAAGACTAATGCTTGCACCATGTCCTTCCAGCCCCACAGAAGGTAGGCACCCATGGTCAGCGTAGAAAATCACATTTGCTCCATCTGAAGTGATCTCTCCCCCAGAATGAACTTGGCTTCAGTAGGGATTTATTTGAGACTCTCTTAAGATGAGCAGATGTTCCTGCTTCAGTTATTCCTTGCTTAACCAGGCTTATGGGGCTTTGCAAAGTCCACTTACCAAAGTCCATACTAGGCCCTAAGGTAACAGTGTGTGATAAATATTGCAGTCAGATACCCAACTCAGAACTCCTGTAAAGCACAGCAGTGATTTATGGATTTGAAGTAAAAAGTCCTTGTTTGTGTCTGGACATTCAGTCTCAGGAACACAGGAAATGTTAAGAGATCTCCTTGCTTGAGCATTTTTCTTAACGAGGTGAGCAAGGCAATGGGAAACCTTCAGAAGAGAAAAAAGAGTGGGCTCTCAGGATGAGAACACCTATAAAGGGCTTCTGCTGTCTAATTCTTCCTGTTTCCAGGAGTAAGGTGCCTAATTAGCAGTCCTCAATGTGATGTGGGCTCAGAGCTCTGAGTCACCTGGGAAGAACTACTTTGTCAGTTGTCACTGCTGGAGAAGCTAAGAGCAGCTCAGAGGAAGAAGCACTAGAAATTCTTAGTGACCTAGTATCACAAAAATTATTGGCATCTAAAATACCTTTGCAGATGCTTAGAAACTAGTAGTTATTCTGTCACCCACTGAAACAAAAAGATTCCTTCTTGCTTCCCTTCAGAAGTTCTGGATGAGGATGTAAAACTCATGACACCACTACTTTCAGCTTCCTGTGGCTAGTGCCTATCTAGTGGGGTTTGATCCACTAGGTTATGGTTATGAGACATAAAAGCCTGGTAACCAGCCTTATGATCAGGCAGGTTTGTCGAGATGTATCCCACAGCATGTAGCACAGGCAGCCCTGGAGCTGGTCTTCCCCTGGACCGACACTGTGCAGGCCAAGCCACTTCTCTGGAAGCCACCTATCATCTGCCATTTTTTCATAAATTAAAAAAAAAAAACAAACTCAAATATACCATAGCAAATGAAGCCTGAATTAGCTGATATCTCTCTTTTCTCAGTGATTTCCTTGTGTTTTCCTTTGGGCCCGTGCTGCTCTGTAGGATTATGGCATGCCAGAGTCACTGACTTAATGATAACATGACTAAGAAATATGGAGACTCCCCTCTCCACATTAATCCGTGCCAAGAGAATACTGAAGGAAGTAGATAAAGGAGTCACTAACACTGAGTTACATTTTGCTTCTAAGAATTGCCTCCCAGAGGCTGTAGCCATTTTGCAACCTTTTTAATTTTCAGAGAAAATGCCTCCTGTGCCATAATTAAGACTTTAATATGCCACAGGGTCCTGTTTATCATGATAATGTATTTTTCCAAAAAACAGATAGACTTTTTGTAGGTTCTTTGAATATCTTTCAGCCAGTCCATTAGATGGGGCTGTGATACTGGGGATTTTAATCACTGATATTCATTATTCAGTTAATAGTCATTCATTTTAATTTTAAAAAAGCTACATATTTCCTTTTTTTCACAGGCAGCAAGGTCTGGTGAGGGATTTCAAAGCATGGAATACTTTGGTAATCTTCAGTGTTGGCTAGATACATCCACATATTTGCAGGGGGAACATCAGGCCCACCTTTCTCTTCTCTTACAGAAGACACAAGCATCCAAGGCAAAGACACCTGTAAATGAGGCAAGCATCAGAAGACATATGGGAAGCAGTCTTCTATCTTATATGATGACTAATAGCATGTTCACAGCTGGAATATAGTTTAAGACCTCTACACAGTTCTTCAACAGGAAAGAAAAAGATCTGTGTAATTGTTTTAACAATGGTGTGCAGAGGGCCCTGGAAACGGAAGGCAGCATCATCGTACCATCCCATTAAGAGAGGACATGAGATGTTACGGCAAAAAATCAGATCGCTCTAGTGCCTGCTTGATGCAGGAAGATGCAAAGGGCAAAAGTAACTTCCCTGCAAACTGCTTTGCCTCAAGCAAGAGCAAATGCTGTAAGTATGCTGAGCAGCAGATATTGAGTTATCATACACATTGTATGTGTGTGAATGTATTTTAATATGTAGTGACGGTTTCTGTGACAAAAACAAAAACCCTCCCATTCATCAGTCTGTGTGTATCCCAGTGTCCTCGTACATGAAAGGATAATTGCCTTTATTTGACAGTCCAAGGAAACAAACAGTTCGAGTCAGATGGTGCCAATCACAACCTGTTAGAGACCAACTTGAGAGCTATTAAGGATATCTTTTCTTTGAAAGCAACATGTTAGTTAGACTCACCTGTAGGATAATTCCTATGATACTTTAATACAGGAAATATTTAGAAGCAAAGGGAATTAAAACAAATACATTGGATGAGCCAACAGCTGGATTAACAGATCTCTGTATTTGTGGTACTTTTAAATGGCCAGGAAGTACCTGCTAGGAAATGGTGGCCTCAGCATCATGCTCACAGTGTCATTACGAAACTGATGGAAGCTCACAGCACGCAGCATACCAAATTGACAACACTTGCCTTGTTTTCCTAACTGGAAAAACAAACCATGTCCTAGGCCCTGGGTGTAGCCACTGCAAACGGTAAACATAGGACAGTCTATCCAGTTATATCCTTTCCTAACATAAAACAGCCCAAAGAATTACTCGTAAGCCTCAGAGGTTGTAATGACCGATCTGGATTTGGGAGGACAGCTGGATTTCAGGGTAGTTTTCAAGGCAATACTCCCTTTGTAGCAACAAATCTGGAAGCACAGGACTGGAGAAACTAGGCCTTTCTCAGTTCAAGTGCTAGGTTTCACAACAGGCAAAAAGAACATTTTGACCCTGACACAACATCTAAATGACCTGAACCAGAAGCTGCTGTTTCTCTACTGAGTGCCGCAGCCTAGGAAACTGCAAGACTGAAGATCTGTCATGAGACCCATATAATTACAGATTTTGTGCATGTTTGGCACTTTCTGTTCCACATCCTTCAATAGGCCTTATCTACAGCATAAAGTCCTATGGAAAATTTTGGGCTTCCAAATGCATCTGCTAAGGCAGAGCTTGATGTCTGCAGAGCAGGCAACTGTGGTGCCCCACTGCTCCTGAAAATAAGAGAAGTGGTTCTCCCTGATTTGGGCCCACAAATGTTGTCCCCCCCATGCTGAACAGAATCCCTGTTGTCCTCCTGTGTCATCTGTTCTTGCCTCCATTGGCCACATACTTTCCTTTTGTGCCTGAATTCTAAAAGAAGAAGATCCCTGCTCAGCCAAGTCCTTCTGCCCTGCTTGCCATTGCCTGCACCCGTGCTCTTAGGAGATGGCTCTTCAAAGGGGACCAGTGCTCATGCAGCACAGGACCTCCAAAAGCACGTTCCCAGGGAACTTTCCTTCAGCAGCCCAGAGTCTGCTCTCCCCACATGCATGGTCAAGGTCTTGCCTTTTGTCAAGGCAATTGTGTGGACATTTGACAGAGGTGTTCCACAGACTAAGGGAATGATGGCTGTCTGTATGTCTGTCAGATAAACGGGGAAGGTGATAAGGTGCTGGGAAGTGGGAGACTTGGCATGACATAAATGCTATGGGTTAAGGAGTGGGTATTGTTCTGCTTGTGGCTGGGATACAGTTAATTTCTTGTCAGTAGCTGGCCCAGTGCTGTGTTTTGGATTCAGTATGACAATGGTGTTGGTAACACACGGATGTTCTGGTTGGTGCTAAGTGTCATGTTTATCCCAAATCAAGGAGTTTTTTGTGCCTTCTGCTCTGCCAGTGAGGAGGTACAAAAAGCACAAACCCAAAAAGCTGGGAGGGAGGAGCATAGCTGAGCCAGGTGATCCGAACTGGCCAAAGGGATATCCCATAGGCCATGATGGCCAGTATATAAAATGGGGGTGATACCTGTAAGGGGAACTGATCAGTGTTTGGGAAAGGGTCTGACATTGGTCAGCGTGTGGTGATCAGTTGTATTGTGCATCACATGTTGGTTTTTTTTTTTTTATTATTCATTCTTGCAAATTCTTCTAATTTACTTGATTTCAATTGTTAAATTGTTGTGTGATGCCAAATGGCCTGCTGGGATTAACCTGCAATAACAGGGAATCCTGAAACCAGACTGCCCACTCTGTCCTCAAGTGCTCTATCCAGCCCACCCAGCAGCTCTTCTGCAAAACTCTCCCTGACTCTGCAGCAGCTGAGCAGCCAGCACCCTATGCCAGTGCTTCCTGACAAAGTCATGCAGGGACACTCACAGACAAAGCGTTTGCTCAAATATACCATTTTTTGCCATCTTTGCACCCAGTAAAGCTCACAGGAGGAATAGACTCTCTCAAAAAGGGAATTTGCAGGAGCAGCTGGAGGGCAGCAACATTAAATGCCACTTGGCAGTGACCACAGCTGTGGAGGGTGACCAATTATTCCTATTTCCCCAGTGCAAGAGCACGGACAGGTGGGGGAGCTGTAGGTAGGGAATCAGAGAAACCAGAGCCCACTGCCTCAGGTCTTCTACCGAATAATCTCCAACTCTCTGGTAGCTGAGCAGCTGCATTCCACCAAGGTGAGGCACGGATGCTCAGAGATACAATGTTTGTTCAAACACACCATTTGTTGTAAACTTCACATCAACTAAAGATTCCAGAAGCTCAAAGTATGGTTAGAATGATACTGGAAGTGTTTTCCTAGAAAGCTAACCATTCTACACTTCTACAGTTTTACAGTTCTATGATTCTATGATTCTACTGTTTTCTCATTGAGAACCCCAAGTAGAGGTGATCGTCCAGCTTATCAAACTCCAGCATTGCCTCAATCTGGGCGGCTGGATCCTGTGCCAGGTGCTGAAAGAGGTTTAGGGGCTGTGCCCCTTGGAAGGCTGGGGGCAAGGAGATCTCCTCAGGCATGTCCTCGTTGCCAAAGAAGAAGTGCTTGAGCCGTTTCTCCTCCAGGCAACAGCGCAGGTAGTGCATGGTATCATCCACCCGCAGCAGGAGATACCTGTGCTGCCATTCCGATAGAGGAATCAGGGTCAGGAGGTGCATGACCGTGGTCTTCAAGGCATAGATAGAAATGGTTGAGCCCTTCAGAAGGCGAGCACAGAGCCGTAGGCATTTGAGGTGGCAGCTGCGGGGTGGGGCCTGCCTGGCGACATGATCGAAGAACTTTGCCTCTGCCACAGCATAGCTCTCCAGCCATGTCGTGCTTGGGAGGAGTTGGGCCTCTGTAGGCTGACTACTCAGGAAGATGTCCGAGTCACCTTGCTGCACACTAAATATCGTCTCCACAAAAATGCTTCTCCTGGAGGCTTTCGTCAGCCTCATCTTGCACGAGCGGCTGGAGGGCAGCACCTGCACATCGTAGTGACAGGACTGAGGCACCACTGACCAGGCTGAGATCACAAATGTCTGGAACCAGAGGGCAATTTTCTCCACATCTAGGTAAGGGCCAGTGCAGAGAGTGTATAGAAGGTTGGCCACCTGATTTCTCTTCAGCTCCTCCTCAGAGTGGTGGAGGAAGCACAGCGTGTTCTGTTCCCCAGTGCAAGTGCACACCTGCTCCACACGGACGCGCATGCTCGTCTGTGGCATGTCCCCCGTGGTGTCTGGTTCCAGGTGGAAGGTGTGCCCAGGGGGCGGCTTCAGGGGCAGGAACATGCAGTAGACAACATCCTCCTCCTTATGGGGACTCCAACCTTCACAGGCACTGCCCACCCCAATGACTGGCTCCAGCACTGGGAAGAAGCTGTCTGAAAAGAGCCTATGGGAGACATGGAGAAGGTCATCCAGCAGCTCCTGCACCACCCGTCTCCTGGAGGCCAACTTTGGCACTGACAACTGGAAGCGTCTTGAAAAGATCCGGATCATATTCATCTCAGCAGGATTTTCTTCCTCACTTTCTTCACTCTCTGAGTCCCTACTGTTGTTCATGTCATAGATCCTTTTCCCGACCCACCAGCAGAGTGCCAAGAGCAGCACCAGGATTCCAGCGATGGCCCAGGACAGCTGTTGCTGCAAGGCGGTCCAGAGCATGGCTACCCAGGACTCAGCACTCTGCTCCATGATCCTGTGGGCCAGCTCCTGCAGCATCTTAATCCTCTACTGGTTGAGGTCCTCATCCAGGTACACGTTGATGTAATTGTAGATCCATTGCACAAGCCAGAAGAGGAGTAGTAATACCATTATGACCTGCAAGAGAAGGAAGAGGAGTGCAGTGGGGCTGAGAAGGGAGGGAAGGAAGAAAAGAGAAACTAAGGGAGCTGGCAGTGAGGGAAGAAGGGATGGGAGACAGCAGGCAGGAAGGAGAGGGGGCTAGGCAGCTGGCAGGCAGTAAAGCCTGCGCCCTGTCCCAGTGGTGGCACTGTGTCCTTTGCAAGGCATGCCTGCGAGGGGCTGGGCCCCGGATGCAGGGTAGGAAGCACTCTCTTGGGTGCCTGTATTTGTGCTCCGGCCCTCGTGCAGTGCAGTGTCTGGCCTGTGTGTCCACTCAACGCTCGTCCAGGCTGGCCTGGGGCAGCACTGCCTGCTGCTGCCATTTATACCTGCTCCTCATTGTGACATCCCTTGTGATATCACCCATACCAGAGACATCACAGCCAGGCCAGCCCCACCCTTCATCCCCACCCCACATCAGCCCCTCACAATGGCCCCAAGAAACCAAAGCCCTGATGCCCACAAAGTGCAGACCCACTGCTCTGGAATGGCCCCCACAGACTCCCTTTACAAAGCAGGACAAAGCTCCCCTGAACCCTTGGCAAACATAAAACTGGATGATGTGATTCCTGGATGCTTTGTTCCTTGAGATCCCCTCTGGTGAGATGGGATCTGTTCCTCTGGTGCTGATCTCTGTGCTTGTGGGGGGGCTCTTGGGGCCTTTGGGACACCCCTGGCTGCGGGGTGCAGAGAAGGACTGGGGGGTTCTCGTGGATGAAAAGCTAGCCATGAGCCAAGAGTGTGCACTCACAGCCCAGAAAGGCAGTCAGATCCTGGGCTGCTTCCAAAGAAACATGGGCAGCAGGTTGAGGGAGATGATTCTGCCCCCAGGAGGCCCCACCTGGAGCTCTGGGTCCAGGCCTGGGCTCCTCAGCACAAGGAAGATGTGGAGCTGTTGGAGCGGGCCCAGAGGAGGCCATGGAGATGATCAGAGGGCTGGGGCACCTGTCCTGTGAACACAGGTATGAAGTGGCTGTTCCGTGTGGTGGAGCTGGTCCCCATGAAATGGTGGGTCCACATGGCAGGGATAGTCTCCATAAAATGGTATATCCATGTGGTGGGACCGGTTTTAATGAAAGGGTAAAATCTCACGATAAGACAGAACAGCTGTCACAGAGCACTAGAATTACAGAGTTAGAGCAGTTAAAGAAGGACATTCCAAATTTCCCATTCCCCCCTTCAAATACCACCTCAAATATTAATGCAAGTATTTCCACGTTTCCCTTGTGAGAGGTACCTATGCAGGGAGCTCCAAGGGGAGTAGGATTTGTGAACGTACCTCTTACTAGTACAGAAGTAAGGGAATTTAAAAGGGAGATGAGTAACATATTAGAGGACCCCTTGGGGCTAGCAGAGAAATTGGATCAATTTTTAGGTCCAAATATCTACACTTAGGAAAAAATGCAATCTATTTGGGGAACTTTATTTACTTTGGAGGAGAGACAAATTATAAAAATTGCAGGGATAATAATTTGGGAAAGAGAAAATCCACCTGATGTTCAAAGGGGAATACGTGGTGAACAGAAATTTCCAATATTGAGATCTAATTGGGATCAGAATACAACTGAAGGAATAACATGTCAGACTACAGGAGGCTGGTGATTAGGGGGATAAAAGAAGCAGCACCAAAAGGGCAGAATTTTGAAAAGGCGTTTGAGAATAAACAGCAACGAGATGAGCCTCCCACTGCCTGGTTACAAAGGCTCAGAAAGAATGTGCAGCAGTACTCAGGAATAGATCTTAAAAGTGATGCAGGTCGAGAACTATTGAAAGTAAGTTTTGTTATTAAAGCATGGCCAGATATAAAGAAGGAATCAGAGAAAATAGACAACTGGAGTGTTAAGGAATTGAGTGAATTATTGAGGGAGGCTCAGAAGGTTTATGTTAGGAGAGATGATAAGAAACAGAAGAATAAAACTAAATTAATGGTGGCCACTCTAGACCAAGTAATAAAGCAGTAGCCTGGAAATGGGGTTAGGAGAGGAAGAGGAGTAGCACAGGGAAGCATTCAGCCTAATGTTGGGAGACCCCAGGGAAGAGGATGGGGAATGACCACTTGGCAGACAGGTCCCAAGAAGTGCTTCTATTGTGGAAAAGTGGTACATTTCAAAAGAGAATGCCTGGAACTACAGAGGGAGGTTAAAACCTTCCAGATTATGGAATCAGGAAGTTCTGCACAGGATTAAGGGTGTCAGGGGCTCTATTTTTGGGGTCCAAATACCATGAAAAGCCCTTGATAAATTTAAAATTAGGACCCCAAGAAGAATAATATGCATTCATGGTGGATTCAGGAGCTGAGAAATCAAGTTTAATTAAAATCCCCCACGGATGTGTGAAAGGAGAATAATTAGAGTGAAAAGAGAAGAATTCCGTGCCCCCACAGTAGAACAAGTAAAAGTTTTGGGAAANTATGGAATCAGGAAGTTCTGCACAGGATTAAGGGTGTCAGGGGCTCTATTTTTGGGGTCCAAATACCATGAAAAGCCCTTGATAAATTTAAAATTAGGACCCCAAAAAGAATAATATGCATTCATGGTGGATTCAGGAGCTGAGAAATCAAGTTTAATTAAAATCCCCCACGGATGTGTGAAAGGAGAATAATTAGAGTGAAAAGAGAAGAATTCCGTGCCCCCACAGTAGAACAAGTAAAAGTTTTGGGAAATGGTAAGGAAACAACATCTAGTTTTGTAATAATACCAGAGGCTGGTACCAACTTGCTAGGGAGAGATTTACAGATGCAATTAGGGATTGGGGTAATTCCAGAAGATGATAGAATGCTGGTAAAGATATTCAAACTGACCATAGAGGATGAGAAGGAGATAAATTCTGATAAAGGTGGTGTGGGTAGCTGAAGATAATAGAGGAGGGCTGAATATCTCTCCCCTGGAAATAAAGCTGAAGGAAGGGAGCCAATCCATCCATGTGAAACAATACTCTATATCTTTGGAAGGAAAAAGGGTATTACAAGTTATAATTGAGCAACTTTTGAAAGATGGGTTATTAGAACCTTGCAGGTCCTCTTATCTAACCTGTCAGGAAACCAGATGGGACACATAAACTTGTCCAAGATTTGAGAGAATTGAATAAATTTGTTTAAGTATGCCACTCGGTCGTCCCTAATCCATATATTTTACTAAGCAAGATTTTCCATGACCATGTGTGGTTTGGTGCAATTGTTTTAAAAGATGCATTCTGGACCTGTCCACTTGCAGAAAACAGCAGAAATGTATTTGCTTTTAAATGGGAAGACCCCACCGCTGTGAGAAAGTGACAATTACGATGTAATGATGGACCTCTTTAAAACAGGGATTTACAGAGTCTCCAAATCTGTTTGGACAAATTTTAGAACAGGTGCTTGACGAGTTTAATCTAAATCCAGGAGCAAAGTTGTTACAATGTGTAGGTGATACCAGGGGAAGGGAAAGAGAAACTCCAAGATTCACAGTTAAGCTATTGAACTTCTTGGGAGAAAAAGGACTAAGGCTCTCTAAGAAAAAATTACAGTCTGTAGAGAAAGAAGTAAAATATCTTGGGCATCTAATAAATGAAGGGCAAAGAAGGATAACCCCAGAATGTACTTCTGGCATTGTCGCTATGCACCTTCTTAAAACCAAATGAGAAATAAGAAAATTCTCAGGTTTGCTAGGAAACTGTTGCTTATGGATTGAGAATTTTACCCAACATGTAAAGTTTTTGTATGAAAAACTACAAGAGGAAGGAGAAAAATTTGAGTGGACTAGGAATCAGCAGCAGCAGTAAGTCATTGCTTATGAAAGGTATGCTGCAGGTATCTTCTATAAGTCACCAGTTTCAGCAATTGGCTGTATGCAGAGTAGCTAGTGCCTTTTTAGTGGAAGAGAGCAGAAAGCTAACTTTCAGAGGTACTTTAATTGTAGCATACACAGCCTTCTCTTCTCCAGGATGAGCAACCCCAGTTGTCTCAGCCTGTGTTCACAGGACAGGTGCTCCAGCCCTCTGATCATCTCCATGGCCTCCTCTGGGCCCGCTCCAACAGCTCCACATCTTCCTTGTGCTGAGGAGCCCAGGCCTGGACCCAGTGCTCCAGGTGGGGCCTCCTGGGGGCAGAATCATCTCCCTCAACCTGCTGCCCATGTTTCTTTGGAAGCAGCCCAGGATCTGACTGCCTTTCTGGGCTGTGAGTGCACACTGTTGGCTCATGGCCAGCTTTTCATCCATGAGAACCCCCCAGTCCTTCTCTGCACCCCGCAGCCAGGGGTGTCCCAAAGGCCCCAAGAGCCCCCCCACAAGCACAGAGATCAGCGCCAGAGGAACAGATCCCATCTCACCAGAGGGGATCTCAAGGAACAAAGCATCCAGGAATCACATCATCCAGTTTTATGTTTGCCAAGGGTTCAGGGGAGCTTTGTCCTGCTTTGTAAAGGGAGTCTGTGGGGGCCATTCCAGAGCAGTGGGTCTGCACTTTGTGGGCATCAGGGCTTTGGTTTCTTGGGGCCATTGTGAGGGGCTGATGTGGGGTGGGGATGAAGGGTGGGGCTGGCCTGGCTGTGATGTCTCTGATGCCAGTGACATCACAAGGGACATCAAAACGAGGAGCAGGTATAAATGGCAGCAGCAGGCAGTGCTGCCCTAGTCTCACCTAAGACAGGGTGAGTGCACACACAGGCTGGAATATGCCCTGGATGAGAGATGGAGCACAAAGGCAGAGCTGTCCAGCCCTTCTCTCTGTCCTTCTGAAGGCCATGGCTGTCCTAATGTTCCTGGCCAGCCTGGTGAAAACCATCCTCCGAAACGTGAAGGTGGTTAATGACGAGCTGGATGAGTACACACGCCAGCGCATGGAGCAGAGTTCTGAGTTCCTCAGCCAGGAGATGACTTGGATGCTGGAGGAGTTGGAACACAAGGCCGTGGAGCAGACTGATGGATCGTGGGGACCAGTGCTCAGGGCTGCTTTGCTCCAATGGCAGCTCTGGGCCATTGCTGCATTCTTGGTGCTGCTCGTGGCACTCTGCTGGCGGCTCAGGAAAAGAGGCTATGAGGTGCTGCCCAGATGGCAACTGAGCACCTCAGAGCCAGTTGCCCCAGCATCCCACATCCCCATCCCCAACCCCACACTCCCCACTCCTGTCCCCACACTCCTAAACCCCTTTACTTTCCCACTGAAGTTGAATCTGAGGGAGAAATCTAAGTACAAACCGGTAGGTTTAGATAAGAATAGGTTGAAAACTGAAAAAGTAAATTAGAAGAATTTATAAGAATGAAGATTAAAAAAAAAAAGAAAAAAACCAAGTCATGTGCAATTCAATTGATCACCACACGCTGACTGATGTCAGACCCTTTCCCAAACACTGATCAGTTCCCCTTACAGGTATCACCCCCATTTTATATACTGGCCATCATGGCCTATGGGATATCCCTTTGGCCAGTTCAGATCACCTGGCCCAGCTATGCTCCTCCCTCCCAGCTTTTTGGGTTTGTGCTTTTTGTACCTCCTCACTGGCAGAGCAGAAGGCACAAAAAACTCCTTGATTTGGGATAAACATGACACTTAGCACCAACCAGAACATCCGTGTGTTACCAACACCACTGTCATACTGAATCCAAAACACAGCACTGGGCCAGCTACTGACAAGAAATTAACTGTATCCCAGCCACAAGCAGAACAATACCCACTCCTTAACCCATAGCATTTATGTCATGCCAAGTCTCCCACTTCCCAGCACCTTATCACCTTCCCCGTTTATCTGACAGACATACAGACAGCCATCATTCCCTTAGTCTGTGGAACACCTCTGTCAAATGTCCATGTAATTGCCAGCAAAACCTTGACCATTCATGTGGGGAGAGCAGACTCTGGGCTGCTGAAGGAAAGTTCCCTGGGAATGTGCTTTTGGAGGTCCTGTGCTGCATGAGCACTGGTCCCCTTTGAAGAGCCATCTCCTAAGAGCACAGGTGTAGGCAATGGCAAGCAGGGCAGAAAGACTTGGCTGAGCAGGGATCTTCTTCTTTTCTTGCAGTTCCCCTGTCCTCCTTCCAGCCCTTCTTGTAGATGGGTGTCCCATTTGCTAACTTCTAGTCCCCTGGGACCTCCTGGGTTATCTGAGACTGCTGGTAAATGATTGAAAGGGGCTCAGGGAGCACTTCTGCCAGCTCCTGCGGTATCCTGTTCTGGATCCCATCTGACTGCATAGGCTTGTGTCTGCCCAAGTAGTGTGGCAGGTCGCTGACCATTTCCTCATCCCTGTCTTTCAGCTCAAGGGTCTGGGTACCCACAGAACAACTGGTCTTACTATTAAAGACTGAGGCAAAAAAGACATTAAGAACCTCAGCCTTTTCCTCATCTTCTGTTATTATGTTTCTGCATGCATCCAGTGAAGGATGAAGATTCTCCTTAGCTCTCCTTTTGTACTCATAGAAACATCTTTTATTGCTCTTTTCTGTAGTCAAATGAAGTTTCAGGTAGGCTTTTTCTATTTCTGATGTTTTTCTAATTGTTCTCATTTCAATTCTAATTTTCACCCTGCTAACCTCATGATATCACTGTAGTCCTCCTGAATTGCCTGCCCCTTCTTCAAAAGGTCATGAACTCTTTTTTTTCACTGAGTTCCAGCCAGCTCATCTTTTGGCACCTGGAAATAGCCTACTCCTTCACCTTTAAGATTTCCTTCTTGAAGAATCCCCAGCCTTTCTGAACTCCTTTGCCCTTCCTGAACTCCTTGGCACTGCTTCCCATGTGACTCTGTGAATAGATCTCTTAAACAGGAAAAAATCTGCCCCCTGGAAGTCCAGGATTGCAGTTCTGCTAACCAGCATCCTTACTTCTCCAAGAAGCAAAAACTCTATCTTATTATTTTTATGCCCAATACTTTAATGCCAAGAAAGGATGCTACCTTGTAACAGATGAGGAAAATAAGGTTTCCTTATTTCTACAAACTTAAAAAAGACATTAGGCTTGTGTGAAACAAACATGTATATCCCAGCTAAGCAAGGCAAAGTTGCCCTTAAGCGACAGCACAAAAGTTCAATGGGATAATCACATTAGCATTACTGAATTAGCCATGCATGTGAAGTGCAATACAGCTCCTATTTCCTATTTGTCTGCATTATGGATCTAAAATATTCATATTTTATTGTCTTGTGTTGACAGCAAACTGTTAGAACAGAAGAATGGCTGGTTTTGTGTCTGGAGCTTCATGTCTTATTTAGTGCAAGATTGAATGGCAAACAGAATTAATCAGGTTCTCAAGTGCACTTTAACCAAGGTTGTTCACACTAGCAGTCCTTAAACAAGCTGGGAATGGGAATCTGCTGTTCTTTCCATTGGCTGGGATATATATATATTCCACCTGCTCAAAAATCCTAAGGGAACTGAGCACTCAACTCTTATGCAATTTTAAGTAAGATTTTAAGATTTAACCTACTTAATGCCTCTCTGAAAAGGCCAGGTTCAAGCCAGGATGTGCATGTGGCTGAAGCCTACTCTGATTTGACAGCACCCTTCAGCTCTGTGCTGGTGCTTCTGGCACCCGTCGAAACAGAGATGCAGTCTGCACCCAGTGCTGCGGGAAGCAGGCAGTGGGGAATATCAGCTTGGGACAAAACATCAAACGGATCTGAAACACTACTCATGCTTTAACAACCTTTGGTATTTCCCTGCATTTTTGTAAAGGACCGCCAGCTAAAGGGTAGAAATGCAGTATGGTCCTTGTCTAACATCCCGGTCTGTGGGCCTGATGGAAAAACCCAGGGGAACTTCTATGCTCTTGTGCTGGGTTTTGACTCGGGAAGCAGGAGTTTTCTGTGCTCCTGCTCCCCCAAGGAGCAGCTTCTGTGGTTCCCTGTCAGCACCAAGGGAGAAAAGCTGTGTGTGCTCTCCACAGAAAAGGTTTCCCTGACATGCTGCATGCTGGTCCCTCAGCACAGGTGGCCACAAGGAACCTGGCAGCTGCCTCCTTTAGGGAATCACAGAAAACAGCTTTGCCTCAAGAGCTCAGCATGGCGAAGGGCCCAGAGCAACCTGTTGTGCTGCCTGTCACACCTGTCAAAAGGAAGCTGTAATGAAAACAAACAACTTTCAATAGTGCCTCTGCATTCACTTGGAAATAGTGAAAACAAGAACAAAGCAGCCGAGGAGCCCTCCTTGGGCTGTGTGTCACTGTTCCCTACAGTCACCCTGTCACCAGTGTGCCCTGGAACAGGGTCCACTCAGCCACAACAATCTGCAAGGTGTTATTGGCCCCACAAAGAACAGAGTGCTAAAGGACCCCCCTAACATAAATTACTCTTAAAAAAAAAAAAAAAAAGGAATGATTTCGCAATTGCTTTTCGGTTTTTAAAATTGCTGCTGGAAGCTGCTTTTCCTACAGGACCTTGCAGAGCCCCTGCTTATTTGAGTGAGGAGGAAGCTCCCTTCTTTGGTGGTCTTCATGGAACACCAGCCAGTTTCCATCCCCTCTGACTCCCCCTGACAAAAGCAGGAGTGGCATGGGCTCTTCATCCCATGTTTTCCATGGGAGTTTCCACCCCACTGACTCTGTAGGAACAGGCTGCACACTTATTACACAGCTTCAGTGTGTAGTCATGCAGTCATGACTAGCAGCACATGTCTTCATCCCACACTTTTCACTGTTCTTTATCTCTTCTTAGCTGGCAAGAAGTCATGCTAGGAGGGAAGGGGAACAAAAAATATTACTGTGAAGCTCTCTGAGTTACATAATGGTTTTATGGATCATGTTTCTAGGAAAAAACTGCCCCTGAAGACCAGTACTCTATGGCCCTGAAGGTTTTAATCTCTTTTTAAATAAACCTGATCGACATTGCATGGGGCCTGTGACAGCCCTGGGAGGATGGACTATTCCAACAGCATGTTTTAATGACAACATAAAATCATTAATTAATTTTTTTAGAGTGTATTTCACGAACTCAGCTCTCATACTGCAGCCTGGCAAATGGAAAGTCTCTCTGCCTTGTGTTGGTTGCTCATTTTCCACATATGTCTCTGAAAATCTTGTTGAATCCCCACATGACACATTATGTGTTTAAATTAGTACTTAAAGAGACTACTGAAAGTTTATTGCTCTTATCTTTGTCATTCACTGGGTGTGCCTGTCCCTTCCTCCTTTTTGTCTGCTGAATGCAACTGTCAGAAACACAGCTTTACCACTGCAGGGCATTTGCAACGGCAGCAAAAGAATAAAAGAAGCATTTTTTTTCCTAATCTCTCAGTGCACTTCATCATCCTCCATCACTGTAAGCCTACCAAATTTTAAGTTTAGAAGTGCATCCTATAACAATTTCTTTCTACAGCACAAACCCAAACTATTTAGGCAAACTAGCGATTATTCTTCCACACTAACATCAACATAAAGCAGATTAGAAGAATTAAATGCACAAGAGTGCACTTCTTTTATGATTATGCACCCTTAATCTTCAGAAGATGGTTAATTACATTTTAAGCAGCATAAGAGCCCTAACATATTTGTATGTTAATAAAAATTCTCACCAGGGGTTTAAATCTAACATGTATTCACAGGTATAACTAATGGTATTTTTCAGTAATGCTGTGAAAAAATATGCCTGTAAGTTAGTACCTTCACACAGGAAACTGCTGGGAGTTTTTAATTTACTCTCTAACTATTCTCCTAATCATTTTCTTCTCATGCTGGGATGGCTAAATGCATACAGATTATAATGATGGTGTGCACCCACCACAGCAGTGTCAGTGATGACATTTTTCAGTGCTTGAAGTCAGGCTGCTGCAATCAGAGCTCTGCAGCAGAGGGAAGCAGGGAAGGAGCGGGGATGACACTGCAGCCCTGCAGTTTCACAAGAACTCATGTTCTCTGGTTTAAGACTTATTCCAGTTCAGAAAGGGATTAGCCTCTACCTAGGACAGGCCCAAACATCTCTGTGATTCAGAGGTTTTAGGACTAAATGTTAATTATGCCATTATTAGGAAACTATTAGGAAAACTTTTTCCATAGAAAGTGTGATGAGGCATTGGAACAGGCTCCCCAGGGAAGTGGTGAAGTCACCATCCCTGGAAGTGTTCAAAAAACAAGTAGACATGGCACTTTGTGATATGATTTAGTGGGCATGGTGGCGTTCAGTCAAAGGTTGGACTCAATGACCTAGAGGTCTTTTCCAACTTTATTGATTCCGTGACTCATACTCAGAAATGTTGAAGGTTCAAAAAAATTTCTTTCCTACAAATCCTCCTAAGTGAAGACAACAACTGTCATTTATCTTTGCTTCCAATCCCCAAGAAGCCAGAGCACTGGCATTCACCGTGGAATCTGTATTCTTTCTCCAGGTCTCCTCTTTGGAAATTTTAACTTCAGACAGTCCAGGATTTAGGCTAGGATGAGTCACAGCCTGATTCAGGGTCAAAATCCTCTTTGTTTTCAACCCAAGGCAGCTTCAGAAAAACAGAAGGCATGAACTTCGAGAGGGGAAGAGACGGTGTACCAAAACGTGAAGCACGTTCTTTCCTCCTGGATTCACCCACTAGAGGGACTCGTTTCATTCCCTGAACGAGAGCAGAACGGGTCAAGCTCAGGGGAACAAGTATCACCGGGAAAGGGGAAAAGCAGGTGCTGTTGATGCTTCCTGCAAGTGCTGAGTTTAGTGGCCGCAGGCTTTGTCCTTCCCCGGGATGTGTTTGTTCTGTTGGCTGGCCAGCATCATGCCAGTTTCCTCTGGAGAAGCCACCTGAGTTTCAGGAAAAAAGAAACTTTACAGCTCAACTTTATTTTTCTCTGCTGTTTGGTCATTTCTTCCCACAGTGGATTTTCCTCATGTCTGCCTCCCAAGGCAGACACTGTCATTCCAAAACATCCCCAGGGCATAAAAGATAACTTGGGAAAGGAGGAAAGAGCTGAACTTTTGTAATATGCTGCCTAATTATTAGTATTCTTCATTCTGAGCCTTATTTGTGGCAAGGATGACTCATTGCCCTTGAACACCCACTGCCTGTTTCCTCCAATGTTGCTTTCCTTTTTGGTTTTCCGGATACAGATAGCTGACTGCTTATCTATTCCTACCGTTAAAGTGATGCATAACTGCTGCATTTCGTGGATGGAAACATTATGGACACTGAAATGTCATCACAGCCCCATTTGCTCATCTGCTGTTATTTACTTTCCAGCAGACAATATTTAGTACAAGGCACACACAATGCAGAAGTCAGCACAACATTCATCACGTCGATACCAGGACGTACAATGCATGCTGCCATGGATCAGCAGAAACAGTCTGGGCTTGAGGATTTACAGAGCTCCCCATCTCCCTTCAGGCTCTGTACAAATTTTCCCTGGCTGAGATGCTGTAGCTCTGGAAAGGAGCCAAGGTGTGGCTATGTGCCAGTGGGAGGAGTTCCCAAAACAGGAGGATGTAGGGATCTACTGTGAGGGTGACCTTCCTTTCTGTCTGGTGGATACAACCGTGCACTGGTTTCCTCCAAAGCCTGCCAGAATCACCCCTGCACACCGTGCTCCCTGGGAGGTTTACACCCTGTGTCATTCCACTGGTGAGGCTTTTTGTGGATGCAGATGAAGCTCTGTCTAGAGTAAGACATCTCTGGAAAAGCATTCTTGACGCCTGCCACACAGTCAGGTCACACGAAGCCAATCCCCAGCTATCCAAAATCATGTCCCAGGGAAATCAACAGTCTAACAGAGATGGTTTAAAACACTTCAGTCCGTCAAACCACTAGCCACAACACCTTACACCTGTGCGTTATCCTGTGCTGTGACCTTTATAAACACCTCACAAAAGGAGTTTCCACTTCACTGAGGGGACTCAGCAGATTAATACTGCCCCTGGAGAGTTTGCAGCAACAGTAAGACCTCTTACAGTGGTTATGAGGACAATGAAACAGGCTGCCCAGGGAAGTGGTGGAGTCATCATCCCTGGTGGTCTTTAAAAATCATGAAGATGTGGCACCTGGGGACATGGTTTAGTGGTGAACGTGGCAGTGCTGGGTTAATGGCTGGACTTGTTGATATTGGAGGTATTTTCCAGCCTAAATGATCCTATGGTTCTTTTGTAATACTCAGCCAAGGAATGAGTCTTCCTTGACAATGAACTAGCAATAATGAAGATGAGGATGCTCTGCTTGGGTTCTATGGAGACTGTTTCTCTGCTTCTGTGAGAGTCTCCAAAAGAATGGATTGTTCATCTCTTGAAGGCAGGTGGTGGGGCACAGCAGGCAGGGTACTGCACCTCATAGGGCTTTAGATCTCTGGAGGTTGGGAGATTGTCAGTGCATACCTGACTCCATCTTACTGTTTATTTTGCACTCACCCTTAGCCACTTTTTGCGAAAAAAATCCACATTAGCTGGACCTTTAGTGACCATTCTGATGTATTCAGTGCCAGAGATTTCCAGGAGAAGCCAAAGGAAAATCTCATCTATCAGAGGATGATGAAAAGCAAATTTTGTAGTGTGATGGAGCTCCTCTCTCTCACATTTCTTTCTTCTTACTGATTCAGCTTTCTTTCAGTCAGCATCTGTCGAAACTTCTGGCTTCACATTTGCATCAAGATGCTCCTCAGTGCCAATCAGAAAACTATCTTGGAGTGCTGAAAAAGAGCAAAGCAACCACAAAGAGGTGTGGGGATAATAACAAACAGAGCTGCTTGGAGAGCACTGGGAGTGGGTGCAAGGTGAAGGCATATGGGACAAAATCCTCAGCTAGTGCCAGACTGGGGCTCAGACTCGCTGCTCCCCTGAAGCCAGATCTGCTCCAAATAGTTGTTTCCTTTTCCTTCCACGTGGTTCTGAATTTTTTTATCTTTTCCTTTTGATGCCCTTTTCAAACAAGGAGCTTTGCCATATGGAAATCTGCAATTAGACCAGCTCTTGGTTGCCTCATATCTACCACATAAAAGAAAGTCAGTCACTTTCGACGTCTGGAGGCAGCTGGCTGGAGTGGTTGGATCCAGCTTCAAACCACATTCACATTTGTTGGGCTTGTCCTCCAATCCCAGTTTGAAGGTCTGCTTTGACATAAAAAGCATGACAAGTTTGTAAATGTTACAAGAGCAGCCTCAGTGCAGGACTGAGGAATGGCTTTGCCAGGTCACATCAGAGACCCATCAATCCCTGTGTCCTCCACCTTGGCTCAGGGCAGCCGGACACAGAAGGAAGAGGACATGGGTGTTGCAAGCGGGTGGGCACATTTCCTCAGCATCTGGTATTTGAGATCAAGTAATTCAGTCAGATATGCGTTCATTTCTTGCACTGGAAGGGTAGGCACAGGAGCTGGTCATCCAGAGGTAATACAAATTTCTGATACTTTATACATTCAAAAGCACCATTTTAAAAACTTCTGTCTCTTTGCTGCCCAGAGAAGTTGTGGATGCCCCGGGAAGTGTTCAAGGCAAGATTGGATGGGGCGTTGGGCAACCTGGTCTAGTGGAAGGTGTCCCTGCCCATGGCAGGAAGTTGGAACTAGATGATCTTTAAGCTCTCTTCCAACCCAGGGATTCTATGATTCTAAATCAACAGCTGCTGTCCTGATCCCTGGTCAGAGCCATAGGGTACATTTTACCATTTTACCATTAAGTATGAAGTGGTCTTCATACTTAGAGTCAAGAGGATAGAAATACTCTCAGATATGAGGGGCTGTGGGTACCAATGATTTAGCATGGATGCTGTGAATCACCACTGGGCTAACAGGCAGGAGCAAGACTGGAAAAAGTGATGGTGATGGATTCAAATGCTCAAACTGGCTTTTCTGCCTGCTCTTCACCTCCTGCTTCAGGAACCTGTATCTCTTGATTGCAAATAACTTGGCTTTGGAGCACCCCATGTGCAGTCTTTGTGGATATAGATGCATGCAGAGGATAGAAATTCAAATTATGGAAATACAAGGTGTTTGCAAAATATTTCAAATTGAATACCAGTTTTATTAATCTTAATGTTGGATTGCTGGTGTTCAAGGTGACAAGTCACAATGACCTAAAACAACTTCTCCCCTTTTGCAGACACAATGAAAGTATTTTCGGTTGTGTAAAAACTTCATCTGAGTGCAAGCTGTGATCTGGAAATCTGTGTTCCACACAAGGAAGGGATTTGGTTGTCACACCTAGAGAGCAAGAGGTTGCAGATTTCCCATTTGCATGCCCCAACCCTACTCCAGCTGGATGTAAATAATTCTTTCCTCCTCCTCGGAGTCCTTTCACGCTTACCTTCCTTTCATGGCCCTTTGACTGACACAAAGGCAAAAGCTCTTACCTGAAAATTTACAAAAACAAAGAGTCAGGAAGCATGGGGGGTCAGCTTCAGTCTTTCCAGAGATTTGCCATTACTATGAGCAGGTCACTTAATCTTATCTCAGCACCACAAGTGATAAAGGCCTCATTGATATCATATTAATCTGCAATCAAAGTTTCCCATAAGGATTACAGGATTAAGCTACTGCAGAAATGTAATATTCTTCATTTGGATGATCCCTTTGTTCCAAGAGCTCATGTGTATTATTGTCATTTTCACATCTGTTCATCACTTGGAGAAAATGTCTTTTGTCCCTTAGTAAGCTCAAGCATACATTTCCCGTGTCACTCTCCCCCACACTATTATTTTAAAATCTAAATAGATTTTCTAAAGGTTAGGACATGTATAATTAAAATCAAGTTGGCAGCAAAGAACTATTTCATTCACTCCATATAATCCTCCAGTTGGAAAGTGGGTGGGGAATTTGAACTGATCTCACACTTACTGGCAACAGCAAGGCTGAGGTCACAGACATGACTAGTGACACTGAATGTTCATTGTGGCATTTGTTATGGGAGTTTAATTGTTCAGAAGTTTCATTCAGTACTTTCTGAACACAAGGATTTGTAAGGTAATTCCAATGAGCATCCCAGAAACACAAATCACTTCTGTAAGTCATGACTTTTGCACTCACACTGGGAATTGGACGTTGTAAGAAATGTGGATACTGCTCAGCACTTTTACTACTCATAATTTTTCTTTTCAGTGTTTTAACTTCCTTCAGTTATATATGAAGTAGCTCCATTCTCCTTGCAGACTCCTACCCAATATCTTGTAAAAGTAAATGAACTTTAAAATTGGAGGTAGTTCTCCAGAGAAGTAATTCAGCAATAATTTAGCCTACAGAAGTTCCCAAGTCTGTAATTTATTGATTTAGTTAAGAGTTTGTACTGACTAGATAACAGTTTCCTATCTTATTACCCTGTGTTTTCATTATATCCAACCCATCTGGTAGAAGGAATATCAATCTTTGGTAGCTTACAATTGCTAAGAGGAGCTGTTAAGAGTAGCTCAAAACTTGCCTTTACTTCATTTTGGAGTTTCAAAGTTTCTTATTTGGAAGACTGGCAAATTGTTAAAAAGATTTACTTTTCTTCGTGGGGAAAACAAAAAAAAGTGATTGTTCAGTTGTGTCTCTAAAAGGGACACAGACTGTTCTGCACTTCTGGTACTCGCATAAAATCCTCAGCTGCAGTTCCCATCCAGCCTGCAGAAAGTGTTGGTCACATCACCCCACTCTCTCTGCAGCAATAAATGCAGATGAGGTGTGGTTGCCTAGAGGATGGAACAGCAGAAGGTATCAATGCACTTTATGATGCTTGGCAGAAAAGACAGACTACATTGTACAGCTTTTTTGAGACAGGCTAGAAGTTGATCACTGACACTTGTGGCTGAGAAAAGGTTCCACAAGGTCAGAGCTGCTAAAATTGGACTCATAAAGAGGAAAGTGTGAGGACAATGGGGATAATACAAAGCAAATGTTGGGTACGTTTGGGTTTGTGAAACTGCTCTGTTTCAACAATATTCACAAACATTTCATTCTTGGTTTTGGAGGATATTTGAATGATTAGGTAGTTAAAAGACCTGTGAACAGTGGCTCTCTAAATTGCAAAGAGAAAAAACCTAAACAGGTATTGAAGTCAGAGTTCACACACAGGTTGCAGCACTGACACGCTCATCAGGAGTGCTCTTGTGCTCCCACAGAAATACTTGTTCCATGCTACAGACAGGAACTGGAAAATACTCCTCCCTCAGCTGACCAGTCACACCTCGACAAATGCTGAGGAAGCTTTCAGAGACATTTTCAGGCAAGAACAATAAATAAGCCCTTCTTCAATTTTTCAGCTACTGCAAGTTAGATTCTTACCTAAGTTTATGAGCTCAGAGCTGGCTCATCTGATGAAGAACTGAAAGAAATCAATGGCACAATTTTCATTAGGTTTTTAGGGACCAATTGTCCCATATCTCTAATGCCTGCACTAATAAGCCCTTCTTCAGAGCAAGGAGAATATAAGACCTATACTATAAGTCTCATGAGGAAGAAAGTTTTCACACTTTCCATTGCGCTGGTGGAGACCCAGTTCTTTGTCTGGCTTTGTATGAAACCAAAAGCTGTTTCTTCTTCATTAAGGGCAATGGCACTATTTTGTAAGAAATACACCCAACCAGACCAATCCCATCTCCTGATAGACCTACCCACCCAGACTGGCCTAATTTTTCACAAGAAAAACCTGTGTATTCTGCTACCTTTAAACAGATCACATTGCTAGACCTGAGGCTTTGCCCTCCTGCAGGCTCTGGCTCTGCCATTGCTCACATCTTACCCTCAGAGCAGACCTCTTGGCTTCCTTACTTTGGGATAGTTGTCATGAATTAAAAGGCAATTTAGAGGTCTGTAGGTACTCGACATGCGTGTGTAGTGACTATCTCCTTGTCGGAGCCTAAATGCCACTCAGTATCACCTTCTCTGGCCTGTCTTCTGTTGAACCCCCTGGGCTAAAAACCACACAATGCTTTTTAACCTTCCCAGTGTTCCAAAAGAAAGAAAGTAGGTTCCTCTGCCTACTCCTCCATTTCCTGAGATGTGTGATGATCCAGTGACTGTTCTGCTCCTTCTGCCATTACTTTGAGACTGAGGACCACAGGAGTCCAGGCACATTAGCAAGCTGATGTTGAGCTGACAGACTCTATCACTCAGTGCAGTAGTTTCAGCCCACATATCAGATACCTTCTCCTAGATTATAGCATTGACAAACTTTAAGATGTGTCATAGATTCCTCACTCGGAATACCAGTTAGTGTGTGCTGTCCCTGGCTCTCTTTGCAGGACTTCTTTCACTTCTTTTCAGGATCACCTCTTTGTTATGAGTCTGTAGGGTTTTAGTGGGGGTCTTGATGCATCTCACTGTTTTCTTCTTCTTCTGAGACAGTGGATGTCCCCAAGCAGAGTAAAGCTGATTTGCTTTGCATGGCAGAGCACATGCTCAGCCAATAAGCAACACACTTCTTCTCTCAGCACAAGCCAACTCATAAACCAGTCCCTGGGAGCTTCGTCTGCTTCTTTTCCTTCTGAAGCAATCAGAGGATGAGTGTTCACAACCCCAATGCCTGCACACCCAGCAGCACAGGAGCACAGCTCTGGCTCAGGCAGCCCGTGTGACTCAGCTCTGCCTGCAAATGTGACAACCTTTGTTAGGAAGAAAACCTAGGGGTTTGGTACCAAAATAAACTCAGCCCTGAGTGCAGCTGAACTGCCTGACGTTATCAGACGGGCTGTGTAGTGTGCTTCCAGCTCTCCTCTCCCAAGCTTTTTCTTAACTGTCTAGCTTAACACCCCTGAAACCCTCTGGCCAGCATATTCCCAGGTATGGACAGAGAAGTCTGAGCTGTGCTTTATCTTTTTCTCCTGAAAAATGCCCTAGCTTGAACTTTCCAGCCACTTATTCCAAGCTGTGGTAGCATTAATCAAGCTAATGATATCTGGTTATCTGCAGGAAAATCAATAATATATGGCACAAGAAAGAATCCCACAATTAATAGTGTACTGTACAGTGTCTGTGTTCCTGTGCCAGTCTGAACATATTATAAATTGCTTATCTTTTTTTTCATTTTTTTTTTTTTTGTGTCTACTCCCTGGAGGAGAATATGGTATAATGAGGGTTATTGGAACCCTGCAGCTGTCCAAGGATAAGATAGCTTAGCTGTTGGCTGTACTGTGTTACTCATGCAAGGTTATTATGGTCATGGATGCCAGTGACAGCCTCGGGTCTCTGTTCTGCCCAGACACTTCGTGCAAACTGTTTGTGTTGAAATAGCAACTCCTAGGATAAAATCCCAGAGAAAAGAGATTGCAGATCTAAATGAAACCGTGGTGACCTGTGGTTTGGGGGACTCCAAATCAGCTGCATCAGGAAAGGGAACATCCATCACCTCAGTCTGCTCTATTCCTTTAGAAAAGAAAAAGAAAGCATGGAGCTCTTCTCCAAACAATGCTGTGGTCAGGAACTGATTTATCTTAAATCTGTCTGCAGTGCCTGCTGCTGGGTTTTATGACTGTGGCTCTTCAGCCATCCAGCAGCAATAAGAATAATTTAGTGACCAAAAATTGTCTTCGTGTCCCAGTTAGGGCTGTTACCTGTGAGTTTTGAGTCAATTGCTGAAGCCATGATTTAACACTTTTACTGTACTGCAAAGAAAAAATGCTGCTTGATACGAGATGTCCCAACCCTTCCCCATCTTCTCCAGCAGAGGCATTGTTGACCAACTAAGACAGTAAAAAAGATGCTAAAAGTTGGCTAAACCCAAGAGCAGGATACTGGATAAGAGGACACTGAATGTGTCAGCTGTTCTTAATCAGACACTGATTCAGGATGCTTTGTAAAGGGGGCTCACTGCTGATAACAGGGACTCTGCAGGGACTTCAGTGACACATCCAGACTTTTTTCTCCTCCTCCTTCTAGTTTTACTGGTGTCTCAGAAACAAGGACACAGCATGATAGAATCATGACGTCTTTTTCCACTGCAGTGATGTTTTTCTCTAAGTTTGTTTGCTCTGGGCTCCCTCCAGGGGCCTTCAGAGGGGTGTCTTCAACCTGCTTGCTTGGGTCAAACAGACAAACCCTTGGTGCTGTGACAAAGAGGTCTTTGAGCAGTGGTGGGACACATACCTGCTCAGAGCAGTCAGAGAAAGCCCCCCTGCTGCAGCATATGTTCAGAGCCACAAGACCCCTTCACTTTTCCCCTTTCTGCTGGGAAAAGCCTTTGGTGAAGATGGGATGTGTCATGGTTTTAAGCCCAGCTGGAAATTAGGCACCACACACCCACTTGCTCAATCCCCCCTCTCTTCCCTCCACCCATCCAGGTGGAATGGGGAGAAGAACTGTTGTCCTGGTTTTTGCTCAGCCTTCTGTTATAACCTTGGAGTCAGAGAATTTTCACACAGTTTTATGTAAACAATAGCCGATGTTTATTTAACCGTCTTTTCTGTTTTTCATTACTTTTGTGATAAGAGGAAGTTTGATGAGCATCCTTTTTCTCCAGTGGGATTGAGGAGGAAGTGACATGTCCTCCAATCCCTTGTGGAGTTGAGAATCCTTTAAAGTATGATAAGTGTAAATAAAGTCTCTCTTTTCCCTCCTTTCTGCTGAACCTAGCAGGTGTGAGAGTGTCCTTTATTGTGCGTTCACCGGCACAGAGAACCAAAGTGAAACTTGTATGTTGAGATAAAAGCTGTTTAATTCTTGAAAATAAAGTAAAATACAACAATAATGGTAAATGATAATGATAATAAAAAGGGAAAAAACAACTGATGCACAATGCTATTGCTCACCATCCGCTGACCAATGCCAGATCAGATTCCTGATCCCAGATTGGACACTCTTCCAGGAAACTTCCCTAGTTTATATACTGGGCATGACATTCTGTGGTGTGGAATATCCTTTTGGTCAGTTCAGGTCACCTGTCCCAGCTATGCTCCCTCCCAATGTCTTTTGTGAACCTCTTCACTGGCAGAGGTAAGTCCATGAGACAAGGAAAAACCAAAGTCCTTGATTTAGGATAAACCCAACTTAGCAGAAAATAAAACGTCAGTATGTTATCAATACCATTCTCATTCTGACTCCAAAACACAGCTACTGAGGAGAAATTAACTCTACCCTAGCTGAAAGCAGGACAGGGTGACAGCTGCAGCAAGTGCCCTCTGCAAACACATGGATCAAGGGAATGGGAGAGATGGCATCCAGACCCCAGCCACATCTGGACCCCATTAACAGCGTGTCTAAAGGGGTAGGCAGAAGAACAGAGAATCAGGTCCTGCAGAATGTGTTAGGAGGCAGCTCTGCTTCCCTGTTTAGATCTTCTGCTTCCCTTGTCACATGGTTTGCATTTGTCTCTTTTTTAATGTAGAAATACTGCTTTTAAAGCCATCAGCAGGGATGAGCGTAGCGGCCATGACATCACTGCCAGCATGCTTCTCCCACCTGCAACTTGGCAGCTTTTGACAAAGTGGGAAATCCCAGGGGGACTCTTGCGTCTTTGGCAGGTTTGTTCTTCTCTTGCTTGCAGGTAGTCTCAGTAAACAGCAGGCGAAGGTGTCAGGAAAGAGGAAGCAGTAGAAGGACTTGGAAAAAGGTAAGTTAATTAGAAAGAGGCAGCATCAATTACTGTGACATTTAATATCAGTTTTTTTCCTTTTAATAGAGAGCACACTGCTTCCTTTGGGGAAATCTGCAATCAGCTTTGAGCCAAACGCCCAACAAACAAGAGCTAGCACAAGCCCTCTGCAAGTCCACTATACCACGTGAAATTATCCCTGCTGCAAACAATGCTCCCCAGCCCTGTGGCTGCCTTGGCACTCCCCTCTGAAAGCACAACCCAGACACCTTCTGACTCCATTAGAAAGGTTTATAGCTTACTGTGAGATTCTTTGGTTTTATTCAAACCTTCATTAGGGCTTGTCATAGAAAAACTATGTGGTAATGAAAAAAAACCAAACAGAATCAAGGACAAAATTTTCCCGCTACTGAGTCTACTAATGAGATCTGAGCAGATAAATATTGGACAAAACAAAACAAAGGACTCAGATGCATTTCCACTGCACTGCCGCCAGGGACAGCGTTTGGAGCAGGGATAGAAATATTCTGACTGACGTGCCTCTGGCTGTGCCGAAGAAGCAATGCAGGTTCACTCCTGACCCCTTGGGTTCCTCCAGGGCCATAGGGACTTCAGCAGCTACTTCACATTGTAATTCAGCCTGTGTGTTCCCTGTTGTCAAGTTCCTGACTAAAAACTTGCGTAGAGATGTCTGTACACACTGTCACCACCCTTCTGAGTGCAGGGTCTTCAGACAACTATGACCAAGTGTGTCCAAGTCCCAAAAGGGTGGTCCCACACTCTCACATTTAGCACTCAAGTCGTCCATCCTTTGTCCACTTTGAGAGTGCTGCATTCAGATGGATTAGTTTGGAAAGATATATTTTAGTCTGGTTGTTTGCAAACCAAGAAAGAATCTCCCTGCCGTTCAGGTCATAATTTCAATTCTTCTTGAGGCTCTTTACTGCCTGCACAGGGGCATTGTCTCTGGCTCAAAGCTCTCATTGGCCAGTCAGTAACAAAATAATTTGTACGGATGGCAGAATTGTAGATGATCTCCTGGGCATTTATTAATTCTGCATCTCCGTTTCTAAATAGGCCAAGAAACATTTCCTCCTCTTCATTTTCCACCTAAACGCTTCACCTGCTGGAATGAGAGGTCAAACTAGAAGCATTTGTACCCAGCTGTGGGCAGCTCTCTCTTGCCTATATGCTGTTCTTCCCTGTCATCCCAGGAGATGAACATTGTATGGCATCCTTGGCCATTAGCAAAACCTTGCCAAGGAAATTTCCCATGGAGAATCGACAAATTCAGCTGTCACTTTCTCACAGCATCTGCAGCAAGAGCTCTGGTTAAGAAGAGATATTTTTAGCCTGGAGGTACTTGGCCAACTGGCATAGGGCTGTCCCTGTTGCCTGAGGATATAAAAGGAAAGTAGAGGTCCAGAGTTCCGAGTACCATCTGTATTTTGGAAGCTGTTTGCAGCTGATGTCCTCTGCAAGGAAAGGGTGTTCTTTCCTTGTGAGCCAATGTCATGTCAGTCAAAATTGCGCCTTTTGAAAATTTATGCAGTGTGCTCAGTGAAGGTGTTCTGAGCCTTTCTAAGGGGTAAAATATGTATAAAATAATATCCCACAATACCCCAGGGAAATGGAAGAGAAATGGAGCTGCCCTGGTATGCATCCTATTAGGTATGCCTGGCATGCACAGTCGTAGTATAGAGCCAGGACTTGGATTCTTCCTTACGTTTTGCTGCTTATTATTATCTTGAAGGAGAAATGCTCTAAGTGGCTCAGGGAGTCAGAGACAGCTACTGAAGCCATCATCGGCTCGAAATCAATAATGGATACCATCCAGAGATGCTTCAGGATGAGAGGCATTTCACTTTCAGAAAACCAATTCTTGAAGTGAAGCAGCTGTCACTGTTAAAAAGACAGTGAAACAGCAGAGTGGGGTAAAAAGTATTAAGAAAAGAATGGTAGTCAAAAAAGTTATTAGTCACTTCATTAAGAGGAGAAAATAAAAGGCCAACTTCTTCACTGAAACTGATGAGTCAAACTTGCATTCTGATATAGGGCCTGTGCATAAAATTTCCAGCCATAGAAGTCTCCCCGCCCCAAATCGAGGGCCCAGTCTAACAAGTGAATCTTTGAAGATGCCACAGTAGATGGTCCCAGTGCTCACTCTCGCAGACTCAGGTACACTGAGTACTGACCACATCCAAGAAAGAAGACTCTTCTGCCTTTTGCTGAGTTAATTTGAAGCCACAGCATTCCTGGCTGTGGGTGCAGACACGATGGCACAGGGAAGGAGGGTGAAGAGCCAGGACAGACTGAGCCAGTTAAGCTATTCTGCTCCCACATAGGTCCTTGACTTCTTGCACCTGTCCAGTCCTGAGCTGTGTCACTGGTACCTCCTTCTAAAAAACTCAATAATCGATGCCTGAGCTACAGTGCAGCTGTAAGGAACACACGCAGACTTGAGTTAAAATGTGGGTTTCATTCAGTTGTAGCCAGTTAATTGCTAGGCAAGGTCTATGTTTATGTACGCACAACAGGACAACAAGCTCCACCTCACTGATCACTCTTTGCATTTGTGTGTCCTGATGGTGTGGAAGTTTTTTACTGTATGTCTAAGAATTAAGGCTTTATCTGCATGAAAGCAGCAGCTCATCCAGTGAGTGTACCACAAGGGCTGACCCAGTGGCTTTGCATCTGCCTGACTCAGAGAGGAGATCCAGGGACAGCCCCTGGTTGGGACACTGGCCCTGATCTGCCCTGCGCAACTCTAAGCAAGTCTCCTTGGGCTGTCACAGCATGAACAGACTTTCTGTCAAATGGGATAATACTGTCTCCTCTGAATAGGAAAAAGCTTTACCATAGTTAGCAATGTTGGGTCACCTGCTCTTGCTCTTGGGAGCCTAAGGAAAAATTACTGTATACAAACAGTTCCAATAGCTACTTTTGTAGATTCGGTAAATAGAGTGGTTAAAAATTACACCCTCGGTGAGTATCCAGCAGTGTACCCTTTTAAGATTGGAAATGAGTTCTGGATTGTCTGAGTAAAAACAGCTTCTAACTAACAGGAGAGATCAATGTTTATTGTGGGAGAATTATCCTCCTCCCCAGGAAGCCAAAGGAGATGCCACTGTGGGGAGTGCTGAGATTTGGGAAATAGGCAGGGGAAAAGAAACAGGCTTGATTTCTGGTCATCAGCACCACACTGCAGCCCAACAGGAAATTGACTGCAAGACCAAACCTATTTCAGGTCCCGATTTCAGCATTCAGCCATCCTGCAGGATCTTTGATAAAATGTACAGTGCATATTTGTGTCTGGGAAGACACAATAAAGACGCTCTCAGACCTGCCAGGTTCAGCAGAAAGGAAGGAATAATCTGTTTATTATTTACAATCTCCCATTCATATACACATCCCAACTCCACAAGGGATTGGAGAGCATGTCACTTCCTTCTCCATCCCACTGGAGAAGAAAGGTGCTCATCAAAGTTCTCTTATCACAAAAGGAATGAAAAACAGAAAATACCGTTAAGTAAACACTGGCTATTATTTACATGAAACTATGTGAAAGAATCTGACTCCAAGGTTAAAAACAGAAGGCCTAACAAAAACCAGGGCAACACATATTAACATAAAAGCTAATAAAATGCAATGAAACTCCCTCTTGAGTGAGTCTTCAGGAGCCTCCCTTGGCAGGCCTGAGGCAGAGCAGTCATGTCAGTGGGAGACATGCCCTGAACATGCAGAGCCCTGCATGTGGCAGAGCAGCTGTAAAAGGATGAGTGAAGAGGAGGAGAAGTCCAAAGTTGAGGAATTTGTGACCCCACTGCAGTACTGCAAGCTCCAGATACACAAAGTTAGATGTTTGCAAAAAAAGATTGCCTCTCCTAACCACATTCATCAAAGTAAGACAGGTGGAATTTGGAAGGCTCCAACCTGATCATTGGGTCTTTCTAAATGAAAGAACCTCAGATTTGCAAGTAGAGTGTCTAAGTGCACCACATCTTGTATTAACGCTGGGGAAGGATTCTGTAGACAATCATCAGAGTTTCCAGCTGTGCAGGCAGCTGTAAATTACAGCCAAAGGCCAAATTTGCTATTGACCTAACTGGCCATTGGGTGAGATCACTAATTCCATCGATGAGTTACTGTGATTAATTGTTCCTGTTATGAAGTTGTTTCATCTTCTTATGCATCTACAAAGAGATAAGCAATATAACCTTTGTCACATTGACTAGCCAGTCAGTGAATAGAAAATACATGCAATGAACTGTTTACAGGAGGAGAAACGCACTGAATGTGCTCATGTGTGCAGAGGGTGATTGATAGGGAAACACCCGCCCCTCTTCAAACCTTCTCTTGGGTAACATCCTTCACACAAGCAATCACTAAAACTTTTGCACTTACCCAGGAAAACTCCTGAACATGGTGACCTGTTCAGCACACATTGCAGGAATTTAAGGGCAGAAGATTAAAATTCTTGTACAGCTTTAGGCTTGCCTTCCTCTAAGCTTGGCGTCTCTGCACCATCCTGGTTTACAGTCCCATCAGAAACAGCTAGGTTAATTGTTTTACAAATCAATTTTGGTGGGCTCAAGAAGCTTAATTTTACTTTAAACAGAGAACCATGTTTTGACAATGAAATGGGAAAAGGGAGACGGATTCAGTGGCTTCCTAAAGTCTTTTCCAGCTCTGCCATCAAAGATTTGCTTGACCTGTCATATAGCCTTTGCCTCAAACTTTTAACACTACTCATGCGTCCAGAGGATCAGAGCACAGGGTACTTGCTGCCTTTGGAAGATGTGCTACAGAGCAAGCAGGGCCTGATCCAAGGTATAATCAGAGCAGTGTTGTTTAACCAGCTAAAAAGGGACTTTGGTCTGGATCTCGTCTCTTCACTGGGGCTGCAGGACATCAAGCTCTGAGTAAGAGATTTTGCCTACCACATTCCTTCTGAGGAAGCAGCAGTGGAGGTGCATGGCTACAAAAAGTGGCAGCAGCTTATGCTCTTCTTGCAGGGTCATTTTTGTGTTCTGATTATCCATCTAAGTGCTTCCATGCCTTTCAGAAGAACAGCAGCCCAGCCATTTCTCCCCAGATGAGTGACAAGGGAATGCATCACCATCACCTGCATTATCTGCTCATGTTCCTTGAGTAGTTCTGCTCTATGAAGTGCTGGTAATGCTGTACTCGCCACCTTAACACATTTGTTTCCGACCCCCTGCATTAAGTGTATATTCAATTATGTTGGAAGAAAATCTCATTCTGAAACTGGAAACCTCCCCATGCACAGCTTCTCTGCTGCTGACCTTCTTCAAAGTCATGAAGACAGTCTGTGTCCTTTAGGGATTTCTCCCTATCTGGAATTAATAACTTTCTTCCCAGAATAATCGTATCTCTTGCTACTCATCATATATTTCCTAAAAAAGTTGGTCCGCCCAGGTTTGGAGCCTTGTCCTATGTTTGGAGCACCCACTGTGAAAGTCTTTTTGCCTCACAGCTGGCACCACTTCCAGCAGGAGATCACACTAAGGACTTCCTGAGACCACTTCCAACCTGTGGTTTTCTCAAATTCCATGATACTGTGCTGTTGCCTTGGGTTTTTTGCTAAAGCTTTGTTTTTTTATAACTTTTTGTTTTTAACCTTGAAGTTAAATTTTCTCCCACAAAGTTATGTAAATAAAGCCGATGTTTACTTAAGTATTGGAATGTGTATAAAAATATGTAGTGTCAATAAAAACCGAGCATTCTTCTTCTTTCTGCTAAACCTAGCAGGTGTAAAGCGTCTTATTGTGTCCCCCCGGACACACTGTGCTTTATCTGGGAAGACCCAAATGGTGCATGTCATATATGGGAGGGAATCTAGCAGCTGCCTGCTGAACTCCATGTCATGGTTCCCTGCAGATCCCTTTGGCCTCTTACCACCTCTCAGTGGTGAGTTAACTCAGATTTGCCAGGATGACAACCAGCTCCAGTTTGGGAATCAGCCTGACTGAGTGAAAAAGCCTGATGGAGAAATAGAATTAATAAATCCATCTGGTCCCCAGTGCTGTATCACTTCCCTGACCCGAGCTGTGGTATTGCCCAGTGCAGGCTGTACCTCCTCCCTCCCAGCAAACCCAAGGAGTCTCTCTCAGATGGAGCAGCGCCGTGCATTCCATCTCACCAGGGATGACTGGGGGTGAATCGCCCAGTGACTGGCCCAGGGTACCTTGGCTGGGTCAGGGCATCTCTCCCAAGACTGAAGCAGGGAATCTGGAATTGGCAGCTGACACAAGAAGGACACAGCCCCGTGTCAGGGTCCCACGGTCCCCAGGGCTCTCCCAGACACCTCGCAGCAAGTTCACATGTTCAAGGGCAAGCAGGGGCTAGGATTGCTTATAGTTTCAGTGACAAGTAGGAGCTTCTTGAACCTCTTCTCCTACTCTGGGCATTCGCACGTTATTTATAGCCCTGTTTCTTTCCTAGGGCTATCCACAAAACAGAAATGTCAGGTTTTCATGCTGTCAGGAGAGAACTCAGCATCCTATTTTGGACTAAAGCATATATTAGCATCTAAGCCTGAAATCTTTGACACTTGATTCGTCATGGCTGAGTTTCCTACATCCTGAAGATTTCTGATTCAGGTGTCTAGGAGAAATCCACCATGTGAGTTTCCCCCCACAATGGACTATAGTCACTTTATACCTCTATTACATCGCTGCAAGAGGTGCAGACAATTGTTTTCCATTGAATCCCTGGGGTGCTTTCCATACGAGTTATGATGGAGGCATTATTTTGCACAACAAACTCATACGTTCTTCACCTGGTGTTTTTGAGTCGGTTTGGGTTTTGTTGGTTTTTCGGGGTTTTTTAGTTAGACTTAGGCCAGAAACTACAAAGCAACACGAAAGATTGAAATTTGTTGTTTCTCACAGAATGGAGAGAGAAGAGTGCAATGAAATCATAATTTAATCTCTTATAAACAACTTTGTGGATAAATGCAATGAGATGTGTCCTGCATATGAATACTGCCAGGCAGCCCTTTATAGATCTTAAGTTTGTATTGATCTGTGCACCATAAAAGCTCTTATTCGTCAGGCATAAGAGAACAGACTCAGTATGCATGACCACACATGCCAATGTCAATGGAGCTATAAAGCTGCACCCTCAGAAAAATAAATTGTAAGTCAGATTTTAGTTCAAAAGAATGGAAATCTGTGACATTAAGAATTAAAAATCAAAGTCTTCTGACCCAGATTAACTTTCTTTGCTCAATCACCCGTACATAACATGCTCTAAATCAGCTCCTGGAGATGTCCTTTTGCATGTTTTTCATGATTAATTGAATTAGCAATTGATTTGTATAAAATGAGTCACTTAGAAATAAAGACACACCAAACTGACAGCATGCACACCACTCAGGTAGCAACAAATCACAGGTCCTACAGTTAATCTCACCCCAGGCCTCCAGGGCAATGCAGATTTGCTGTCTCCTCTCCAGAGCACAGGCTCTCAGAGTGCCTGTGCATGCTCCGTGTGTGTGCAAACCAAACAAACATGAACACACATGCCCTGCAAATGCACAAAGAGCTTCAGTCATTGCAGGGCCGACTCTTTCTGTGGCTGATTTATGGATGCTCTGCTGAGCCCCGACCTGGGGCTTGTGGGACATGGAAAAAAGGTACAGGGCTTAGAGAAAACAACTAAAGATGGGTTCCTTTGAAGTCAAGCAGGAAGAGAGGAAAACATCTAAATTATTTAAGGTTGGGGGTGGGTGTTTAGTGGTCTCTGGCCTAGGGGTAGAGTAGGACTTCACATTGTCCTGGGTCTGGGTCACATTTTGGTCTTTATTAGCAAGATTTAAGATTGAGGCCCATAGGTTTGTCTGGAGATAGCTGAAAAGGAGGACTTGATGGGATAAAGATCATGAAGGGGTATGTGAGATTCTTCAGAGTCAAACTGAGTGAGTGCTGAGACATGCAGAGGGGGATAAAGCAGAATGAGGGTGACAGGAGCCCCCACAGACCCTGTGTTTGGAGTTAGTGATAAGGAGTGCAGAGCCAGCCAGGATGATGTCAGGGCACCTGCACGCACCCTGCTCTTCAGGCCGTGGGTTTGGCTTGCAGGGTCTCCAGAAGGGGACAAAGCTGAAGATTAGATGTTTGCCTGAGCTAAAGTCAAGGTATGGCTGAGTGAGATCCTGGGATTAGCTTTTTACACAAGGGACAAGCCTTGCTGGCTGCACCACAGCCCAGCACACGACAGGTAGCTCACAGCTGGGTGCAGGAAGGATGTCCAGTAGCAGGTGGCAGCCCACAGTTTCCAGTTTCCAGCAGACACCAGCAGTCTCCCAGCCCCTTTCCCAGGATGATTCTGGTCTTACCAGCAATGTGAATCCTTCCAAGGTGCTAAAAGCTATTGCAAGAGCCCTGGGCTGCCAGGGAAGGGGGATGGCTAACAGCAGTGGGAAGGGATGACCTTTCCTTGGCCCAATTATTTTGATATTTAAAATGTGGATCCAGAAATAAGAGTTCATCATTTCCTTTGCCTGAGATCATTATGCAGTGAGAAATGGGCAATACTGTGAATTATTATAAACTGTCACCAGACCGAGGCTGCTCTTTTCTTTTCCCCTTTCTTTTGCTTTCCTGAGAAGCATCCCCATTCGTGTATTGAAGCAGCAGCTTTTCATGAGAAAATAACATTTTTATGCCTGTCAAAATTTCCTTTCATTTATGCCAAGAAGTCATGACTGATGCCATGTCTCCTTTTCTCCTGGGTGTGAATCCCTTTCCCAGCACCAGTTAAGTGGGGGGAAGAGTGAACTTTATCTTTCCTGTCAGCTTGGCTAGACATTACTGGGAATGGGAACAGGCAAGATCCCATTTTCTTCCCTGTCATTTTAACCCTGAAAATCCTGGTGCTTGAATGGGTATTGTTTAATCCCAGGCTAAGCAACGGCCATTTCCAGGGAACTCAGGGTAGTTTCCCCTTCCACATTTAGGAAAAGCAGTTCTGACTTGTTCAAAATAATGCCCTCATATGTAAGAAGAATGGGGTTTATATGCCACTGAAATATTTTCAAATCCACTTAAAAAATACCTCTCCCCCAGTTTCTTGGGCAGATTCTTTGGATTGCAGTTTTTAGGGGGCAGGCAGAGCTTTACTGACGTAAAGAGCCTGGGATTTGGCTCGTCGGTCATCAATCTGCATAAACACGCAGCAGCTATGTGGTCATTACCATAGTAATTCCCCCCCTTTATAATTTCTCTGCCATACAGGCTGGGGGAAAGAGAATCATTTTGTTCTCTGCAGCTACATCATGACATTAAAGCAGTGTCCCTGCTGGCCTCGGGTCCTGCTTGAATAGAGCTGCTCAAGAAAGTTGTATAGTGCTTTGTTTTGCTCAAAAACGCTGATATGCAGAAATGAAAACTGGCTTTGTGGGAAATGGTCAGTTTTGATGCATTTTTCGTCTTTTTTATTCTCCCCCTCCCTTTTTTTCCCCTTCACAGTAGAGAGTTTTGAAACAGTGAATTAGCAGCAGCATATTAAAACAAAAAATATGCTGGTTGCTCTTTCTGTCTAGAAAATTACTGTTGTGAGACTAAAGTTATTTTAAAACTAGGGATGCTTTGAGTCAAAGGGAAGCATTTCTTAGATGTATACTGACTTTTTCAGATTTTCATTTTTCACATATGTTTTAGGTCTGGATTATTTTCTAATCTAAAAAAAAATATATTTGCAGGGTGGGGAAATTATCTCCTGCTCAGCAAGACCTCACAGTGGATGTTTCAGTGCACACAACAAATGTTACAAAGCGAGTCACTGTTCTTGTCTGTTCCTGGGGGAACTGGTACTAGTTTCTTATTGTTTTCATCTCTTTGGAAGACAAGCAATCTAGACTAAAAACCACATTTTGTTCTTTGTGTTCAGGGAAAGGGGAAAAAAAACACCTGAAACCCACAAACTCGGGTTTGATTCATCTCTCAGCATTATTTTTATTTTTGGTCTATTGAACAAGGAGTGGAGTTTAAATCAACTGCTGTGATCTGATGCCAGCTACTGTTATGGGGCTGTAGAGGCTGTGTTAGAGAGTTCTGCAGTCACTGGGAAGACACTAACTCTGCTGTTATTATTTTTGCAGGTATGGTCTGGGCAGAAAGAAAAACATAGATTTAGAATCGATCTCCTTGAAAGAAGTAGTAAAATAACATCCGTGCACCTTCAAGCTGAAGACTAACAGAATATCAATAACTGACATTGTACCAGCTCTGAGCCAAATTCATCTCCCATGGACCAGCTGTGACCAAATCCATACCAGCACCTCTTTTGATCTGAATAGACCTCAGTCAGGGGACAATAAATCTGAATTTCCCCAAGCAGAACTGAGGCAAAAATGATAAAAGTAAACAGCAGCAAACATCAGGATTTTGGTTGAAATTCAAGGTTGTTTGGAGCATTTCTGTACTCTCAACCTGAGATATCCTGCAATATTTCTAGCGAGGCTTTTTTTTTGTGGTCTCCCCACATGCACGTGCACACCCTCTCTTGGCCGGAGAGCACTCCCTGTGGGACAGTCCGGGCTGGCAAAACTTCCCCACAAAAATACTCCAGCTCACATCTTTGCTGCAGGCTACACAAACAGCAGGTGAAAATATCGCTGTGCTGCAAAGATCTTCCTACCAGCTGGCAGACAATTTGCAGAAGGATTAACTCTTCAGGGCTCAGCCAGAATTCTGTTTTCCCTCAGGTGTTTTGTGTTTTCAGGGGCAGTCTGAGATAAAGGCTAAAAAAAAGAGCATCGGTTGGGAGTTTTTAGTAGGCACAACATTTTTAAGAATTTGAAGAGTAGTTTTAGATCTAGGCTACAAAAAACACTGTAAAATCCTCATCTGGATATAGGCAGGCAGCATAGTTACTTTGGTAACTCATTCCAGTATGGCTTTACTGTAGCAACTGGTTCCAGCTCTTACAGCCTTATGCAGGAACTGATTTTTGGCCATGATCAGAAGCAGGACACCAGGAAGGCTTTGCACAAGTGCTCTGTTCTGTTACAGAAATGCCCTGTCCCTGTCCTGATTTGGCCCCAATTTTCAGTTTAGGGGAGGTACCAGGATCACAGCAAAAGGCAGCTGGCAATATCCCAGGTCTGGAAACAGTCTGCTCTTCTCACCTGAGCAAAGAGGGAAAGAGGAGTGTGATCAGGGAGGGTGCTGAGAAACTCTTGCATCTCGCCAATAAATGTGCCTCAGCTGTTTTGACCCTCTGGATAGTCCACATTTTCTTTGACTTCCTTTGTTTTTAAACTAACTTTTGGTGATAACAGTGAAAACACAGTAATTTTGTGGTATCTGTCATTTTTAGTTTTGCTGGCAACCCGCCTTGCCTTAATGTACCCACTCTGCCTCACAAGCCAACTTCACACAAATCCTTGGAAGAAGTCAGTGCCAAGTAGTGCCTGTCAAATGTTGCTCCCCCATGAAGTTTAGGCTCAGGTTTGGAAACTAGTTTTCATCTGTTTGAAAGTAGGTTTTCATCTGTTGAAACCTTAGAGTCAGCACCAACAGCAAAGATCTCAAAAATTATAATGGGTCTTGAAGAAGCCAAGAGAGAAGGTTATATTCAATTTGGCTGCTTAGCATAAAGCCAAGCATTTTGCAAATTCTATAAAGGTATCTTTTCTTCTTTTTTTTTTTCTTGAAGAGGTTGTGTCCCAGCCCTCAGGAGCGAGGAGATTAATGCACGTTCAACGCAAGCATCATGGGGTGCATGTCAGAGCAGGGCAGTCCTGTGGTGGTGGGACTCAGGGCTAATTAAAGCCCAACAATGTGTCCCCAATTCATACCGACACGAGAAACAGTGGCTGATAGGGAAATTCAGGCACAGCAGCTGCTCTTTTCACAGCAGTACAATAACTATCTCTTTAATGAGAAGGGGTGTGGGGGAGGGATGCAGCCCAAATAACAGCACCTGCCTGCTTATGCCACACCAAAAATCACAACAGCTAATCCTCCTTGCCTGTCATGTTAATTGTTGCGAAGCTCCTTTTGATATCAAACTATTTGTCCTTTGACTGAAATAAATCAGGCCTTAAGCACCACATTTATCTCGCTATGATACAGGAGCAGAGGTGAGCACTGTGGGGAGATTTATACAATGGGAGCAACGTACGGCATGCCAGGGTGATATTTATGGGCTCAGAATCTTTTCATCAGGAAAAGCAGTCTGTTGACATTGTTCACTACAAAGGAGAAGTTCAAATGCTGTATATTACACTACAGCCCTAATACAGCATTTGACGTGAGCAGGAGGTAAACAAAGCAAGGGAGTGGGGGGAAACGCCTGGCTGGCTTTTGCACGCAGTGGTGTTTTCAGCTGGTTCAGCAGGATATTTAAGATTTGTACACAACTGTGGGGCCGAATAGCTTCATTCAGATGGTTTGTGCATTAGATGCCAGGGGGGTATTTAATGGCATTTGCTGATGCTGGTTTGCATTATGGAAAATGCCCTTCTGCAGAGCCTGTGGAGTGTGCACAGGCACAACTCTTCTGGCACAGAGAGAAAGGTAAACTCACTAGGGCTGAAACCGTCCTGTTCCTTGCCCTTCCCACCTGTTAGCCACTGTGGTAAACCCTCAGTACAAGATGTTGGGAGAAGATGCTCAGAGAAAGGTGCATGGAAAAGTGTTGCAGACTTCTAGTGCAGGGAGTCTCAAAGGTGGGAACTGGGAAAATGCATCTTGAACATGTGTTACAGGCATGTTGTGTTACACAGAGCATCACCTCTTCCTGAGGATGACTAAAACTCATTTGGAGTTCCCAGATGAAGGGCTGAACTCAACTCACACAGGAATTTGGGTATTTTCTTGTTTATTTGTCCTACCAGGGCTCAGTTGCTTGTATTGAGGTCCTTCATCCTCCATGCAATTCCCTCCACAGAGGTCCTGTGCTAGTTGCTCCTGAGAGTTTGCAAGGATGTCCAAAAGGAGAACCTGGATCCACATGGGCAAAGGGGAGGATTATTTGCTGCAATTCCTCTTTGCCTGCAGGGACTGCAGGCACAGCAGGCACAAACCTGCCTGAGCTTCACTAAGCATCAGTAAATGCTATTGGAAATTTTCCTATATTCTTTGGTGGAAGAAAAAAAAAGCAGGTATCTTACGCTGACAGCATCATCCACAATCCAAGAAAATCCTGTTAATCCTTCACACCTCCTAAGAAACACCTGTCCTCTATTTTTACTGCTCATGTTACTAATGGAAACCAAGCAGTTTAAGTTTGTTTGTGACAACGTACTGCTCTGGAGAGGTGTTGCCAGAAGAAAAAAATCTGTGAGGGAGAAACAGAAAAAACAGCATCTCCCTTTCAAATCTGTTGGTATTACTGGGAGGAAGAACTTGGGGCCTTCTGATGGGACAAGTCCAAGAGCAGTGCGGAAGGTTTTTACACAGTTTCATCTGTTGGGGGTGAAAGTGAACTTTTACTGAATAAATGAGGCTCCCTGGTGTCTTCAGTGTAGAAGTCTCTTTCTCCAGAGAAGGGCTGGTGGGTTTCAGTGGGCTCCTCCATGACCTCCCCAGATATGGACAGTGGTGGGGAGGCCCTACTGCCTCCCAGAAAAGGGGCTCTGAACTCACACTCCTGTGTTGCTTTATGGAGCAATGCAAAATGAAGAGCAAGAATTGTGTCTTCCCACAGACCTTAAGCAGGTTCCCAGGCACACAGATCCTTTTACCCTCTATGGCAGTGCAAATATTGCCTAAAAAGAAATCAAGCCAAGGGCTCTGGGCAGAATCAAATCTCCCTGGTCCATGTACCAGGCCTCTTTGTCCTGAGATCTTCCACATCCCCCTTGCCAGGAAGGAACCCTCCTCATGGTGAAGTTGGAAAGTTGGAAAATGTTATCCATTTGCCTCAATTTACAAGGTGCACATAAAACTGTTTGTCAAGGAATCCAGTCTTCAGGAGATTCACTGAAATAGAGTTTACTGTGTTGCAGACAGTTCCAGAGCAAGGCATTAAACAAGGCATATATGTTTAGGGATGATTTCACCCTGTTTAAAGCCAGGGACTTCTGTTCTTTGAGGTTGGTTGTTTGACATGGCTGTGCTCTTGGCTCTGGCTCTTCTCCTGAGCCTGGGCTGCATCCGGGTTCCCTCAGGCTGGTTCCTGACAAGAGCAACATGATTGTGAGCAAAGTCAATTCCTCACTTATTTATATGTCTGCCAGCCAATTCCCTCTTCCTAATAAATCCTGAAACCCAGGATTTTAATCAGATCTCCCAGAGCAGCGGAGGTCCCAGTGATTTTACACTCCATTTCTCATGAAAATAAGCAGCCACCGCAGGAGAGGAGAACCTGTTAGCACCATCACCAAAGGGGAGTATGAGCCATGAGCTTAATTAGACACAGGGGAATCTGTAGCAGCGAACATGTCCCAACAGCTGGAAAACCTTCACTCGTGGCTTGTAGCCTTATTAGACAGCAGAGAGCCCATGCAGGAGGCAGACACGCATAAACGAGCAGGATGCTGTTGTGTTCTGCTCAAGCAACTGCTTGTTCTGCAGCCCAGCCCAGCTGCCTTCAGCATTGCATAAAATTAAGCTCTTGGATTAAAAGCATATATATTTTTAAAACCGTGTCAGTCATTGTAATATGCCATAAAAACGTGTGCCCATCCTTCACCGAGGGCACTTGTTATGCCCTGTGAGTGGCACAAGGTGATGTGCGCCGTTCCTGATGGCAGACACCAAATGGAGTTAACATGCAGGTCCCACGCCTGACTCCAGCTGTCCTTGGAACACCTTTTGCTTCAGGCGGGGACAATAACTCTGGAGAGACAGCTCTCCCTGATGGCTGCGGGCATCTGGGTTTCACCCCCAGCCAAAGCAGCTCCTCATACGGGGCTGGGAAGTTTGTTACAAGCAGGGGTGCCCCATCAGTAATGGAGCACACTGTTCCCGGGGCAGGTTCTCACCTCAGTGAGAGCTGAGCTCAGCATTGCAAGCCTTGAGAAAGTTGTGGTTTATTCTGCATTAAATTTGCTTGCTTTTGGGGGCTTTCTTTTGAATACAACCTACATGAGGTTTGGGGACTGTTGTTTTTGCTCTTCTGTTTTTAACAGGTTTTTGCAGAGAAGGACATGGTTTCTGTGAGGATCACTAAGGCTGTGTTCACAGTGCCAGGGAGTTTGAATTTTTATTTCTTAATGATGTCCTTTCTGGCTGCTGGATTTCCTGGCTCCATTATTTGCTTTCTGTTGTTGTTTCTGTTAAAACTTACAATTAAGAGCCTTACTACATGGAAAGAAAGCCATGACACTGTCACTGTAACCTGGGTTTGGTCACTGGAACACATCCATCTGTCTGTCCATGCCCATCAGCATTTTTTTAGGACAGAGTCGCCCACTTGCGTTATTTCTACTCTTTCCTCTTTGAAGGTGCCTCTCTGCTCCCTCATTAATTTTCGTTCAGTGTCACCAGCAGGTCTAATCTCTCATCAATATGCAGAAACTCACTCCCTTACCCACCCGACTCCCTGCAGGGCTCCAGGAGTGGAACCTGCAGCCCACCCTCGCACCAGGGGAGCAGGGCTGCTTCGCCTCCCACGTGTCTGCAAAGGTTTCTCCGCTGTTTACAAACATGTAAGATTTGCCCGACAGTCCCTGCTCCGCTTTTCATGTTCCGTGCATGGCAAATAGCACTGATCTGTGCCTTGATCTGTAGTCAGCAAAATCACTTGCTTGCATTTGCTACATCAAAGCAGGGAGGGGAGGAGGGGAGAAGCCATCTGGTGAATTAGCTCTAATAAAAATAAAAGGGGTCTCTTTGCATAATAGAGTATTAGGGGATGATACTGTGGGGTTGTTGGGACAAATGGCTCTAAAGGGTTTTGACAGCTCACAGGCATCTTGGCTTATGTTGCAATATAAACATCATGAAAGCAGAGCTCCATTAGTCGGTGGCAACTTGTCTATTGATTGCAATGAGGCCGTGATTTCTTCCCCATATAAATGTCTCGGTCAGCTGAATCTCATTACATCAATGTGCAAAGCATTTATTCAATATGCTTGTGCTTCATGGCTTGTTCGTTTCTTCTACTGTTCCTATAAAGTTGCTTTAACATTTCCACTGTTCGTTGCTCACACAAGTTGTTCTGCTGCTTGGGATCTTTTGGTGGGACATAGGGGCTTTTTAAAGATGCGTGAAATCCAGTCTTTATTTGATACTTGTCTAATTTCTCTTTGCAGGAGAGCAGTTTCTCTGGGGAAGAAAGGGATTGTCCTTGAAGGAAGCAGGACATAAAGGGGCCACAGCCCTACCTCAGTAAGTGGTTAAAATTAGCCCTGTTCAATTCAAAATGGTGCGTTTCAACACCCACATCTTATGGGACAGTCTGGGTAAAAGGAGATTGTACTTGAGAAGACATAGATGAGGATGACTTGCAGGCAGTGGGATTTTATTTTTTAAATAGGTACAGTTTGCAGACAGCTGGCATCATCTCGGATTTCATTTGGAAACTATCTGCTCGAATTTGCTCTACACAGAGAAGAGATTAAGATCCTATTTTTGTTTGATTCTGGTCAGACCTTTCCCTTCCACCACACACACACATGCAGACAAAGATGCACACACGTACACACCTGCCCACACGAGTTAGCCTCTTGTTTCAAACATATTTAAGGGTCAGGCTCTGCTAAAGAGTCAACAGGCATTCATGATTTGGTGGATAAATAGAAGATTGATTGGCTGGAAAAGACTTTCACTGATGGGGAAATGGCTGCAGGTGCCCTGCTGCAGGGAAAGCACACCTGAAAACACAGCTGATGAGTGCTTACAGCAAATCTTGCCGGAGGTGAAGTCCTAATTCTGTTTTCTGCTGAGTTACTCGTGCAGTGGAAAGTAACTGCAGCCATATTCCTTTGCAGGATTTATCTGGTTTTGAATCGTACATGGTACCTCACTGTGCTATGGATCATGGTAGATACAGATCTAAAGATGACCTATGTCCCACAGATCTCTTTATCCACATGGACAGGATCATAGCTACTCAAGGGAAAGAGTGAAAAATATTTACTGCCAGCTGTTGGTGGCAATCCAGGGAAAGCCCAGCCAGTGTGGTGTGGCTGTGCTGGTGCTCTGTGTGTGTTCACAGTGGTCTTGGCCAGAAGGGGCCTCTCAAGGTCTCAAGTCCAGCCTCCCACCTGGAACAGGAATGTGGCGACCACTGCCATCAAAGCTGCTTGGCTTCTTCTAGCAAAGCTGTGAAAATCTCCAGGGACAGAAGCTGGAGAAGGCTGCTCCAGGGCTGCAGCACCCTCCTTGCAAAGCATTTTCTCCCTCTGTCTACCCTGAACTTCCCAAACCACAGCCAAGGCCATTGTCCTGTGCTTGAGAACAGCTCAGTTCCTTTGTTGCTGTAACCATGTTTACTGTAGGCTGCTATCACCTTAGTCCTTAGCCGCCTCTTGGTCAGGAAAACTAAGTCCAGCTGCCTTTTATCTCCTCAAGGGGACTAAGGTCCATCTCCACAGGATCCTCTCAAGCTTCTCTACACCACCTTGAACCAGGACACCTGAACTGGGCACAATATTCCATATGAATTCCAAGTAGAGGAAGGAGGAAATCTTCTCAGCTGGTGGCCACATTCCAGCTAACATGGCCTGGTACATGGCTTCCCTTATCTGAGATGGCAGCGTGGAGCTGGCTGAAGTCTGATGTGGCAACCTCAGTAATTTTTGGCACAGCTGCTGGCCAGGGGGACGTGTCACAGCCTGTACTCATGACTGGGGTTATTGCACAGCTTGTGCAGAGTGTGCACGTCTCCTTGTGGACTCCTGGCTTCTCCTCCTTTTAGAACTACAGATATACATATAAATATGTACATATGTGTGCAGGAGAACAGCTATGTGAGGAATACAAAACCAGCTGGGATCTAGGAAGTAAAATCCAAGGGATATATGAAACCAAAAGCTGCTGTGGCAAAGGCTACTGTGCAACTGAAATTGTCCTCATGAGCGAGAGGACACACTAATTAAACTATCCAGAACTACTACAAAAGAGCTGAGCTGTAAAAGTGCTAGTGTTTCCAATACAGAGAGACTTAAAGCTTCCCAATACCTGTAATTAGGTTTATGTCAACATCCTTTCCCTTAACCGCACCTTGCACAAGAGCAGACCTGGCTGCTTGCTCAGTCAAGCTGTAACCATCAGCAGTATACAAGCTCCCAGCCTCTCCAGGGCAGCTCAGCTGGTTTCTTACCCAGCACCACACCCGGGCTACTTCCAGCAGCTGCAGCAAAAAAGAGCAGTAAAAGGCTGCCAGTGGTGTCAGGTCACTGCAGAGCAAACAGGAGATGAAGAAAAGCTCCTCCTGCCTCTCTCAATTCCTGTAGGGCTGAGTGCAATGATTTCTGGACAAAGCCAGGTGATTTAGGGCAGTAAAATACCCATGAAGTTTGGAAACCTGAATTCACCAAGTCATTTTGAACCCCCCTTCCTGACAGCCTGCTGCCAAAATTGGGTACATCCCACCTGTGAGCACCCGATGTGTAGCCGGGGCAGGCACTGTAGCAAGGTGCAGGCTGAAGGACAGAGCCCTCGATCCTTTTGTCTCACTGTAAATGTTTAGATACTCAAGGCTATTGCTTTCTGTGTTGATAATCTGCGAGCAAGACTGTGCTCTCTTCAAGCTGTGCCTCCCTTTTAAGCAGTGGGCAGGTCAAACATCTGCTCCAAGCAGCTGAATTGCATCATAATGACTTTTTTAAGCGAAGTTGCAAACTTGTAAGTCTCCAGCCTCCTCTTTGTCTCAGTGCTGCTGCTCACCAGTGCTTCCACCAAGGGGCAGATATTGTTTCATGTTGTTTCTCTGGCTCAGGATTACATTAAAAATTGCTAAACAGAGTCAGTCCCTACGTGAAGAAATACAAATGGGAGAGCATTTGGCTCTAATAGGAACCAAGTGTCAGTGTGAGAGAGCTGAAGGAAGGGAAAAGAGGCAGGAAGCACAAAGCAAGCACAGATCTCTCCTTTCCCTTACAATACTGGTAGGGTTTCAAATTTTTTCCAGTTCATATTCTCCTGAAGTATAGCACCCAACAGCTTTTCAAAAGCAAAAAGACACAATCTGCTCCAACAATACCATTTCTAGAAGCACTGAGCATGGGGGGAGGTAATTTCCCTGTGACAGAGCTGTCAACAAAGCAGCTGTTTGTAACATCACAGCTTGGCAAACCTCCTCCTATTTAAGTGCTTTCCCTTTTGGCTTTGCTCTGTACTTCCCAGCTTCAGAGTGCTAGAGTAAAACTTCCCTGGTGCTGGAGCATTGTTCTGAATGGGGATGAAAGGGGCGATGCTGCAGCACAACAATTATCAGCCAGAAGGTAATTACAGGTGGCCACGGGTGCAAGAGCCATGGTGGCCCTGGACACAAAAGCTGGAAGAGGCAATTGGGTGATTGTCTGAGGTGGTGATGTCCAAAGGAGACACACAGGACTGTCTCACAGTCATGAGGTGGGGTGCCCAGTAAGTTGTAGAACGCGTAAGAACTTCATATATTCTGCTAATGCAAAGTGCTCTTGAGTCATGGTGTGCCTGGCTGGAAATGGGGATGAGAGGACTGCATTTGGAGTGACTCCTGCAGAAACTGGCTGCATAAAGCTGCTGCATTGTGCAGACATGATCTTGCATGATGCTGACCAGGTAGAAATTCAGACAACAGATGATGCCATTCTCAACAAGTATTTTTGGGCTGTGAGTGATTCCTGAACACCACATTGCTGAGAGAGCAGTCTTAGCATCTTTATCCTGTATTTTGCCTGACCAAAATAAAACTCTAAAAGAGCTGGTCCTTCAAAAGGGCCTGAGATGGGGCCTGGGTACAGCTTTAGCAAAGCTTTCCCCCCCCTCCATTCCCTGCATCCCGATGTGTATCGATCCTCCCCAGCCTCTTCACTTTCAGCTGTGCTCTCCAGAAGCAGCACCTTTCTGCCAACCCAGCACACAGCTGCCACAGCCAGCTGGGCTTGGGAGCAGCAGGAAGACCAAAAGCAGGACACGGGTGCTGCCCACCTAGTTTGGGATTCACTTCACCTAACCTGGAGCAAGGCGCCCTCGCCTCCCCCTGTAGTTAGCCAAGAGAGACTGGCAGAGGTTCATTCGTCTCGCTCCAGAGCAGATGTCAGAGGGAGATCAGGTGTATCACACCTCGGACGTGCCTGCTTTCCATTCAGTGTGAAAGGAACGTGACAGCTGATCCCGGTGAGAGGCTTGGAGCCAGGTGGCTCAGCCTGACCCAGGGGCTCCCACGGGCCTGCAGGCAGCCCAGATCCCTGATCTCTGCCATAGAAGAATCAATATCATCCCATCGGTTCACATTAGCATGTGCCTGCTCCTGTTCCCAGCAGCACGCTGCCCTCAGGTATCAGGTACAAGTCTTACCAGAGAGCCCAACACCTCCAACAGGGCAGGGGGTGACAAGGAAAGTGGCAGGACCCAGCTTGAGCAATGCACAGAGACATTCCAGCCCGGCAAAGTGCCTGCAGCAGTGACACCCTCCACTCCCCATGAAGGAGTCCTGGCAGGGCAGTGGCTGACTGTGTGACGCCAGTGAAACTGTCCTGCCATAGGGCTGTCTGGGATTTTTGTCACTGCTGAAATCCTGCCTGCCCAGCAGCCTGTTAATGAGCACCACCAGAGGGACATCACCTTCCCAAGGCAAAGCTAAATGGCACGGCAAAAAAAACAGCAAAAAACATGCTAGAAACAGACCTCGCCTTGCTTCCAGCTGAATCACGAGCCTCAGGCTGCTGTGCAGATCTGAAGGGTCGGATGGGCAGCAGTGCTGACACTTCCCTGGGAAGCCACCGCCGGCCTGTCACTCCACATATTCAGCATTTTCTCACAAGCCGGGGTTTCACCAGGACACACGAGCAGATTTCGTCATTGTTTGAGAGTGAGACCATCAGGGTCAGGGAAGGCTGTGCTTCATGTGAACTGGTTTGAACCCCTGCTAGGCACCCCAGATTTCAGAATGGGGCATCTTTTCCCAGTTATTGCTGCACCATTGGTAAGTCCTGAGATGTACACTAGAGCTAATGAGATCAGGCTTGTCTGGAGCCAGTCACTGCTCCTGTCCTGCAGGATATACTCTCCTGAGTACAGAGACAACACTGTCAGCTGGCAAGGTGTGCTTGGCTCCAGGACCAGCAGTGTCCTCACCTTCTCAGCATCCAAACCTTGGCCACCAGTCCCTGGAGTAGAGTGAACAGCCTGGAAGTATATTTTCCCTGTAACTCCTGAAAAAGGGTCTGGATAGCATGGTTTTCCACACTGGACCTTACAAATACCTTGTATGATTAGGTCTAAATGAGCTCTCTGCACAGAGGCTCTGCTCCCAAATTCCCTGCCAGGCTGGGGTGGTGGCAGAATCCCTTTCCCAGGGACATCACACAGACATTTGCTTAGCCCGGAGATGCTGCTATGAGTGCAGCATCTTACCCAGATGTAGGTGAGCTCTGTGATGGGCTGAGCCTGGCTGGAGGCCAGGTGCCCATCAAAGCTGCTCTGTCACTCCCCTACTCAGCTGGGGAGAGGAAATATAACAAAAGATTCAGAGAAAGGTAGGAATAAGGGCAGGGAAATCACTCACCAGTTACAGGAAAAACAGACTCAGCTTGGGGAAAAATTAGTTTATTGCCAATCAAATCAGCATAGGATAATGAGAAATAAAAATGGAATCCTGAAACACCTTTCCACCCCCTTCCTTCTTTCCAAGCTTAACTTCCAAATTCTCTGCATCCTCCCCCACAGCAGCACAGAGAGAGAGGGAATGGGGGCTGCACTCAGCTCATCACACAATTTCTCTGATGTTCCTTCCTCCTCAGGGGGAGGATTCCTTGCACTCTTCCTAGCACTAGGGTGGGGTCTCTCCCACGGGAGACAGTCCTCCATGAACTTGTCCAAGGTGAGTCCTTCCCACAGGCTGCAGATACAAACTGCTCCAGTGTGGGTTCCTTCCATCGGGTCACAAGTCCTGCCAGCAAACCTGCGTCGGCATGGGTTTGCCTTGGGGTTAGAACCTTCTTTGGGCATCCCAAAGATGGGGTATGGGGTCTTCCACGGGCTGCAGGTGGATCTCTGCACCCCAGTGGTCCTCCGTGGGCTGCAGGGCCCAGCTGCCTCACAGCTGCCTCACCGTGGGCTGCACTGTGGGCTGCAGGGGAATCTCTGCTCCAGCACCTCCTCCCCTCCTCCTGCACTGACCTTGGGGTCTGCAGAGTTGTTTCTCTTGTTCTCAGTCTTCTCTCCAGCTGCAGTTTCCATTTGTTTTTTGGGGTTTTTTTCTCCCCTTAAATGTATTATCCCAGAGGTGCTACCACAGCCACTGATGGGCTCAGCCTTGTTCTGCAGTGGGACCATCCTGGAGCCAGCTGGCATTGGCTCTGTTGGACATGGGGGAAGCTTCCAGCAGCTTCTCACAGAAGCCACCCCCGTAGCCCCCCTGTACCAAAACCTGGCCGTGCAATCCCAATACAAACATTCAGCCCAGCAAAAATTTCTGATCTTACTGGTGATTTTAATAACTTCCAATAAAAAGACTCATGGAAATGGAAGGAAGCAAGTAAACAATCTGTTGAAGAACACAAACTTTCAAAAAGTCATTTCTGCCATTATCTCTTCATTTTTTCACTTCCTGTATTTAAGTGCCAATTGAACACATGTAGGAAAAATCAGCCTGCCATGCTTGGTTTCTGGCACTGTTTATAACTGCCAGCTAATTGTATTGAATGATACATCTACTTGATGTATTTCATATTCAAATAAAAAACAGAACATAAGATGATCATCATGAAAATGTCTTGAATGCGTCAGAGGAGTGTGAGAGGGATTAATTTATTAATATTTAATGAGTGATTTGAAAAGGTGAAGTGTCTAAAAATGAAAAGCGCTGTGAGAAGTCTGTTAATGATGAAAAATGCTGGATATATTTTATTTATGCAGTTTGACTACATAACAGCCAGAAAAATACAAGTCCAAACAAGGATGAAGAGACAAACACTGCAATGGAGAATTTGTCTCATGAGACATGCACCGGGTCCACTAAATGAACAGCTTTCCTCTCTGGGAGCAGTGTTCAGTGCCTCAGGGTGGGCTAAGCCTGGCAGGGTCAGTGCTGGCCGTGGGGTCAGGTCCCAGGGGCAGTGATAACACAGTGATAGTTCTGAGCTCTGTGCTGGGACGTGGCCTTCCCTTCCCCTGTGTGTGATATGAGACACTTACACTTCACCCCTGCCCCCCAGACTTGGACCTCACCCAGTTTCTGCTCCCTCCCCTGGCTCACTGATTCAGCAGGTGGAGACACTGATGTGAGCATCTACATCCAGGCATTTGTTGCTCGGGTTTGGGCTTGTGAAGGGGGGCTTCTACAGTGGCTTGGGTCAGGACCTCCACAAAGCTTTTTTTGCTGCCAGGCACAGCTTTGAGCTGTTTTGTGTAGTGTAGGCTGAAAAGTCTGTGCTTTGCATGCCTTGATAATAAATACATATATAAAAATAGATTTGCGTGCACCTCATGTACCACAAACATTTGAACATAAATCAGGTTGCCCACAGGCAATGCACTTAGCAAATGCACACCCATCTGAGGTGTGAGCAAGAAATAACCTTCAAAGCTATCAAAGGCTGCTGTTTTGCTTGGGTTGGGAGGCCAAACGAAGGCAAAGCCTTCCCTCTGACTGCCTTGTACTCTCTTTGATATAATCTCAGCTGCACTTATATCATCCTTTGCACATGCAAATACCTTCCCCACCTTGGTCTCTTTCAATTTCCAGCTGGTTTCACTATGGTAAATATTGACAAAGGCTTGTTGCATTTTCTTCCTTTCCTAAATTCTCCTGATAAATTTTTATAAAGAAAACTACAGACAACACAGAAAAAAAATTTATCTTGAAAAAAAAATTATAAAATTAAATGGTTGAAATTAGCACAAACATAGGGTTATCAATGTATTCATTGCTTTTCTCTTGAATGTAGTGATGATAAGGGTCGAGCATCCAGACGAGATTAAGTCCCTTAACCCCACAGCTGACCCAGGCACCTCCTGCCCCCTGTCCTGAATATAGCTTCTTCTTTCTCCAAAGATAGAGACAGACAGTGTTTCCTGCAGTAAAAAAGCACCATGACCAGGTACCAGAAATCTCCAAGCCATCCCACACAGAGGGGGACAGGGGATTGGTACAGCTGTGAGCTCTATGTCAAACCAGCACCACTCTGGTTTCTATCCAGCTTCACTTCCCTCCCTCGCACTGCTCCCTGTTGGGTTTGGGCTCCTGCTCCAGGGGTCAACTATGGAAGAGAAAAGCAGTTTATTACTGCTGAGAAGTGGCTACTGTTAATCCTCTATAATCACAGTCTCAGAGGATGGAGGAGGCTGAGGGGACACCTCACTGCAGTTACAGCTTGGTCGTGAGGAGGAAGGGCAGACACTGATCTCTTCTCTGTGGTGACCAGTGACAGAACCTGAGGAAATAGCCTGAAGTTGTGTCAGAGGAGGTTTAAATTTGATATTAGACAGAGGTTCTTCACCCAGAGGGTGGTTGAGCATTGGAACAGCTTCCCAGGACAGTGGCCACAGCACCAAGCCTGACAGAGTTCAAGAAGCATTTGGAAAACACCCTCAGGCACATGGTGTGACCCTTGAGATGTCCTATGCAAAGCCAGGAGTTAGACTCGATGATCCTTGTGGGTCCCTTCCAACTCAGCATATTCCATGATTCTGTGATTCTGTGATGGGTTCAAGTTTGATTTCACTGTAGACTCTGAATAAGCTGAGACAAGATGCTTCTTCAGGGAGAAGAAGGTCTCTTTTTTTCCATTTTGATTTATTTATATCACAAGAGTCAGAAGGTTATGAAATATGAGGGCAAAGTGCCTGACATGGGGCCTTTTGGTGTTAATATTCTCACTGTGGAAGAGCACACTTGCATGAATGTGTCCAGTCTTACACACACAGATAAGTACTTTAGTGTGGTTTCCCGAAGGAAAAGCAGTCCCTAATTAGCATCATCGGTGGAGAATAGGCTGTGACCTGAGCCCAGCACAGAGGAAGATAGGGAAAGGAGAGCTTCTAGGGGAAGGTGATGGACCCTGCTGCTCCCAGGAGTGCTCCCTGCCCTGGGGACTCACCTGCATCCTTACCTGGATGTCATTCCTACAACAGGAATAATTCACGTAGCTGCTGTCCACCCTCGCATTCTCAAAATTGCAGGGTAGACTGGAATAATTTTGCCCTTCTCCATCACTCTTAATACACAACTGAAAGTGAGTTTTCTCGTACCAGCTCAGCTCCTGGGTCATATTTTTGTTGGGTTTGGGCTACAGAACCTCCTTCATCATATGTCATTCATGCCACATATCATTTAAAGTCTCTTTCAAGAGCTACAGGTTCATTCCCTTTCCTCTAAACTTAAATGTGAACTCTCTATTACTCATATACTCACTAAATGATATCACTTAATAGGTTCTCTTTGCCTCTACCACATTTCCATAACTTGTTCTTTAATCTTCCTTTGATCCTGAATACCAGAGAGATTTATGTGCAATTTATTCTTACGTTGTTGTACTTGTTTAATCTTTCATTTTCAGTTGGATTCATTTTCAAACAAGAGCGCTTGTTATAGGTTCAGATTATTGTTGACAGTTGGGACCTACCTGCTCTTTCTGAGTCAGGTTTCCACTGCTGTGTTTTATCTTTATCAGTTTTCTCTCAACATGCATTTAATTCAAGGGCTCCAAGCGATTCACTGGAACTCCCTTCTGCCTTCAGATGGAGACTGGGGCTTTCCCTTTCTTTGGCACGTCCTTGGTTAGACCCTCTTGTTCTGAAGGCAAAAAACATGACATTCCTTTTTCTAACACAGGCAGCTGGCTGATGATCCATTACCTCAGCTCAATCCCTTTTCTCATTTTTTTGATCAATGAATGCAGTTCTCTTTTATCCAATTTTTTTGTTGTTGTTTTCTTGCAGAGCAAGTTATCAGCAAATTTGGTGCCTTAGGAGCACCTTGTCCTGGTAGGTGTAAGAGATGATAATGGGTGTGTGAATCCATCTCTTGCAGAGGTACCCGAGTTAAGGCCTCCAGCTGCCCTCACAGTTGAGCAGTTTATTGAAGGAGCTGATTTGCTCCCCGGGAAGATCTTTTCCATCTGTCTGCCTGATTTTTCAAACCAGAAGAGGGAAGAGCAGGCAGCTGGTCAGCCCCTCAATGTGATGCTGGCCGGATAACTCACCGAGGACACCACAGAAGGTGATCCATGAGTGAACAGTTTCCCAGAGTTTATTTTGGATCAAAGGAAAGAGATTGCCTTTGGGAAGAAGCTGTGGTAAATGAAGCAAAGACAGAAAAGCCCTCCCCAGCTGAGATGGAGACAGCCCACACCTTTTTAAACTGTATCATTCCCTGAAGAGCCTTAGGTTCACTTTGATATCTGAGATCAGCCCAGACTTTGCCATCAAAATAAGGCTTGTTAAAAAAAAAAAGGAAAAAGCAACCGAACCTTCTAACTCACTTGAGAGCAAATAATTTGTGACTATTATGTGGTCCAAGACCTCCTGAACAGACGCCCTGTGGATTATGGCCTTGTGATGGCCACCCTGAAAGCCACGGTGCTGCACCCCCAGGTCACACACTGAGTGCTGGGAAACTGAGGCAGGGCTGGAGGCGCAGCCTGGGCACCGAGCTGCAGAGTCACGGGCAGTGCCACTCCCAGACCCTCTGCAGGGGCACAGCCCTCCAAGGCACAGGCTGGAGCCCACGGCCAGAGCCAGGCACTGCCAGGCCTCTCAGCCGCCCCTGCTGCCTTTGTGACTCAGAACTGCTATAAATACAGCAACATGAGCTCCCTGGCAGCTTCAGAAGCCTGGCGAATCAACTCTTCAGCAACCTTGCTGATGCAGGAAATATGAAATACTTTTTTGGGGGAAAAAAACCTGAAAAGTGGAAATTCTCAGGAAAAAGAAGCTGTCAGCATGAGGCTGAGATGGAGGGAGTGTATCGGTAATTTAGGGACAAAAAGAAGTTTTGCAATACTCTCAGTTATTTTTCCCTGCACAGAATCTTGATTTTTTGCAAAGAAAAAAATCACAGATTGAGGCAACTAAAAAGAAAAAAATTTCCTCTGCATTGTAATGGCGCCATGAGGAAAAAAAAACATGGGAGAAAAAAGCCCATCTAGTGTCTTGTTAAAATAGATTTAATCTCATCTCAGACCACAGATGCTAGAATTATTTCATCATAATTGTATTGTTCTGGAATGACTGTTCTATGTAATCTTCACTCTGAATTTCTCAGTGTTGTAATGTTTGATTATGAGGGGAAGGAGGCTCAGCATTAATTTTTCCTTTCAACTTCGAAGAGGTATAAGTAGGTAACAGAGAAAGAGATGTCTAATGGCAATACGTGCAACTTTTGTAAAGCTGGAGATATTTTAAAAAGCAATTTGGTAGCAGAGTGGATGTTTTACAGCCTTTTAGTCTTCTATTTTGTTTTCCAAAGTTGAGAGAAAGAAAAAAGATAAACCTTCCCTTTCAGACCTGCACTCCAGTCCCGGCTCATCTGAGCTCCTGCAGAGCCTGCCAGGGTGTCCCTGAGGGGCCAGGTGGGCTCACGGGAAAAGCCCAACACGGCTCTCATCTGAACTCAAATTAGGGCTTCACAGCCTATTCACAGTCCAGCTGCAGACCCTGAAAAGACTTATCAGCTCTCACAAATGCAGATTTTTATTTAAAATAAGAAGGCAGCACTCTAGGCCACAGGAGCTCCAACAGCAGTTGGAGGAGAGGGGGGAGTCACGTTCCTCTGTCAGTGGGGAGAACAAGGGGCTCACAGCACTCCAGCACAGTCGAATATCCTGGGAGTCATGTACAGCTCTGGCTTGCTTAAGGCTGCTCTGGGGTAGGATCATCCCCGAACAGGAATTGCAGCTCCTCCCCCAAATCCCATATCAGTACATCAGAGTGAAATCTGTCTGAAGATAACGGGGGAGCTAAAGGGCATTCAGCTGTGCTCCTCCTTATCTGGACTTGCACAGGGAGGCCAAATCAAATGAGACCCTCGGTGCCTAATTAAGTTGTTCTGTCAGCAGTAAAAACAATTAAACCTGGATTCCTACAGATCTGCCTCTGCAGCCTCTCACAGAAAGCCACCAGATCTCCTCCTACAGCATCTTCTACACAGAACCTCCTTCCCAAGGGTCTCTCCTGACCACCTCCATGTCCTCTGCACTTTTTCCCCTTCAGCATTCCATGGTGATGCTCTGATCATGTGCTCTGCCTCTATCTTTTGGGCAAAGCTCAGGACATGCAGCAGCCAGGAGTTTTGCAGGGACATGCGTGGGCATTGATTCAGCTCTCCATCCTCAATGCAGTCTCCAGTTTCTATGAAACTTGCAGGAATTTCATAGCTCCCTGTTAAAGTTTGTTGACAGTGGCCAACAGATTGAGAAAGGCAGGGGGCACGGGCAGACAGGCAGTTCAGTGGCAGAACTTTTGCTGTCTCCAGGCCTTGGGCTTATAACCAAATTATCAAAGAGAAAAATCAATGTTTCCCGAGGATGTGTGACTTGGACAGGAGTCAGGTGAGCCCAGCCATGCTGCGGATGAAGGGGAGGGAAGGCATCCAGCTCTGGCCCGGAGCAGCCGGGTGGGCTCGTGCATTCCTACTGGGGCTTTGTGCTGCCCTTTATCCCTTCTCACTGGTAGAGCCCTGTAACCAGCAGCAGTTTGGAGTGTTAAACAATAAACACTCAAAATGGTGACAGAAGGAGAACAGCTTGATCAGAGCCTGCTGCTGCCACTAATCTGCCTGCTGCAACTTCTGTTGTTGCTATTTTGGCTGCTGCTTCTTCCATATTGTCTCTTGCAGTGTGTCCAAGAAAGCCCGGCTACTGATCCTAAACTCAGATGTACCAGCCTCGAGACCCAGCAGGAAAACACCAGCACAGGGTTCAAGTGTGAAAAAAGTCCATTTCCAGGTGCCCACCTCGGTTGCTGTCATTCAGGATAGTCCAGATCCACAGTGCCATGGTTTAATGTAGTTCATGCAGAAGTAAACCAAAGAAGTTCAGGTCACTATCTTGTTTTCCAGGCTTTGAGGAGCTTTGCAAGGGGAGCAAAGCCCTTGCTACTTTCTCCCAGAGGCAATAGAAATTGTTCTTTACACTGATCTTTGCAAATCCAGGAGTGATTTTGTACCTTAAAGTCAGGCTCTGCTCTGCCTTTCAAATACAGAAAGGGTTATGTTCTAGGGAAGACACTTTTCAGACAGCCCTGAATCAGCAAGGTCCTCGAAGCCTGCCACATGAAGATACCAGAGCTATTTTTTCCTCTGCATTGTGGGTTTTCTACCAGGCTTCTTTTATTTTGTCACAAAAGATCTGCATTTCCCCCTCCCTTTCCAGATGTCCATCACAAAGCCCCTGACATGGACAGCATGCACATCTGCTCTGAAGCTACACTCATCTGTTGTTCTCTGTGAGGCTACTGTATGCATGGGGCCATTGTGCAGAGAAATAGGGCATTATTTGTGTGTCAGGAGCGTTTTCTGCAGGATTCCAGGGAACCACAGAATCCCTGGGGCTCCTTCAGCAGTGGCACCACCACAGCAGTGGATCCAGGGGGTGCTTTTCCAGGGGGAGGGGGAATGAGCACCAGCAGTGATGAGCTTTTCTGGAAGGTGTGTTCTAAGGAGGAATGAAAGGAACTGTTGCCCTCTGAGTCAGGAGAATAAAGGCAACTGTATTTTAGAGGCTTAAACTTGCACAGTCCAGCAAGAGCAGCTGTGGGGAGCTCACTGGTGCTTGGATGGCAAATTCACCCCTCTGCTCTTCCCATTTGCATCTGTCAACCTTCACGTTGTGCCACCACTGCAATGCCCAGCAGAACCCTGTTAGGAACAAATCTCAGAGGATGCATCAGGGACAGAGTCCAGGGCCTGGGAGAAAGCCTCACGGAGGTTTTTGGTGATGGGAGGCTGGAGGAGGCACAGCAGCAATGAGACATCATATCCTGACAAACTGTGATGTAGAGCAGGCAGCCACCAGGCTTTGGAGCAATGCAAAGGATAAACAGCTTGGGCCAGATGAAGCAAAAAGGTGCCACCAAGGAGCTGTGAAAAGGGAAGGGAGAGAAGCTGTGGGATAGGGAACAGAGAAAGCTTTGCAGAATGAATGTCTAAATTTGGAGGAAAGAGGGCAGAGATCCAAAGGTTTATTGACAGTTAAATAGCATTCTCCTCAGTTAATTAGTTTCATAGCTACTCTTAATAATATATCAAGTGAGCTGAAAAGCTTGCCAGAAATACTAGGAAGTGCATGGAAAATGTTATAAGAAGGCAGTCTGATTGAAATCTTCTGTAAGTGTCCCTCTGAAAAAACCCTGTCATGCATCAGGTGAGCTGCACAGTGTGGTCCAGGGGGGATGACTTGCATCATTTGAAAAGCATGGGGACATTTTTATGTCAGAAGATATTGAGGGTCAGTGGTAGGATTCATGTCTAGGTGCTCGTGGAACTTGTCCCAAGACACATCTTCTCTCTTGGATCCTTCCCCAGGTTCATTCTTTACCAGGGAGGTTAATCTCTTGTGCCTGTCCTGGCTGTGTGACTTCTAAAACAACGTAATACTGACATTATGGTCAAGGCCTCTCCAAAGTGTGAGGTGTTGGAACAGTAAATACCCTCAACAGCTCAGTCCCACAAATACCCAACCAGTGCCATCCAAACCATTAGTCACTTCTGAAAATCTTGGCTCATGGGGATGGTTTTGTCAGAGCATTGCCATTTAAAAAGACAGAGAAGGAAAAAATCTGTAAAAATGTATTTCAGGAATAGCTTATAGACACCCACCTTAGTCTCAAGTAAGACTGATGGGGTACTGCATCTCTGGGATAATCCATGCTGCTCTGCAGCAAGAACTGCCGAGGTTCCAAAAGAGAAAGGTGGAGGGCAAATTCCCAGTCAGGGTATAACCTTCACTTTGAGAAGTGATTAGTGCTTTTCACTCAGGACCAGCACTGGAGAATTACTCTGCAAATGTCATTTTCCTTTAATAGCTTCTCGGCTGCCAGTTCCTGGACACCTGCAGAGGGGAAATGTGTGGTGCTGACACACCATATGGCCATCACTGCTCCTCGCTGCTGCACATCAGCCGTGCAACGAAGCCCAGCCTCGGGGCATTTTTCAGCAGGACTCTGCCTGATTCTTGTGCAACCCCAGAGCACATCCTGGGTTTCTCTGGCGCCGCTTGCCTCGGGATCTGTAAGGGAACTGCTCACTGCAACAGATGACTGACGCTTACGGAGACCCAGCGGATGATACGATGTGATCGCAGTGGTTTCCAGCTGCCTGCACTCCCTGACACTGACAGTCCTCCCACCTGCCTCTTTTTGGTCTGACCACCGCCTTTCCCCGCCAATCATGGCACTTGATGCTGGTTTAGGACAGGACTGTCACCTCCCTCCCAGCAGATGTGGCTCCAGCAATGCCGTGGCCATCACAGAGGGAGACATTCCCTGTTTCACACCTTTATCACTCACAGGGTGAGAGTGGCTCAAAGCCATCTAACAGGCAGTTTTTCATTTTTTTTTCAGTGCTTGGACTCGGGAAATACTTTTTTCCTTTTCAACCCTGCTCAGGTGGAGGTGTCTCCACCCACAGGGTGCCTGTGGCAAACACCCCCATCTTTGGGTTTAAAACAGGGTAACAGGTGTTGCCAGGCATCAAAACCCAGCAAAAGCCAGGGGAGACAGGCTCAAGGAAGTATCTTGGCCTCCGTGGCATCCCAGGAAGCCTGTCCGTGTGTCCTGGGGCTGGCAGCACTTCCTTGCCTCTGTCGGAAAGTGCCGCTGAAGGGTGGCCAAGGGGAGGGACAGGAGCCAACCCGCCTGCCCCAAACCTGTGTCTCTGGAGCTGGCAGAGACAGCTGCCCTGCCCTGACAGGCTTGCAGGATGGCGAGACCTGCTCGCCACGCTGGGGTACAATTTGGTGTTAGGTTTGATAGCGCCTGAGCTAGCTCGGAGGCAGAGCAGAGCAGGGAGCCGGGAATTTCCCAGCGCTAATTATCGAGCAGTCGTTAGCCAGAGCGGCTCCCCCTGCCAAGGGATTAGGCAAAGCATTGTTTCTCACTCAATAAATCTTTACAACAAACGCTTAATTCTCCAGGCACTGTGTATGAAAATTAATCCCGGTCCCCCACCTCGTTTTTCTCATCAGCAGGGGTGTTTCCCTGCCACCACTCCCGCAGCCCAAGGCTGAAGTGACAGCGCAGCGCCGCGGAAGGCGCATTCCAGTGAGCCGGGCTGGTGGGGACAGCGAGGGGACAGTGACGGTGCCCCTCCAGAGACCCAGGACTTGTTGTCTCTGCCTCTCTGGGTACATCAAGAAGGTGGGAAGGCTGTTTTCATCTTTGAGTGATGTCACTGACGTTTGCTAATTAGCTGCTGAGCATGGTATAAATGGTCAGAAATGCTGAATGGGACAGCCGTGGTGGGAATTTCAGTACAAGGAGGATTTCCTGGCTCTGCGACCAATGCTGCATGAAGAGGAGCTGCAGGGTGCAATACCAGTGCAGGGGGATCCTGTGAGCCAAAGGCACATGTCCTTCAAACTATGCTTTTAGCAGGAGCTGTGTGTGAGCAGAGTCAAACCCAGATGTGCTGTAGGACCTCGGGAATCTCCTTCCATTCCCATAGGCTGCCAGCCCTTGAGTGAAGCAGAGAAGCTGTGCCTTCTCCCCAGTTCCCACTCTGAGGAGAAGGAAGGAGCTCAGGCTGGGTGTTAACCAGGAGAGAAGAGCAGGCCTTTGGGTTTTTCCCATTAATTTATTACATTATCTGTGCGATTGAGCCTGCTGCTGCAGAATTCCTGCTGGTTCTCCAAGGGCCAGTGTATCTCACAGCCACAGACAAGAGTGTCCTCCCCAGTGCCATTTTCCACACTGCTGCACTGCCTTCACCCCAGCATTCCTGCTCATCCCCTGGGACACAGAGTCACAGAATGGTTTGGGTTGGAAGGGACCTTACAGATTATCTCGTTCCAACCCTCCTGCCATGGGCAGGGATGCCTTCCACCAGATCAAGTTGCTCAAAGCCCCATCCAGTCTGGCCCTGAGCACTGCCAGGGATGGGGCACCCACAGCTTTTCCGTGAAACCTGTTCCAACAACTTCTCTCTTCTCAGCATCTGGAGGCTCCTGGTCCTTCCTTGCGTGCCTGCTGCCCATGCTGTGCTGCACAGTTTGCTCACGGGGTGTTTGCAGCTCTTCTGCATCCTGTTCTAGCATCACCTGTTCCAGCATCCCCTCTTCCAGCACCACCATTCCTCATTCATGAAAGAACTACAGCAGTTTTTCCCCAGCCACACGCAAGCGTTTCCACACAGCGACACCCTTGAGTCAGTGCACGCAATCCTCCCTCAGCAGTGCTGGGACTGTCAATCTTCTCACACCTGCTAAGTGATAGAGTGCTTCTCCCAATTTACTTATCCATCATTTTTATTGAGAAATCTGCTCTAGTCCCACACAGTTATATGAGTTAATGGAAGGATGATTAGGGGATTCTGTGGGAACGAGCTGTGATTTCATGCACACTGGTGCAAAGCTGGGACTACACTGCACCATTTCCAGCACAGCTGCTCAGAGCAGGATTTAATCCCTTTTGCCATGAGTATCTAATTATTTGCATCCTCCTTTGCTTGTTTTTATAATTTTAAATGTCCATGTATATTATTTTTAAAGCCATCTGGGCGTTTATTGCTGTGTTTCTGAGCAGGGAGAATTCTGTGCCAGTCTGTTCACATCTCAGAGAGCCTCTCTTCCTGATTAACTCTTCTGGTGCCAGTTCAATTCTGACTGTGTCATTGGTGGGTCACTGCTTACACCCCAATAAAGATAGGGAACAAGCATTCTCCCAGTCAGCAAAAACACTGCCGCACAGAAACAGAATCATTTAAAGGACAAGTGAATGTAACACAACTTGAAAGTTCTCCAGTGAGTCATGTTTGAGTAGGGGGGGAAGCTTGGGGGAGGACATCAATAAGCTTCTGAATGTCCAAAGTCCCAAAGCACTTTGGCAGCACCTTAAAACACATGTGAGAGCTTTTGCAAAACATCTCCTATTAAAAGAATTTTCTAGGGCTTAAAGGTGCTCTTGACCGCTGAGGTTTAGAGAGACCCAGCTTTTCCTCTGTAAGATAGAGATCTGTGTCTTTTTGGTCTGAGTACAGGTTAGGGAGGACTAATAAGTACCAAGAAGAGGGGTTGGGGGTTTTGAACAGCCTGGTGGGGGCTGCAGTGATGTCCCTGAGGCAGTGCCAGTTTAGCCTCAACGAGGGCAGCTGCACGGTGGATGGGAAGTCCAGAGTCCAATTGACAAGACATTTTAAATGTGTGTGTTGAAAGGCACTGAGGGACGTTCCCATCTTGTCAGGCCTTGTGTTAGTGGAAGCCAGATAAATGCTCGCTCACTGAGAAGGGAATAGCATATCATGCCTGACATCCTTAATCACCACCAGCCCTGGAAAAATACCTACAACAAGGCACCTGACAAGTATGTTTAGTGCACAATAAACATCAGCTACTCCCTTCATGCATCTGCTTGTTCTGCAGCCCTGTTCCTCTGGTGCTGTTGAAGCAGGGCTGGTATTTTGCCTCAGTGCTGATTAAAAAACCAGAGCTTTTGCCAGCTACTGGCTGGACCTGGGGACCAGGTGAGCAATTAGCAGGTCCCTCTCCAGTCGTCCTATATGTGCTATAGCAGGAGGAATTCAAGCTGGTTCAAGAACCTTTTAAACTACAGAAAGCAGCAGAAATGTGGAGAACAAGTTTTTCCCGTGCACAGCCCTCTACAAACTGTGTCAAATCTGTCTCAACCCAAGAGCTGCTGCTCCATGGCTTTGACATTCAAGTGGCTTGTTTAGCACATATATATCACAAAACCCCAGGAACTGAACTCTCTATAAATGACAATCGATTAAACATTCAAGCTATATAAAGTACTGAAGCATTGTAAATACATTTTAAGGGGGGAAAAAATCTTTGAAATTCACTTTAAGCTTTCTTTTCAATTATTTATCATAGAATCTCAGCCCCATTAAAGTCAGGCTTAATGGGCTTGTTTATATATTACAGAAAATGTTCTGCTTTAATAGCCTGCTGAAAGGCTCTTACACCCGCCCCTCTCAGCTTTGCATCACTTCACCGGAAGGCAGGACCCCAGCGAGGCGGGCGGTGGGCAAATCCCCTCCTCACCTCCATCCTTGGATGCTGAGTGGGCATGAAACTCGCCCACAGAGATCAGTCTGTCACTGGGGAGGCTCTTTTGGCTGGTGAATTCAGCTCTCCTCCCTGGTCCAGTACTATGTCAGGAGACCAGATCAAGGGAATGATATTTCCATTTCCTGTAGACCCCTTATCTCCGTGGGTCTTATATCCGTGTCTATTCCCATGGTACAGAATTACTTTGCCTCTGGCTTCTGTTTCTGAGATCCCTCTTTTTATCTCTTCTTACTGCTGGAAATGATCAAAGTCATTTCCATGAGGGCTGACACAGTGGGAAAACCATGGAACTTCAGAGCTGGGGAGCCCCCAGCCCCACAGCAGAACTTTTTGGGAGGTTGGATGCTGGCTGTGTCCTCCTTCTGCTTAGCCACAGATGAAGAAGATGCAGCATTAATTGAGGAAATGAGGTCCATCTTCACCTTTAGCAGCAGCTGAAGGGAAGGGAAAAGGCTTCTGCTGGTATGCACTGGGGAAGTTCTAGAATAGCATAAATATCTGTATGGGTTGGGGGGAAGGGAAGGGCATTTCTGGCCTTGTTGACGAGAGCACCTTGTCTAACTTGCCTTGAGAGGAGGGGAGAAGAGAGAGAACTCCGTACTAAAAACATATAACAAGCACAGAACGAACATCCTTGTGTGCCACTACCAATATTAAAGTAATTAAGTCCATATAAAGGACGTTTGAACAAAAGACAAACCACCAACTTTGCAGTTCCTTATTTTTAAGCCCATTTCAGCCCCACTGATTAGTTTAAAGATGGAGGAATAGGTTTTCTGAAATCACTTCAGAGAAATAGCACCAGTTTCTTCACAAGTTTGATCCTCAGGTACCTAAAGTTTGGAAGAAAAGGGAGAGTTGATGTCATAATGACTTCTGTATTTTGTGCTGAAATTACATTTTTGGCGCCGCTAAATCCCATTGTGTGCTACGGAGGATATAATGCAATACTCATCAGAGGCAGGCAGCAGAGAGGTTTACTGGCACTAAAATCAATAGGCACTGAATAAAATGGCTCCAAATGGTTTAGGACCATGCACACATCTTCTTTTGTAAGCTTAAAACCATTTGGAGAAGCATTAATTCATTAAAGGCCTCTTGAAGAATGTCATCATACTGTGTAGCCCATGCATATCAAGAGCATCATAGATTGTGGCTTTTATTAAGGAGGCTGGAGAATATAACTCTTCCTGGAGTACAACAGACTTTAAAATATGGTGCACTTTGAGATCAAAACAATGTTTATAGCAATGTAGTTACTAAATATTTTACCACGTACAATATAAAACATAATGCATGCTGGAATGTGTGCTTATGCTAGTGAAGTAGCCACTAGATTGTCAGATCCATTACAAACCACCGTGTAGAGTTTCTGATTTGTTTTTGGTTCCTGTAACAGTATTTTTTCTTTCTTTTTTTATTGATTGCATGATATTATAATCTATTTTTATGTAGGGGTACCAACCCAAAACTCAATGTCTTTTCTCTGAAACATCTTGAGGACATGCAATTAGCATGCTTGCCCTTATTCTTACCTTTCTATACGGTCATTTATACTTCCACGTGGATAAGGGGATTGAATCCCTTAACTGGGAGGTGCAATATGTTTCCATTAAAAGGTAAGTAGTCCGCAAATAACTGGGGACCTCCTCATTGCCTCACCCTACACAAGCCTGAAGCTGAAAATGTCACTGTGACACAGAAGATAAAACTCAGAGCCTCTCGCTCTGAATACGCTGCTTGATGGAAATCAAGGTGACTCGGGGACTCTAACACGGGCCATGGTCAGGGGAGGGACAATAACATATTGTCTGTCCTGGGGAGACTTTACGGCATCTTCCAGTTCCTGGAGGGTCTGCAGGAGAGCTGGAGAGGGACTTTTTACAAGGACACGTAGTGATAGGGCAAGAGATAATGGCTTAAGATGAGGACAGGTTTAGATTCGATATTAGGAAGAAATTCTTCCCTGTGAGGGTGGTGAGGCACTGGCACACATTGCCCAGAGAAGCTGTGGATGCCTCATCCCTGGAAGTGTTCAAAGCAAGGTTGGATGAGGCTTGGAGCAACCTGGTCTGGTGGAAGGCGTCCCTGCCCATGGCAGGAGGGTTGGAACCAGATGATCTATAAGGTCCCTTCCAACACATACCATTCTATCAGTCCGTGGGTCAATGAACATCTGCAAACCAGACTATGATGGGCCATTCTCTCACCTGGTGCAAGGCGGCATCACTCTGGGATAAGCAGTGGGAGTACCCCAGTCCATGGCAGCTGCATAAGCATCAGCCCAGTGGGTGTCCTTTGCAAATTGCCCTCTGGGTGTCATTTTGGCTGCTGAGCACTGCCTCCCGCTTCAGCTGTGGCACATCTGCTGTGGGGTGTGTGGAGCAGGAACCCCAGAGAGGACAGGCTGTGCTGTGACCACATGTGCAGCTGCACGCAGCCAGGGGAGCGTGGCAGTGCTGGCAGCAGGGGGGGAAACAGCCCCTCCCCAGGGATGTGCACCGCGGATCCCAGCAGCTCAGCACGGAAACAGCCCCTCCCCAGGGATGTGCACCGTGGATCCCAGCAGCTCAGCATGGAAACAGCCCCTCCCCAGGGATGTGCACCGCGGATCCCAGCAGCTCAGCATGGAAACAGCCCCTCCCCAGGGATGTGCACCGCGGANCTTTACAAAGGGTGTTGATAGTCGCTTCGGACCCCTTTTGTTCTTCACACAGAGGGTTGATAGCTGCTTTGGGCCTCTTTGGTTTTTCACACCAAGTGTTGATAGCAGCTCCGGGGCCCCATTCGCTGTCCACTTGGAGGTTATCTCGCCCATTCAAGCAGCACACTTGCCGAACTCTTTGCTAAAGAAAGAAAACTATATCCACACAGCAAAAGCATTTCTAACACTACATAGTATTCATTTTAATGTTTGCGAAAAGCCAACACTACAATATGCATTTATAACACCAGCAGCTCAGCACGTGAGGGCTGCTTTGATGTGCTTTGATGTACAGGAAGCATTCCTGGGGATCCGGTGCCACATGCAGGAAGGGACAGCCCTGTTCCTCTCCCCTGCTTGCCAAACCACAACAGAGAAGTTGACCATTAATTTAAAGGCTTAAAATTAGACTCCTCCTTTAAAACAGATGTATCCACCTAATATTTCAGCATTAACTACAGGCATCTCAGTTCTGTACAGCTTCTGAAGATCACAGCACCACCAACATGACGAGGGGGGATTGGTTTCCCTGAGCCAAGTTTTGTGCTCTGCTGGGATACAGATGGCTTCACACCACCCTGGAAACTTCCTGGTCTGTGCCAGTTAATGAGATAGCTTAGGGGCAGCAAGGAGGTGTATCCAGTTTCTGGTGGCTGTAAATCAGAACTCATGGCCATTGAATTCCATTGGCCACATCCCCTCTGCCCAGCTCTGAAATGCAGGAATGATGGGCAAGAACAACAGCGTGTGGTGTGGTCAGAGAAGCCTGACAGTGAGCGTGACTCTCCATGATCAGCCAGAGGTGGTTCCCAAGCTGGCTTTTTCCACTTTATTTTACACAGAATGCTGTTATCTTTGCAAAAACTGGAAATTTGGCACAAGGACAATAAAATTTACTGCATTTGACCAGGAAGCATGGTCTGAAAACTGAAATGTGCAGTTTTGTCGTCATCACATATGTTTGACAGAGCCTTTTCATGAAGACTTTGACAGAATCTAGGATAATTTTTCCTGTGGTTGCCAGATGGAGGGACCCCTAAGTAAAGACATTTTGGCTCAATTCCATTTTGCAAAAAGCTTGTGCAAGGATCAGTTTGTACTCCTCCACAGACCAAAAAATAATTAGAGAAGGTCTGTAGCTGTCCCATAAACACATCCTTACACCTGCCCTTCTTTGTTTTTTATGTTTTTTAATTTGCAAGAGCAAAATAAAGCCACTAAGCCTGGAGGCTGTGGGACTTGGCATCCCAGCAGCCTCACTGCAGCACCCAGGTCCAGCTGCCTTTGCAAGGAGGGAAAGGTCCACACAAAACAGAGGGAACATGAAACAGGGATGAGGAATCCCAGTTGAACCATCCTGCAGGTATAGGAGTGGCAGTGAGGAGAAAGGCTTGTTATCTGTGTGAAATTCCTGGGCATCTTCCAGCAACTGAAGTTCAAAGAAAACTACATTATTTGAGAAAGCTTTGAAAATATTCATTGAAAGCTACAAAAAATTGCTACGCAAATTCCAGGGCCTTTTCCCTGTTAATTGAAATGCTAAATGAGTTTCTGCCTGGCCTGATTTTTCCACCATTTTACCTGTTAGCAGAATAACATTATCCTCCATGGAATAAGCTTCAAGACATCCACAACCAAAGAAGAGTTGAAACTTCAGGATTTATTTCATAAATATTAATATTTACAGACCTAATAGATTCTCTTTTTCCTTTGCAGCGTATATATTCAGGTGTCTGAGAACACAAGCAGTCTGTGGCAGAAAATCACTGAGGTTTTCTTTTCATAGAAATTTGATACTGGATTGCACTGTCTTTTCTGTGGGGCTGAAAGCTCCCAGCTCCCACCAAATCCAGCTGAAACCACGGTGTCCTCTAAAGACATCATAAACCAGCCCAGAGACTGGCTGTGAGGTGGGGTGAGCCGGCACAGAGGAGTGCAAGGTAATGGCTGGAAATGTGCTCCCATTCAAGATGTTGAAATGAAAAGGTTCCCTATAAAGGTATTTCTCTCAGCACCCTCCTTTCCCACCAAAGAGGCTGGGGCTTAAGTTCTTGGGAGGTGTTGTCTAGAAGGCTCTCTGGTTCACCCATCCGGTGCTTGGGTAGCTGAATATTCACTGTGCCATCAGTGGTTTGGTGGAGTGCCAGAGGCTGAGGATGCAGGGGAAGGTGTGTTCAGCCATCCCCCAGTGGTTGCTGGCTCTCACCTGGCCAGGGGTGGGAGGATTTCCCCCTGATGACACTGCACAACACCTGGATGGGAGTAGCAGGATGCTCTGATAAAGCAGTTTGAACCAGGAAACCAAGGTGGGTGTTTTCACTTCTCTGGCAAAACAGGTCTCTATCGCTGCTGGCTTCCGGAGTGTGGCCAGGGCTGATGCAGAGGAGGAAGAGACACTGCAGAGCCACAGGTCTGTGCTCACAGCAAGGACACTTCGAGGGGGTTCTCTGCTGCTGTTTATCCCTGCTCTCCACCTGCTCTGTAAACACTTGTAGGGCAAGGTCCTGCCCTAATTTGCCCTTGGACTATGTCTGCTGCCTCCCAGTTGCTGGTGTTAAGGGTCCCTGTGAGCATAAGCTGGGTTTTAAGCACAGGCTCCAACTCCAGGGGGTGTAAGCAGAAGTGAGCACAGGCTCAGCCAGGCTGCTCAGGAGCTTCGCTGGGGAAGTGTCTGCAGTCGGTCTCCTTGCGGAAAAGAAACTGCGCCATAATGTCTCATCTCATCTCAGGGGAAATGCAGAGCAATCAAGCCATTTAAGAATATATTTCAAGCTCTTCATAGCAGGTGTTGAACACTATTCTCCGGCTGCTGACAGCAAATGTGTGTGCAATTCTCCCAGGTATCACGCTCAGAATACGCTTCTTAAGGGCTTGCTGCTTAAAAAATTCTGCAAAGTGTAAATGGTTCTCATAAAATGAGATAGTAAATTGTCTTATCTGTTTGTCCTGAAAGTGCTCAGCCAGCTGGGTCGTTCCTGCACATCAGAGCCAGCCAGCCAACACATCGCAAGGCCATTGGGAACAGTCAATTCCAGCACTGGAGAAAACTGAGTTCAAAGTCCCATCGGCTGAGAAAAAAAAATTAAAAGAGGAAATCAGCATTTCTACTGAGGCCGTGCAAAAGCATTTCTCACGCCTTCCCTTGCCGTCCTGGCCATGGGAATGAGCAATCAGCACAACATAAACCAGCAGGTTGTGATGTATTCTCATGGGGGAAGAAATTTCCCTCCACATCAACACTCAAGCACTGCCTTCTGCTACTCATCACAGGGCAAAGAAAAAAAAAAAACCTGGAAGGAGAACTCAGCTAGCCTTAAAGAGAATTTTAAAGCCTCTTCTCCCTCCTGTTCCCAGAACAAAGGTAATTGCATAACAAAAGCGTCTGCAAGGGGATGACAGCGGACGTGTGCGGTGGGAGAAGGGTTTTTGACACCACGCGTTGTTCGGTGCAGCGCTGCTCACAGCCCCCTCCCCAGGGCTCCTGCCGTGCTGGTGGGCTGCGACAGCCACCCTGGCCGGGAATGTCGCTGTGAATGGGAGCTGTCGGTGCCGGGGATGGAGATGCTGCGGGTGGAAGGCGGGGGAAGGGGGCGGCGAAGGCGGTCACCCCGCAGGAGCATCTGCTGGGGCCCGGGACATATGGAGCCTTTATCCCTCCTTGTGGAGGCACGAGCGTTTTCCTCACCTCCTGCCACCCCCTATTGTCCGAGGGGGCTGCTCTGGGGACAGCTGCTGCCTCTGAGCTGCCTCCTTGGGGGACGCCACAAAGGACTCCGTCCCCATCCCCTGCCTAAACCACCTCCCTCATCAATCAGGCAGCCACGGCGAGCCAGGAGGGGTGGTGGGCACGTTGGCTCTGGTTACCAGGGCACAGGGAAGCTGAAGCCTATTTTTATTTCTGGGGAAAAAAAAAAAAAATAGAAGGCTAAGGAAAACATCTGGTGGGCTGCACCTTCTGTGAAAGGGAAAACCACCTTCCCTTTGAATATCTGTGAATTTGGAATATGGATATTTAAAGATGTGGAGGAAAAAAGTAGTCATCCAGAGCTAATTATACAGCTGTTGAAAAGCACAGTAAATATGTTACTCAGGGATATATAATACCTTTGATGTAGTTGTAATCCGACTGAAGTTATTATAGGTTTTCACAGCTGCAAAGCAATCCAGCTTAGGAAGGCTTTTTTTTTTTTTCTTCCTTTTTTTTTTGTAATTTGCAGAAGCAGANTCCCAGCTGCAAAGCAATCCATGTTAGGAAGGGTTTTTTTTTTTTTTCTTCCTTTTTTTTTTGTAATTTGCAGAAGCAGAAAAGAAATTCTGCTGCCAAAGCAAAATGAAGATCCTCCTATAAACACAGTAACACTGCCTAAGAAAAATTATACTGGTACTGAGGAGTATTAACCTGTCCCAAAGCCTAAAAGAGTTTACTGGATAATAAACGGCATCAGTGACTCCGAAAGGGCTGGGTTTCAGACAGGCTCTTCTTGGAGACAATTAAAGCTTTAAATAAAAGTGTGACTTTGTTGCTGAGAATTCTCTGTTCCCTTCAAACTAACAATAAGTAAAAGCTGTAAATGCTGTGAAAAAAATATGTACTGAGGCATGAAATACAGGAAGGCTGCTAGTAAACCTCCAACAACTTCATTTAAATTGATCGTGGATGCAATAATATCAGGAGGCTTTGTAAATGGATGGGTTAAAAGCTGGAACTTTATTGCTGTTTTCATTCCCCAGGGCCCTGTGGTAAAACAAGTCTCCACGAGAGATCTCTAGGCGCTGAATGAATTATTCACTCAGTTATGGGTCATTAAATGAGGCTGAGCGAGGGCCGATGTCCATTATTACACATTATTACATTGTGGTGTATGAAGAAGGACTTACTTCGTGAAGATTGGCACAGCCATCCTCTCAAGATGCCTGGTCATTTCTGCCACAGCTTCTTCTGAACTCCTGTGGCAGAGCAGAGAGGTTGTGAAGCAGCAGTACAGCTGCACAGAACAGGATCAAAGAGGTTTGAGGTTAAAACCACAGGTAAAAGAGAGGAAACGTTAAGCATATTCAGATGCTAACTGCAGAGGTGGCTGTGTTAGTTTTAAGCTGTTACTGCCCTGCAACAGCTTTTTGTCACCTTTCTGCATTTCCCCAGGCCCTCCCATGAGCATCTCCTGTCCCAGACACCTGTGAGTGCTGACTGCCTTCCCTACACCTGCACAACCCATTTCCAGAGCTGGCCATTCTTGATTTCATCTTAGAAAAATCGGTCCACAGTTTTGCTGACTTTTAGTAACCTCTTGGTGACTTCTAAACCAAACTCAAAACATACTGAAGTAAACTTTCTCTGATGATGAAGTTTCCCCGTGCAACACTTCACCCTCTGTTGATAAAACTGGGCCAGCCTCTCTGCAGTGTCCAGAAGTGCTGAAGCACAGTTTTGCCCTTGGTCTCACTTTCTCCTTGAGCAAAAAAAAAAAAAAAAGATCTTTTTTTTCCTGAGGTCAGGAAAGGAGTGAAACTGCTGTTATCAAAGCAGTCCATGTTTCTGGTGAGGGACAGGATTGTGGGGAGGACACGCCACTCACTGGGGCTGAAAAGCCAGCACATCCCATAATCCAGCACTATCTTGTATGATCAGAGGCAGATATGTAAACGTGTCCTTGTTTGAACACAGTCTCTATGGGAATGATTTAGCCAAACTTCTAATTTAAAACAGGGCAAAAAAAAACAGTTAAAACTTTTGTGGTCTTTATAATCAAAAACAAAGGCCAGATTTTTGTTGACCTAAACATTTTGGTAGTTATCTTGATATCTTCATGTTGGTTTAGTTGAAAAATGCCCTTACCAGTTTTAATTGACATTTTCTAAATGAGATATGATGGCTTTTCAGTTGAAATGACTTTCTGTTTAGAAATTCAAAAGAAAAACATTTCACAAATCCTCAAAAACAAACCAAAAAGGTAGTGAGTCCTAACGGCTTTCCTCCCACTCTTTCAGAGCTGTCAGAAAAGCAACATGAAGAAATTGGGGAAAAGAAAAAAAAGAAAAGGTTATTATCATGGCCACATTTCTTGCTGCTTACTCAAGCAAAATTCCCAGCAGTTCAAATCCCAAGACCCCCTTTCACTTTCCAGTCAGACAAAGAGTCATCCACTGAAGTTAATGAGAAAGAATCTGAGGTATGAGTGAAAACTGAGAAAGGACTTCAGGACTTGTCTTAATGACTTAAAAAGACCATACCCTGAGTAAGAAGTTATTTGTAATGAAATGTAAGCCCAAGACGCAGCAGAGGCAATTTAGGCTGCTATATTGCTTTTCTTGGGATTGCTTTTTATTAATGTTATTGTTGAGCTCGACGTACACAACCAGTCTCAAGGGGTGAGGAGGCAATAGCTGCTCTCTAATGCAGTTTTTCATTTCTGAGCCCTGAGTTCGAGCCCTTCAGGACACTAATTATCCAAAGTTGTTATCATCTGACAGCTGTCGATGGCCTCTGCAGAACGAGGTGGTAGTGGCAGCCGTGCTCCCAGTGGGCATTTGTCAGCATCGTGCAAACCCTGCTACAGATTGCCTGGGATTTTTGTTGGCAGTCTGATCATTTATGGAAAGAAACTTGTCTTCTCACTCCTAGCAGGAGCTGCTGTTCTTCACATCTAAAAGGAAAGGACGGGTGCCTGAAGAGCGTGTCCTTCCAGTGTTGATGCTGGTGTTAGATCACTAGAAGAGTGTGTCCCTCCAGCGTTAATGCTGCAGGGCATCAGCAGTGACCTTCAGGCTCCAGAGATGTCACCTGAACATGCTTCACGTGTGCTGACTCCAGGGAGGAGGATTAGTTCAGTATTTAGCACACTAACAGGCAGTGGGCAGCTCCTGGCCACAGACCCGTTATGGACATGTCCATGCCCCCCGGGCCCTTGTGTAGGACTTGAACCCATTTAGGCTGTTGTGATCCAATTAGTGCATGGTCAGGTCACAGCTCAGCTCAGCAGGCAGGCAAAAGACTTACATTTCTTCTCTGCTTCATTCTACCAGTAAAAAGAAGCATCTTCTTTCCTGCAATAGACTGGGGGACAGTCCTACAGACAGACACCAGCTTCAGAGGGAATGGGGCTGTAAGCAGCACTGCCTCGCAGCCTCAGTGCTAAAATCTCCCAATATATCACTCCTGAGACTTCACAGTTTGCTAGGAATAGATCCACCAGACTTTCCTACAGCAAATCTGGACAGCTCTTCCTGTATATATGAGTATAGATGGCTCCTGCTTCGGCTTAGCAGCAGCACAGGGACATACAGAACTCCTGGAAAAACTGACACCAGCAAGCAGCTATAACGAGACTAAAACCTGCAGGCAGCACCCAGAAAAAGAACATTAAATTGGTTTTGGTGGAGCAGAACTAACAAGACCCAGTTTTCCTCGGGTTTGTGTCTTCTGCCCTCTAGCCCACACAACGACAACTTCTTCCTCATAATCTCCATCCTCAGCAATTCCAAGCTGCCATGAACTGTCTGGCCGGGTGACTGCTGCCCTCCTGGTGCATGCTAGGAGCTGGCACCTCCTGTCTTTATGTGGGGCTATAATTCAGAGGTCTCTCCTCCAATAACTGCCAATTTTCCCTCAACTTCTAAGATTTAAGTCATCTTTGAAATTTCAGGTGAGACTATGCCTTTTCCTGAGTCACTGTCCTTGTGAGAGTGAGAATGAGAGATTTCACAAAGCAAGAGAGGACAGGCATTCAAGGTAAATCCTGCAGGCTGATGCTTGGGGCATTCATCCAGACAGGTGGGTCTCAGTTCTGTTCCCTGCCTTGGGCATGTTTTCCATATTTCATCCTGGCTTTGCTATGCAAACACTGGAGTTGCACCAATCACAGGAGGTGCCCCAGCAGGCACAGTGGTGTTTATTCCCCTTTCCAGAACTATGCCTATGTGAAACAGCTGGAAATTAGAACTGTGATTAGGAATTAACGTGGTTAAAATCCTTTTCCTAATGGCCCATGATTAGGACATGAGCCTCCATCAGAAGAGGGGTGTGAGGATGAGTGTCAATGGATCATCCAGGTACTACAACAGTGTAGAGCACATGCAGAGAAATGACATAAATCAAGCAAGGTGAAAGAGTAGTAATATGTCAGTTACTGCCTCCTCTTTCTGTAACACCTCTCCCACTTCATTAGATAGAATTTCAATCCTCTGAATATGATAAACTGGGCCAAAAATTCCTGGCATAACTCAGTTATCCCACTGGCTTTGATGAGTAACTGAAGGAAAACTAATTTGCTCCTTTTCTAGAACCTTAGCTGGAGGACTAAAATTCAAGAAAGGGGGCAAAAAAATATTGTGTAATATAGCAAGATTTATGTACATGTCTTAAGCAGATAATTCAGGCTGAATGATGCTTAAAAGGCTATTATAGACTTGCTTCCAGCAATGAAATAGCCTGCACTGCTATAAAATGTCTGCCCAGGGCACTTCGGTGATTTTGGTATTCTCTTTCTAGACTAGCCAGGGGAAATAGCTGAAGTGTCTGATAATGGAATCTTCTCTTTTCTGTGCTGCTGGAACAGCTCTGTGCTGTTAGCATGAGGCTGCTGGAGATGACTGAAACATGTATTTTTAAACATGCAATTGTTTTAAAAGTATCAGCTCTTCTCCACACTGAGATATTGGGAGATTTCCATTAAGCTAATTGGTTACTGTGCATTTCTCAGGCCCACACTGAAGTGGATGTGACGGGTGAAGTTCCTCTCCCTGGGACTCTCAGTCTGTCCTTCGTAGCGAGCAGAAGCAGTTGAAATTTCTTCTTCCCAGTCTGAAAATGCTGATTCAAGAAAACAAATGCTTTTGGCAGGAACTCATGGCTTGTGAGAGACCTGCTGGGAAATGCCTCGGAGCTGCAAGAAAGGCACTGCTCTCACCCAGAGACCCGAAAAAGAGAGGGATGGGCTCAGGGACCAGCACCTGCTGCTGCTGCTTCTGCTGCATCTGCCTGGCCAGAGCACCCAGTGTCACTCCTTGGAGAGGGTGTTTTTCATTTCCTTTTGGCCAGATAATTCTGTGCAAAGGAGCAGACATCACTGAAAACCAAAATTATGTTGCAGCACACCAATCTGTCACAAACCTAGATTGCATTTTATTTCTGCACAGGAAGAGAAAATACTGAAGATGCAGAAAATCCCATGGCATGGGAACATCATTTTCCACTCAGCTCAGATAAAGGGCTTTTAAAAGCCAGTGCTGTTCTTGTCAGACATGGGCACTGAAACAAGCATAAGATGTTCATTATTAACACCCTGAAGTCCAAAAACTCCAGAGACATGGCAGAGAAGTTCTTGTCAGATACAAAAAGCAGGATAGCATTCAGCCATAGCCAAAGGAAACTTCATAAATTGAAACACTGGCATATAAAATGTATAGTGCAGGTGTTATTTAGACACACCATTTTTAAAGGCCCTGTAAAAGCTCTGGCACAATTTTCTTACATGCAAAAAGCGGCATAGCCAATTTTTCCCCTCCATCTTTAGCACTTGGATTTTGTGTAGATAACATTTGGATAAGAAAAACTGGAGGAGAAACTTCAAGCTTACCTTATAAAATGCAGAGTGTGGAAGAGACATACATAGAACTTCTCCACCATATTTCCATTTTCCTGATTAAGCCCATGTCTTGAAAAGAAAAATAACTGGGGGGCCAGCAAGGCTAAAGAACAGCTGTGTTTAACTGTTGCCTTTGGTCTCCAGCTCCATTTCCTTGTGCACTTTTAAAAGCAATACCTGTGTTTGGTCTAATGGAAAGCGTCTGTCTGAAGGTGCTCACTGCTCCTATGAACATTTTCACAGACACAGTGCTCAGCCCCATCTGGCTGAGTTACTGATGATGTCATTTCTCACAGCAGCAACCAAAACTCTGTTGAGCAGATTTTTTTGTATCTCCTCCTTCAGTTTAAGGAAATGCAAAGCAGCAAATAGCAAACGTGCTGCCCCTGCTGTGCCAGGAAAGGATTTTCAGGTTGAAGGATTGTTTGGAAGACTAGGCTTTTTGCCCTGACCTGGGAAATTGTCATCTGTAGGTAGATTCAGTGAGGAGTTAAGACCAAAGGCCAGTAACAGTCAACTTTTTTAAGGGACTTTATGGAGAGAGGACATTGAGCAGAAGATTGAATTTACACGGGCTGGTATGGGTCAAGAAGAGAGAAGAGTAAGCAGCAGCAGGAAGATAGGTCTGTAAAATTTTAAGGATACTGTCAAAATGTGAGTTTTCTCTTTCTCTGCCACTAGTAAGTAAAATACCCTGGTCACTGATTGCTTGGGTTTTGTTCAAATAAATAACTTCTAGCTAAGATAGATGACTTTTATGCATTTTTCCTTAGGCACGGACTGCTGATGCTCTCCAGGGTCAGATGCATGCTGTTCCTTTCACAATGTAGTTTCACATACTTGAGCCTTTATTCTGAAACTTGGGAGCTCCCAGCCTGACTGGAGCTGCCAGGTTCCCCTGGCTGGACTACTGGGCACCAGGCTGCTGGCACAGCTCGAGGGCTGGATGATGCAAAATCCTCTTTTCCTTCTGATGCATGGGGGGGAATTGGCAGGAGCAAGTGGACAGCTGTTTATGGGACTAGGGGCACCTTAATAAAATGTCCAAAAAGATGTGCACAAAGCAGTGAATTGCTGCCTGATCTTGAATGTCTTTCAGCGGTCACCCACCAGGTTCGGCACCGGTGCTGAGCCCAGGTGCACTGTGCTCTGCAGACCCAAGGCTGCAGGCTGGAAACTGGGACGTGTCTCTTGAAAACTTAACTCCTTCCAGGACATTTCCAAATAAACAGCCACCACTCTCAGAGGCTTCCTGCCAGCTCTGAAAAGCACACGGTGAACAAGCCCAGGCAGGGGCATGGAGGGGAGCAGGAGAAACGGTGACCAAACAGCACCTGCAACCACAAGTATCACTGGAACCTACAGAGAAATGAGCAAAATCATGCAAAATTATCTTCCAGATCCTACTATAGGTCAAATTCTGCAAACCTGCCCACAACCAAACAATACAAACCTATGAAGGGAATTTTTTTCCCTCATTAAATGGCCATTTTTCTCCTGTAACTGCCTCAGAGGTGTTAATAAATTCTGCATTGGGGAAAGAGTCAACAGATTTTTAAAAAGGAAAAATGGGAGTTCAGTACTTGACAAGTCCACCTGAAGCTGGAAAGTTTGACATGTTTTTTTCTTCCTACACACATTTTCACAATTCTTCTATATTTTAAAACTCTTGAGTGATATTGAACACTCAGGCTTGCTTCAAGTAAATTGCTTATACTGTCTGTTCCATATTCTCACCATATGTACTCTGTAGAGGTTTCTCCAATTTCTTTCAGTCTTGTTTTCCATCCTTTTAGCCTGAAAAAAAAACAAAACACAACCCCCCACATTGTTATTAAAGGTTGCTCTAGAGAAACCCTCAACTGTTTTTCTAAAATATGTTAATCTCTCCAACTACCAAGTTATCTTTTTTTTAGTAGAGAAATCATCCCCCATTAATATTGCATTAAAAAAATGCTTCTCTACATCAAGGGCCAAACTCCGCTCTCAGAAGTGCACACACAACGTTGCTGAAAGGAATGGCAGCTCCACACAGGAATGCAACAGCAACATCTGGCCCCAGATGTTTTATTTATTTGTAATTTAACATTGCATTATACAATATTCATAATTTTGCTGCTTTCCATTTCAATGACTGTTATTTGTATGACTTTAAGAGGCTGCCTGAATGCGTTTTTAGTGCTCAAACAAGGAGAAATGAGTACACCAAAGCAAATCTGCACGTATTTTTGGAGGTTCAGAAGTGTTCCTGATGAACTACGCTCATCTCAGCGGTGAGAGATGCTGAACCACCGCAGTTCCAGGGGAAATCAATTGTCAAAACACCCAGGGTCTGGAGGAGAGCTGAGTTTCAGAAACCAAGGGAGCTTGCAATCAAGGACACGTCCGTAAGTTCTAGGAGAGGCAGCTGGTCAGAGAGCACATGGCAAACTTGTGGCACACACGGACGAGAGGGCAGGTCCCAGTGCAGCATCCTTCCCTTTATGAGTCCCTGTCCCTCTTATCCCCATCATAGGCGTTGGGCTGAAGGCGCAGACACAAAGTTCTGACACTGGAGCTGAGTGTGGGATTTATCCTTTCAGAACTGGGAGAGTTTACAGAATTCCTAAAAACCAAGTAAGGCTGCCGTAATTACTTGATTTTGCTTATTTATTGTTTAAGGCTTTTCCTTCCCCATGTTCAACTAAACTGGAACCCTCACACCTGTTGTCCTGGTTTTGACTGGGAAAGACTTAATTTTCTTCCTAGTATCTGGTATTGTGTGTTTTGGATTTAGTGTGAGAAAAATGTTGATGACACACACTGATGCTGTTGCTAAGAGGCGCTTACCCTGAGTCAAGGGCTTTTCAGCTAAAAGGCTGGAGGGGCACAAGAGGATGGGAGGGGACACAGCCAGGACAGATTACCCCAGCTGACCACAGAGATATTCCATATCATATGAGGTTGTGCTCAGTACATAAATTGTGGAGAAAGCTGGCTGGGGAGGCCACCAGTCAGGAACTGGCTGGGCCTCGATCAACGAGTGGTGAGCAATTTTGTGTATTCAATTCTTTTGTCATCATTATTATCATCATTATTATTATTTTATTCATTTTCTGTCCCATTATCTCAACCCAGGAATCATTTTACTTGTCACTTTTGCTCTTCTTATCTCTCCCCCACCCCACTACAGGGTTGGGGGTGAGCAAGTGTCTGCGTGGGGCTTTGTTGCTGACTGGCATTGAACCATGACACCTGTAAAGTTAATCCTGCCCATAAAACAGACATCATTGTTAATATTTGCAAATCTCATCACTGGATTGGAAATGGTGACCTGTGGGACCGTCCCACTTTTCAAGCAATTGAAGCATTAAGACATAATTTATGCACTTGAGAAGAAATTTCCATATCACAGAGATTGCTTCGTTCCCTGTTATGACTTACGAAGGGTGTAATAGTAAATGAAGCCACAGAGATCTGGATTGCGTAAGAACTTGTTTTGACATGTATAGTGCATCTTATTTGTGGTGATAGCCCAAATGTACTGATTTAATGCAACTGAACATTATGACAGGGTTGTCCAGGCCAAGAAAAAAGGCTAAAGAAAGATCATATAATCTTCATTTCACTATGCATCAAAATCCCAGATAGCTGTGACACTTAAGACAAGCTGTCAGTGATGCACTGAGATTAATTGAGGGGTTCTTATAGCACTGATGTGCAAGATGGACTATTGGGAAGGGAGGGACAGAGGGAATGAGAAAGGGAGGGAAAGAGGGAAAAGACAGTGGGAAGGAAGGAAGAAAGCAAGCAAGCAAGCAAGCAAGCAAGGAAATCAGTCCTGGTGGGAATTAAACCTTTTCCCCCCAGAACCTTTCCTGCCCGGTTCTGAGCAGGACCACAGCACCACAAGGAGTGCAGCAGCTGCTCCAGCGACTGCTACCAGTGACTGCAGTTAGCTGAGTGCTGCTGTGTATTTCTGTAAAACAGCACTAAGCAAAACCAGAAGAGAATGGATTCACCTTAAATCCCTCCCTTGAACACATTTCAAACCTTAACTGGCATTTACTGTAAGAGCTCTGGTTAGAATTATTACAGACATAACTGTCTCTGACACATCCAACTCTATCCACAGGCAAGAGGTTCCACCACCGAACCCTAAACTTTATAGACATGCGAGATGGTTTACTTAATTAGAGTCCATAATATATTCCACAAAGATAGTAATCAAAATATCAGCTGGTGATCCCCTACTCAGCCACTTCTCCTACGAATCAAAAATAAATTATCCTTTTTCTTCCTTGTAGAAGAGTGTTGCTGAAAACAAAATACTAAATTTTGCTGTTAGGGCTCTCAAAAGACTAAGCAAGATATATTAGCTGTCTGAGGACAGAGAACTTTCTATTCTTGGTGGAATTCTTGTTGGTTTAATTGGGCTTTGTTGAAAAAATAATGTTATTTTAAAGGAGCAATGATAAGAGTGTGGGTGTATTTTTATACTCTCAGTTGTTGGTGTATTAGAAGTCTGGTGTAGAGTTAGTGTTACAGATATTTATCATTTTCAGTGATGTGTATAAACAGTATTTGGGTATTTTAAAAATATACATGGGTATTACTGTAACACGGATGTAACAATCCTGCCAGAACACCAGCATTTGCTCTCTTTGACAGAGATTACACTCTGGGTAGCTGTAGGGAAGATCTTTGCCACATCACAGCAAGCTGAGATTCAATCAAAGGCTTGAAAATTCTCCCACATTCCCCCTTTCACAGCTCTTTCCAGTTTTTACCATTCCAGGCTCATAGAACCATAGAATATGCTGAGTTGGGAGGTAACCACATGGATCATTAAGTCCATGGGCCTGGCCCTGCACAGAACACCCCAAGAATCACACCCTGTGCCTGAGAGGGTTGTCCAAACATTTCTTGAACTCTGTCAGTCTTGGTGCTGTGACTACTTCCCTGGGGAGCCTGTTCCGTGCCCAACCACACTCTGGATGAAAACCCTTTTCCTGATATTGAACCTAAACCTCCCCTGACTCAGCTCCAGCCATTTCCTCAGGTCCTGTCACTGCCCACGAGAGTGACGAGTTCGGTACCTGCCCCTCTACTGCCCCTCGTGAGGAGGCTGAAGACCCCAGTGACGTCTCCCCTCAGTCTCCCCTTCTCCAGGCTGAGCAGAGAAGCCTTATCTAAACCCACTCTCTTGTCATTCTGAGTCATTCCCCCTTGTCCTACCACTACATGCCTTGTGGAAAGTCCCTCTCCAGCGCTCTTGTAGCCACTTCAGGTACTGGAAGGTGCTGTAAGGTCTCCCTGAAGCCTTCTCTTCTGCAGGCTGAACAATCCCAGCTCTCCCAGCCTGTCTGCACGTGTGCCCTGAAGCTGGGAAATGGCAGCTGTCTTGCATGGGCAGCTCTCACTGCTTATAGGCCAGTATGAAGAAAACCCACCTTCTGCTCCTGTGATTTCCAAAATGCAGGGCTCTGAGGTGCTCTTGGCAAACAGCAAGCTCAAGTTCCAGTCCATATCCCTTGCAACCACTGACACTGAGAGTCTGGCTTGGACTTCATCCACAGACACAGGATAAACACCAAGGGCTTTCAAATCAAGAGAGGCAGACTGATTCCCATTCCTCCATAATACGATCAGCAGTGCAGAACTGGAGAGCAAGCCTGGAACCTATGGTTTCATTCAGACACACAGCACTTCATCCTCCACCTATTCCACAGAGTCAAGAGGGAGCTCCATCATTGCTAAAACTGTATGACTTTCAAGTTCATAACTTACCAAATACTCTCTTACAGTCCTTTCCTAAACAAGGTAAATATCTTCCACTTCATACTGAGCCAAGCTCCAGTTGTTAGCATGAACTGACCAACAGGAACTAACCTAAAAGAACTGTTGCAAGAAAGACATTTTAAGTTATACCATTATTTTGCCTTAATAAAGCTTTCAACATGCATTGCAGTGAATAATGTCAGGCTCTTTCTCTGGGAACTTCACTTAATGTTATCCAAGCCCTACTAGTCCTGCCCTTCCACAGAGAAACCTTCCTCGGGTCAGGCAGGCTGGATTTTCTGTCACCATCTTTCTTCTGGGTGGTCATTTCCCTCATCTTAAGGGCAGAGGAAAGGAAAGAACAACCACACAGTTTTATGAGAAGCAACCTGGCAGGGAGCTGTGCTCGTCTTGTGTTATGCCTGACTGTTGTCAGCAGGCCATGGTTGAACCTGCCCAAGGAAATCAGAGCTGTGAGTCCAGATTCCTCTGTCAGCATAAGCTTTTCATTCACACCTTGCTACAGTTCCTGACAGCTGCGGCTTCCTTGTCAGATTAAATGTATCAGGATTCTGTGTTTTCAAACCAAGTAAGTTAAAAAAATAGCTTATTAGAAAACATGCCTGTTGCAAAAAAGGCCAGAATAGTTGTACTTGTTCTACAGTCCTAACTGCATCTCATTAATACTGAGAGCGAAGGTGGGAAGGTGGGGAATCATGAACACCAACCAAAGCAAGCAATCCTATGCCCTAGGAGTACAAAGAAATCCAGCTCATGTAGCAATAGTTGTTACTTGTTTGTGGTGGTGTCTAACACAGTCCCAGTGCTTTTCAAACACCTTCACGCTGCAAGAAAGGCAAACCCAAAGGGGATGCATTACAAGCCTGTGGGTGGATGCTGAAGATGTGGGCACCTTCCTTCCCAGCCTGTGGCAAACGAAGGACAGCCTGGCCAGAGCAGGCAGGCGATGAAATCCCTTCCAAACTTGCCTTCCTGGCTGTGGGGCTGGCTCAGAGCCGTGTTGCAGAGCACCCCCTCTCTGCTCCATGCCCTGAAGGCAAGCAGGCTGCCCGTGTCCCGTGGGGAATGCCCGCGATTCCGCGGCTAACCTGCAGCCTCCCCTGGTGCCAGCAAAATGTGAAGGTTAAACATAAAGCCATTGTTATAATGCAGTTGTGCAGGTGTGCAGAAGCAACGTTTTTAGTTATGGATATTCCTCCTTTGTCTCATCTACCTGAAAAGCTGACAGGACACTTGCACAACTCCTGTGGGTGGAAATCACTCCTGAAAATCTCAACCTGGGAGTGACAATGTCCTTAAATGTAAATTTCCTCCATATTCAAGCCTTGCCCTGGTGTGAACCAAATGATTCACCCACCTTGATGAAGATACCAGTTATAACACAACAAGGGCAGTGTGTGGTCTCCATGTGTCAAAACAGACATGGATGTTACATGGAGAAAATCAAAATTCTCTGTCAGGGTGAAAGTCTTACTTTACGCCACTGCAAGGGAAATTATTTTGTCTCACCAGCAGCTTGGTGGAGATCATTTCAAAAATGGAAAGCTGTTTAGCACAAATGAACACCTACCATTTATAGAAACAATACATATAATTTATCATTAGCTCTTCAAAAATCCTGGGCATGATAATAACCAAACATTTCCAAAAGGAGGGCTAGAGGGGGAGTAACTGCTGCATCATACACCAGGCTTTGGTGGTCATGGAACCAAGCAGTGTCTTCTTTTGCTGTATAACACCATGATTACTCCTACACATGGCATCCATATGCTATGCTTGTAAATATGAAAGCTGGGTTATTTGGAATATTTATGCTTTAAGAAAACTCAAGTGTTTTTTTCCTTGATGTGTAGAAACTGAGACACAGAATTAGCATGAAGTTCTTGTATGAACTCCCATGTACAATTTGAAAGGGTCAGGAAGAGGAGTGTCTACAATTGTTCTCAGATCCATCAGTAGAAATTATTACCTTTTTTTTTCCAAACTGTATTAACACTGCTGCAGCCAGCTATATGGAGTATATAGAACTATATGTAGTATATAGCCAGCTATGTAGAGTATATATAATATAACCATTAGGTGGGATTATGAGAGGTAAAAGGAAAATGAAGAGAAGAAAATCACCTCCTGGAAAAACTTAACTAACTGGTTAAAGTGTGCTAAAAATCTTCAGAAAATTTAAAACTGAACAATGTAATGAAGATGTGACATGGAGGACTGACAGAACCTCCATAAATAACTTTCACTGACACATTAAAGACACAGAAGAGTTTCCTGCATTGGATCCCCCTTGCAGAGGGTGATGGGTGGAGGGTCTCATCTCTTTGCAGCTCCCGTGCATGGGCAGGTACAGCCACAGCTCTGCAGAAGAGGAGTCCAGATCCTTTTTGCAGGGTAGGAGCAGACAGCGTGAGAGAAACTGAACCTTTAGTGCAGAATGTTACTATAAAAGTAGCTCAGAGCGAGCCTGCTGACAAGAAGAGGATCAAATATTTTCATCCTCCAAAAAAAAAGCTTGGAAATCTTATGAAATATTATCTGTCATTGCCTATAACTTGTTCTTACTAGTGGTATTTCTGACAAGGACTGATCTCGGTGATCTTTCACTTGAGAAATACATGCAGCCTGTATTATTCTCTTAATTTCTCTCTGACTCAGAGAAGGATGCAGGGTGAATCTGTAATGATTTCATTGCAGCCATTCTGCCTTGGACTCTAATCTCACCAGATCTGAGGGATAAGAAAAATCAAGGCAAAACCTAACCGAAAAGTCTCCAAGGAAAATCCAAATGCTAAGGAGGGGAGCAGAATGACTCAGGACTCTTTCCCAAGGGCTATGTCTGAATCTGTTCTTTTAACAAGGTTGCAGAGGGCACTGAACTGTGGAATATAGTCTCAGATTAAGCAAGTTTCAGATCTAGCCATTTATAACCATTAGTGAGATGGTATTGCAGGACAGGACCTGTGAGTTACTGTCATGGCTAAGCATGTTGAATTAGGCATTGAACAAACTCAGAACTGCAGACAATCTGTGGGGCTAAAAAGGTTACAGAGGATATTCTAAATAAAGAAAAAAAGAGCTTTAGGAAGAGTTCACCTCCTCCTTCACAGTCCTTTCTCATACATCCAAACAGCTCCATTTTCGCACCAATTGGAGCCTGTTTGATAACATCAGCTTTTCAGTTGTGAGGCTACTTGCCTCTGCTTGCAAAGAAATGGATTTTTGGCAAACGAATGGCAAACCTCATTTTAGCATCTCTGGCTGAAGAGCGCTTCTCAAAAATATTAACATAATTTGGTGCTGTCATTTCTAAAGCATCTCTTTAATGAGGGGAGTTGTTTACCGGTGACTGAGGCAGGCGTTGCTATCGCAGAGATCATTTATATTTCACAACGCTGTCAAATCCTGACAAGCAGCAGATTGTAACAGGATGGCTCCTGCTTTTTGATGCAATGTTTGGTACTCTCCGCTCACATGTGAACGGGCTCTCTGTTTGTACCTTGTCAAACGAGGGGAGAGCAGCTCAGGCAAGGGGGTAGGTGCTCCTACTCAGCCTGACACGTTCAATTTACATCAGCTGTGCTTGCAGTGGGGTAAACATTTTCTAAAGGAGGGTGTTAGCAATAGCAGTGGTTGTCTCAGCACCTTATTGATATTCTCTTGCCCCACCACTGGCCTGTAGTCACTCACATCAAAGAGCCTGGAAGGATTTTGCTGCCAGCATGTCCTCAGTGCTAACAGTGGTGCTGGCTAATGGTTGGATTCGATCTTAGAGGTCTTTTCCACCCTTAACAATTCCAGGATTCTAACTGCAGCCAGGGAGAGCAGTTCCCTGTACCCCCAGCCGAGTCAGTACCTCACTCTGTCAGAGCCCTGAGGCAGGGGCTTTATGGAAGCTGGAACTGCAACAGCCAGACTAGCACAGTTTAAGCAACCTGAAGGATTTAGGAGGCCCCTTGGGCACTCTGAAGCCCAGGAAGGACTGCAGCCCAGGTTCCTCAGGGGTGACAGGCAATGCAGATCTGATGAAGGCAAGGAGAAGCACTAACACAAACTAAAGGGCATCTTGGCTCTCCAGGTCATGTTCACAGATTCTCTGTCAGCTCTTGGACTCACTCAAAAGAGCTTTTCATGAAGGCCAGTGGAAAAATGCTCACCTCTGGGCTATTTCCTGCAGAGTCTGATATTACAGGAGCTGGGCAGCGAGCTCACAGCAACCAAGCAATCTGCCAAACTAGCAGGTTTTAAATGGAACTGAACTGAGCAGAAGCTAAGGTGCCGTTTGCCAGAATGAAATGGCCTGACTGCAGAAATAGCTGGAGCAACCGTTTTGGAGGTATTAATCATATTTCCCTCCTGACCCACTCTCCTCAGTCTCACCAGGGTGGCCGTGCTGGGCAAGCAGGTTTTCTGCTCTCCTACTGACACGGACTTTGTGCAGCCCCAGCCTGGCGCCTGCAGCCCCTCTTTCAGGCTCAGCAGCACTCCAGCAATGCGAAGGCAGCTGAGGTAATCGAGGAGTGCAGATTTTACAGTGTTGTCTGCAGTTCAGCAGTGAGCTGGTACATAAAGGCGCTGCTTTCATTCGTGGCCAGTGCTGGCAGAAGGCCTGCATTATGCCCTTTCATTTAAGACAAAGGCTCTCACACTGCAGTCTCCGGTGTGGAGAAATCTTTTGTACGGGCAGAGCCAGTGGGAGAAGGAGCCTTCTGGTCCCTGTGCTCCTTCTGCAGGGAGATTATAAAGAAAACCTCTTCCTTCTGCACATGGGGCAGATGAAGAACTGAAGCCATAATGCCTTTTTATCACAGTAATTACAGTGCCCATTGTTTTAATGACAGTGTTGTTGGGAAACAGGAATAGACCACAGTCCCAAGGAGTTGTTCCAGTGTACACAAATAAACGATTTTATTATACTGATGTCAGATTAGATGGACCACTCAGCGCTACTTATACTACCATTTTACCCCACAGTTCTTTGTGTCTGTGTGTATTCATTTTATTTAACCAGATTATGCAAACTACCCGGTCTGGGAGGAGACAAAAGGCCACTTTCTCTGGAGAACTTCCTTTGGGACTGGCAACAACAGACTGAGATGGGCAAGGGGGACCTCGTATGACCACAGTTCTGCCTGCCTAGTGTGGTTATTTACAGGGAAACAATATTCTGCTCATAGAAAATATGCTGAGAAGGACTGTTTTCTGTTATTTCTCTAAATTGGACATCTCCAGCACACTCAAACATACCTCTGCTTAGGCACTTGTGGGTGTGCTACCAGCCAGAAACCCATAGAGAAGCCTCTACAGGCTGAAAAGCCCTGGGTTTAAGCAAATTTGGTTCATAAAAGAAATAAAGAAAAACAGTGATAGAGCAAAATCTAGTTTTAAGGACTAAAACCAGTGCTGGAATATGTTAATGGCAGTGAAGAGTGCTACAGATAGCTGGCAAGACACGGTGAGACGTGTAAGGACATATCTGAGAAAGAGATCTCCAGGAAAGGGTCTTGATCTGGAGACTGCTTTGGTCACAGGGTGGAAATCTCAAATCTTCGGGGTGCAGTCTATGGGGTGGGGAGCACGAGGTCAGTGTACAAGCTACCTCTCACACATAACAAAAATCAAGACGTAACCACATACTCTGAGTGAACTGGACTTCTTCTTTCATCACCGGGGGCAGATAGGAATCTGCAGAGGCCCCAGCTCCCCTGGGACAGCAGGAACCACCTCTGACAATGTTCCCTGCTCTCCTCTGACTTGGGAGAGAGCCCACCTGACAAGCTTTTGCTGGATGTTGGCTTTCAGATAGCCAAAGCTTGTCGTGGGGAGTCCCATGTGGAGCAGTCTCTACGAGAAGACTTAATTTTCCCAAATTTGTCTGCAGGCCAAGATAATGCAGATCACTAAGAAAATTCGTGGAGCAGATTTCTGAGCCACCGACCTCAATTTGTAACAGCTCTTGGAAAATTAGAGGAGTCAGAAAGCCTGGGAGATGCTGTTGTAGCAGTGTAGGAAGAGGTCACTGGCAAACCCTTACATAACTATCAGTAGGTTCATCTGGAATTGACTGCACGCAAAATCTGATATGGGAGAAAATCAGGAAATAATTAACAGATAGCAGCATAATTAATGCAATCAAGATGAGTTTACTGAAAATAAGTCTGGTCATAATGCTGTCTTCCTTAGGACAAGTGTGTCTGAGGAAGCTGACTTTGCTGACATCAGATTCCACCTCTGCATACTCCAGTTTTCAGTGAGAAGTTGAAATCCACACTGCAAAAATGCTTTTGTAAAATTACTCTGAGTTTAGGAAAAAAACAGTGAGGTTTGCAAGAGGAACCTCAAGAAGGTCTGGTCACAATATGACTTCATCTCATGCTATTGAGAAGGATTCTATATTCAGGTGCACAGAGAGTACCTTGGCCCAATGATGGAGCTAAACTGAAATTAAAAGTAGGGTCAGACACAGGGAAAGTGCTTTTAATATGGCAGGTAATTATGTATGAGAATAGTTTGTCCACTTATATGGTGATTTATCTGTCTTATATAAAAGTATATCAAATATTCAAAAGATGTGATGTCATTTGGATTCTTTCTGCCACCTACTTGCTTTAACTACACCCTAAATGCACTGTCTTTGATAAGCCATGAGTTACAGCTCCACAGTGCAGGTAGGATCAAGGGAAAGCTGGTTTTCCACAGACCTCTGAGTCTGGATAGCACTGGGAAGAGCCCATCTGCTGATCAAACCCAGCACTGCCTGAATGATGTGACTTTGATTTACAAAAAAATCCCCACCAATATTGCACTTGTGCAGCTTTCACCACAGATCCTCCATTCCTTAATTGCTTTTGACCTTACCCACAAATGGAAAGGGCACCTTAGGATTTGGCTTATTAACCACTATAGCAGCAAGCCCTCGGGTAGTAATGGAGAGTAATTGATATCATTCCAAGCTCACAATAATTTGTGTCACCAGGATCAAATGTTGGGCAGTTTCAGGGGACTTTAGCTCACAGATTGTACAGGGGAGGGGGGTGTTGGTTTGGTTGTGGTTTGTTGTGTTTTTTGGGTTTTTTTTTTCAATTGTCATCCTGAAATTAACAATCACACATTTATTTGGGTTTACTTGTATTATGACTTTTATTGGACTGAGCAAAGGGAACTGCATTCATTTTGCCATTTTCAGAGAAAAATCTTGTTGGTAGCACATAGAAAAGCCAGGCAGCTTTTTCTGTGTAACATTCATAGATTTGAAAAACACAAAACACAAATTCTTCAGCTTTCCAAAATTTCATTTTTGTTTATTCCAGGTCAAACATTTCAGGAAACCTACATGACCCCATCAAGTAGCAATTTTTAAAAAGTGAGAGTTGAAAAGTCTTTCCATTTGTAAGATTTTTTTTGTGTGTGTTTAAAGACTCTTTTTTATAATTTGAAGTAGTTTAGCTTGAGCTCACAGCCACCAGATATTTCTACTCAGAAATCTTTCATGGCAGGAAGAAGTAAAAAGCTCAAATAACCACTTTTTGCACAGTTAAAAAAATCACCAAGACAGCAAACCATCATCTATAACTTTGAAAAAGATGTGCTGCTGCACAGTAAGAAGTTTTATGTGGCTCACAGTGGTCGAGGGATGAGCCAGCCCAGCCCTCAGCGTGGAAACACGAACTCAGAGTTTTGGGAGGAGCTCAGCAGCACTTCTGTGCTTTCTGGGAACCGACAGGGAACAAGGTGCCTACCTCCATTTGCAAGGAGCTGGTTTCAGGGTGGACACGCTGCCTTGATGCCGGGCTTTGCCTCAGGCAAGCCGTTCTTGCTGGATGTGGTTTTTAACAAAACAAGGCTGGCTGTCAAGAGAGGACCGTGGTGTTTCATCTCTGGAGCATCTCTCTCCACCTCTCTCAGCAACACAGACCCTTGCTCGAGGTGCCTGTGAGGAAAACACATTCAGTCCAACTGGGAAAGTGTTGTGGCTCCTGCTGCTCCCACAAAAGCCCTTCTGCTGCCCAAGGAGGGCTGGCCAGGGCAGCAGGGAATGAGCCCAGGTCACACACACGCATCCTTCACTCCCTGGACAACAGTCCAGCTGAATCCTGTCTCCAGTGGGCTAATAAGACCTGTCCTTATCTGGCATTTTTCATTGAGGAGAGAGGAAAAATAACATGTATGTTTCCCAGTATGTGCAGGGAGAATTAAATGAAATGATGAAATGGAAAATTACTTTTTTCCCCCCCAAGCTAGATTTTTGTTTGTTTGTTTTTCTAAAAAACCCACAACACTCCTTCAGTTTCATCCTTCTGGATCATTTAGGAAAACAATGTGACAAAACAAAAACTATCCTTCAGAGCACCAACCCCTACACCTGCCAAGGCAGGAGAGTATTGTTCTTGATGCATCTAATTTTAATTTAACACTATCCTTCACCTTCACAGCAAATAATTTCACGTACATACTATAATTAGTGATGAGGAAACCTCAGCAGATTTTGAGTCTGGCTTCTGTTTAAAAAAGGAAATATCTGGATGTTTTATCTAAACTTCATGAGGATAAAAACATAGGAAACTGGAAAACTCTTCACAAGAACAAGGTTTTTTATAAGGCTACTTGCTTGTTTCAGTTTCAGTCTGAGATGGAAACCAGAAATGACAGAACTTCCCCGCATATTTCTGAGCCATTATATGGAGACAGCTCTAGAGGAGAGATCTTAAAATGGAATTGAATATAAACTTTAACTACTTTTTATTTTTCCTGATTCCTAGCCTAGACAAAACTCTTCCTAACCATATATATTTGAAATAATGTTGCAAAAATAATTTTCTTCAGTGCAGTTTTACCACTAAGGCCACAAAGTTTTCCATGAGAATGATGCTCTAAGCAAAAAATGTTTTTAGGAAAGAAAACTAAATATTTGTGGAAGAAAATCACTTTTGTAGATAATTTCCATTTTCTGTTGTAGGAAAAAAACCCTCAAACTATCAAAACTATTGTGGAAGGTTCAATGTTATTCTTGAATAGGGAGGAAGATCGACAACAGCTTTCCAGAGAATGGAAAGATTTGCAGCCAAGTTCAGCAGAGGTAGAGGTCTGGATCTTGGGAAGTGAGGATGGGGAAGAAAGAGGAGAGACACCAGTGCCCACTTGCACCGAGTGCCTTTTGCCAGCAGGGTTGGCTGGGAAGGGGTGCTGTCAGGGTATCCTGCATCCTGCAGGATGTGAAATTGGCACCACCATCCCAGCTTGGAAACTGCCCAGGCAAACAGCTTAGCTTTAGCTTTTCCAAAGGTGGGTTTTTTGGAAAAAACCTTCCCATTAAAGGAAAAAAAAAAAAAAAAAAAAAAAAAAAAAAAAAAAAAAGAAAAAAAAAGGGGGGGAGGGGGAAATAAATAAATAAATAATCTGGGTTTTTTTCCTCCAATTCAGTACATTTGGATGAGAGAACACCATTGCCACTCTCCTGCCACCTCTGCCCATCCCATTACCCCACACTGTGCTGCTAACTGGTGAGTCCTTTCTCCCCCTGCATCCCCTGCGTCCTCCTCCCCTCCTCTCTTACAAACTGCAGTGTGTCACTGAGGCGCTGACACCTCTCCAGCTCCTGCCACACCTCCAGATTTCATTTTCCTTCCACCCAGAAACACGCACAGCTCATCACCACCAGCTCCCTCCCCTCCATAAGGCTCCTTGCTCAGCCAGCCCAGCACAACCAGGCCAGTCAGACCAGTCTTCCCATTCCCTCCTGCTCCTCCCTCGTGCTGCTTCTATCCAGACACTCTGCCAGCTGCTTCCTGCTCAGACTCAGACCACTCAGGGGGGTGGAAAACTCTTCTTTACTCCCTTTTACACCTACTGTGGTGAAGTCCTGATTTCTGGCTGGAACCAGTAGGTGCTGCTGTGTTCAAACAATAAATAATAACCATTCCTAACCACAGTGAATTAAAAATAATCGTGTTTTGGCTCCTGAAACACCTAGTTGCTTTTGCATTTGAATGCTCTCAGTGTAACCCATGTAGGTTTTTCAACAGTATTTGTTGTTCTGGCTTCTTAAAAACATTTCTCCTGAGCAGGGGGATGCCAATCAGTGCAGCTACACCACTAAGCAAATACAGCTCTCTGCTCTGATCCACAGTCTGGGGAGTTATTTCTGTATCCACTTGACAGAGGAAAGTTGTTATAAAGAAATATGACTAATAGCAAACACAGGAGCCTTTTCCAATATTACAATTTTCACACATGGATGAATTTGGGTGATTGTTCTTGGGCCATGGCACTGGAGCAAAACAGTCAGCAAGTGAACTTATGTAGTATTTTCCCTTTATTACTTTTATATGTGGAAAGTGTGTTCATCCACAGAAACACATCCTCACTGCAGACTCTTGGCTCCCCTTCACTGCTTCTCCATGCTGCTAACCAAGGGGGAGGCAGTGAGGAGCTACTTAGAAACAAAAAGCAGGTAGAACAGGGTAGAACAGGCAAGTGAAGCTCTACCACACGGCGTCTGGACCCATGAGAGCACCAAGGGCTGCTGGTTTTAACTCCAGGTCTGCCAGTGCCCACCCTTGGGACTCCAAGCAGGACTCCATATGTCTGTTTTCCTGCTTTTGGCTATTTAGATGGAAGAAAAGGCACCTTCAGCCCCATTGCATCAGCACCAGGACATTTTCCCTTCTTTCTAGGAACACCTCTACTGTACTTTGATGGCCAGATAGCCCAAAGTGCTTCAACAGCTGTTTGGCCACCATGGAGCAGAAAGTTTCCCCATCCCAGATGTGCACTGAAGTCCTCTGGGGAAAGAGGAGTGTGTTTGCACAGCACAGGTCTCCAGGCCCTGCTGGGGACAGGCACTTTTCTGAAACCACCTCAGAAAACACCCAACTACATAATTGTGCTCTTGCCTCGGAAAGAACGGAAAGCAGAGGCCTCAGATTTCACCACAAGCCTTGTGTTATTAAATGTTTTAACCACACTTCTCTGCTTGCTGGGTGAGGAGTAGGTGGCTGATTTTCTCTCCTAACAAAAGTGGTTGAGAGATGACAGCATCTTTCCCTTCAAAACAGTGTCATTTCAGCAAGTGGCTGGTCCAAGGTGGAGCTGAGAGAGAGATGCAGAAATTATGTTGTCAGGCAGACGTGGCAGGACTTGGATCTTCCAGTTCCTCCCATTCCATTAGAAAACTGAGTCACTCTCTTGTTGAAATATAGGATTTATATTATTTAGTAAACTATAACAAGAAAAGATGCTGGGGAAGTGATCTCCAAGGTCTTTGAGTGACTCCCTGAAGAAACCTTCCTCTCTTGGTAATTACCCCAGGAAGCTTTGGGCGACCACACCCATGATTCAGGTGTTTACATTTCAGTGCTGGGGTGGATTGCCCATGGAAAACAGGAAAACACTAGCTCCTGGTTAGGGGAACTGGTTAGGATGGGCATGTCCCAAATCCTATTCCAGCTCAAAATCCCAGAAAAATGGCCTGGCCACCAGGTTTTGACTTCAGTGAGAGTATTCTTTGACCACATACTTTGAAAATCTTCACCTTTTTCACATGCCAGAGTAGTTTCCTGATCCAGCCCAGTTTCTAACCTGCACCATTGCAGGAAAAAGTCCCTGAGTACATTTGCCAAGCATCATCTCAAAACACAGCAACAGAAGGCAAATGACCCTGTTAATTGACTTTTTCATAACTTCCAAGGCAATCACAGCATTTTCTGCAACTCATCTGGGTCCTGGGGCAGAGGAGTACTGGGAAAATGTCCTGCTCTGTGACAGCCACATGGCAACGAGGAGATGGTGCCTGCAGACTTTCCTCATATAGAGCTGGTACCTGCACCATCCCAGGCATTGTATCTGCTCTCAGTAGCTCACCAACCAATGTACCCTACACTTAAATCACTAATAAATATACAGCATTCATAGGCATTACTGAAATGAGTTGGACTAAAGTAAATACAGGATAGCTGGGAAAGAAAAAAAAAAAGAAAAAAGGTGGAAGCATAAGTGGAAGCACTGCTCTGTCCTTGCCCTTTCCAGGAGGGACTGTCTGAAGGGGTGAGAGAGAGGGGGCTGCTCTGGGTTCCCTCTGCAGCCACCACAGCAGGCACTGCTTGTTCACATCTGTCTGAGGAGCCCCACTGGGACCAGGCTCTGATTCCACAGAAAACTATGTTGTCATTTTAATTAAACTGCTTCATGCCAACAGCAACAAGTTATACTAATGAGAGCAGATGTATCCAGTAAACAGTGGCATGTTTCTATTTTAATCTACTTAAACCTAGATATATACTAATTCCTTAGTAAATACCTTAGTGGCCAGCAAAATGAGAAACAGATGATAAAAAAAGAAGTTTTCCTGTGACCCTTGAGATATGGGTATAATGTTTGGCTTGGAATCATTAATCTTATGGTCAGAAGAGTACAGCTTCAGCATGTGTAATGTGAGAGAGGGCTGCTCACAACAAAGTTTCCTCTCTACAGTGCCCTCTGCAAACAGTATTTTCCACATTTTTCTCTCCTCCCTGTAATTAGCTTCCCTTTGGCCTGACACACTCTGAAAGCGTTGCCAGCTGAAGAGACCTATCCATCTCCCCTCTTGAATAAAAACATGAGCTAATTGAGTGGAAGGTATTTTAGCAGAGTGAACTGTATGTATCACACGCCTCAAGATAACTGCTTCTTAAAGAACAGCACCTTAAATAAATCCTTTTGAAATGGTCTCTCAGGCTGATGGGTAAATAATTAATTGCTCCCCAGTGTGTCAATAAAAATCAATCCCCTGACATGAGGCTACATGGATGGGAATTTTGTCACCAAAATCAGTGGGGCTGGCATTTCACTGTGTGTAGCACAGGGCTACAGACAAGGCTCTGTCTTTGTATGACAAACTTTTGATGTCAGTATTTAACTGAAAAAAAACAAGTTATGTGAAAAACAGAGGTGACTTTGATTGCCTCCTTCCTCTGTAGCCAATGGGAACCAACTTTTGATAGTGAACTGATCAAAACATTCACCTCAAATAACGCATGCTATGAATTTAATTCTTTCTACAGCTAGTGAATCATTGGCAGATTGATCCTGATTCCTGGAAATGTCATTCTTAAGCAAGATATGATTAGTGATTAGTATCACACAGTATTTTCTTGTCATCTGACTGTTTGTAAGATGTAACCTTTAGGTATTCAGTGTACAGATTTTGTAATTGCTGACTTCAATCACTAGGCTTATCCTCCCTGATTGGATGATGGGCATTTTAAAACAATGCCTTATCAAATGATAAAAGAAAAGTTCCATCCCACATATAACTCTTGTGGGAAATTAAGAACACCCAAATACCATGATGAATAATCAGAGTTGTTTGCATGGGAAAGAGTAACCAATTTATCAAGCTGAAAGAAATGCTTTCAATAAAAACAAAAAATCATTGTGGTATTTGAATGCCTGTTTGTGATTCATCCCATAGAGAAACAACTCATGCAATCATACTCCATCCAGGGACTTCTACCCGGGGTCCAGCAGGACCCCAAATCTTGCTAGAGCTTTGCTGTCTTCTTTCATCTCTTCAGAATGACTCACTTAATGGCCCTTTACACCACATAAAAACTGAAAGGAAGTTGACAATATTGCAAGCAGTTAAGGTCACGTATCAGAAAGAAAAAAAAAAGGAGTTGAAGTCTGACTGTACTTAATTTCATTAAGCTGTTTCCCATCTCCTGGGCAGACAAATAGAGGTGAGTAAGAACCAGGCAACCCGGGTTGTCTATTTATTGGTAGACTTGCACAATAGCTGCAATACAATGTGTTGAGACTGGCCATTTATTGGTTCACCAAAAGTTTGTGACAAGCCAGGGCTTATTCTGTGACAGATCCATTCCCAGCAGTGGTAACTTGACACGCTTCTTCTTAGAAATGCTTAAAGGTGAGTTTGTGTGAAGCTGCTAACTTAAACAAAAGTTTGGGGTGGCTTTTGGTTGTTGTTTTTTTGTGGGTTTTGTTTGTTTTGTTAGTTGGTTGGGGGTTTTTTTCTTTACCATAATAGAGGACTCCTTGAGCTTCATTTTCAGATTTCAAATGGAAAGCTGAAGATGTTAAATCATTCCTAATGAGTGTTATCTTCTCTATGCCCACCAGGTTTGGGCTCAGGAAGGAATTAAATGTTACTGTCCTGGTTTTGGCTGGGATAGAGTTAATTTTCTTCTTAGAGGAAAACACACATCCTTGGAGAAAAAGGAGGATAAATATTTAAAACAGCCTTTGAAAGTTAAGCACACAGAGGTGATTAACAAATAACAGGAATTGTGCTTGTTCTCTTTGCAGACCACTGAAAATTCTCCACTCACCAGGCTGGCACATTAACAAATAATATGATTTGTACCACTTTCTGAGCCTGTTCTACAGAGCTGAAGAAAAGAACAACAGGGAGGCAAGGAAAACAACGGCAAGTAAAAACAATCATCTTCCCCACAGTACTTTCCATAAAAAGGCTTCCTCCCCTCTAATATTATGGTAAACTACCTTGTTAATCCTCTTGCAGCCAATGAGCAGTTATTTTCCCCTCTTCTTCAAAATGAATCTTTTTTTCTTTTCTTTTCTCTTTTTAATACACATTATTAGGAATAAAAGAGCCACAAAAGCCACTCTCAGATCCAGCCCTGTTCTGCTCACCCCTGCTTGCTGGCCAGCTGGGCTGTTCTGTAGCCAAACCCCATCAAGCTGCACCATGAAAGTGTCATCTTTAAGCAGACTCCCCCTGACAGAACACGATGAAATTACCACTGCATCAACACAGGTGCATTTACTTTGCCTGCCCTATAAATCTGGCCTATAGGATGCCTCGTATAAATAAAATGAATTATTTTGTACTTGTAAGGACTTGATAGGGGTCAGCAGTTTGCTGAGCACAGGCAGAATTTCTCAGCACAGAATGGGTAAACCAGGAAGGCTTAATTCAAAGTGTTAGATTATCCAGGCGTGATGGCTTAATACGAGTGGGAGGAAGGCATAATACAGGGAATCATTACTTAGACACGTGCATTTATGAAATCATTACAGGGCTAAAGTAGTTCATTTGTCTGCCTTTTTAACTAAAACCTTTGGGTTGAGGAAGGCCAGCAGTGCACCCACTAGTAGGAGCCCTGAATCCTGATCACCTATAATTGAGGATTTTCTGTTAACAACTCCATGCTCCTTCTGGAAAGGTGCCTGTCTGATTTCTGTCCGTCTCCAGGCGGATGAGAGATGCCAGAGGCATCTTGTCTCTGTCAGGTTCATTAGAGTGGCTCTGGGCTCTCAGGAAGTACTCACTCCCAAATGAGTGATAGACTCTCTGAACCCCTTAATTTTCAGCTTTGTGCTCTGCAAATTTTTATTTGAACAGGTCTTGCTGAGATTACTCGAGGCCTTGTCAATACTTCTTTTGTGAACAAAAGATAAGGCCTTCTCTCTCGGTGTGGCTGGAAGAGTGCAGAGGCAAATATTAAAAGGTTTAGTTTCCCTTCCAGTTCAACACACCCATGAGCCTCATTTTCGGCTGCCTTCCTTCAGCCCTCTCAATGTAAAAGGCAAATTTCTCTAGGCAGCCATTTGCATCTGATGTTGGGAGGGAGAGAGGAGAGGGGCTCGTTGTCTGTGCACACTGTCTTGGTCCTTAGGTTCATGGCTCAGCTCTTCAGGGACATCTCTCCTCCAGGGCACTGTGCAGCTTGGAGCAGGACCAAGGAGCTGTGAGGAGTAAACAATCCTCCGGCGGGTTCCCACACACTCCACCCTCCCTCACCTTCAACACAAGCTGTCATCGTGGGGACATGAAGAGGAAAAGCCAAGCCCAGCCTGAACGAACACAATCCTTGGCACTATCACACATTTTGGAACAACTTCATACAGCACTGCCAACAGAAACATGAACCTTGTCTAAAGAGCCTTCTCCTCTTTTTATCCACCATTAAGGCCTCCACTGCAGCCTTGGGTTTGAACAATATCTCTGGGAGTATTTAGGAGAGGGGTGTTCCTCCCAGATGACCTAATTTCCAGCTAATCTCCTGCCTGTCAACTGTTTCAGCCGAGGAAAATTTGGAAATTAATTTTGCTGTGGCAGAGATGAAGGACACCAGGGAAGGCTCTTCCCAAGTCAGCAGAATGGCTGTGTTTGAGCGATATCAGGGTCAGTAATTCTGAGTAAGTCATACAAAGCACCCACTCATAACCAGTGTTAACATTTTTTGTTTATGCCTGACCTCTGACAGGTTTTCTTTTATCTCTGTCTTTTCAATAACACCATTTACCAAAAACTGTTGGACCCAAGATGATTTGCCACTCATTGCAAACCAGCCATCACACCAAAAGCACAGAGCCTGACCTCAGGAGGTTAGAGCAGCCAAGATGTTCATTTGAATGCTGTAATGAATTTGCCTCAACCTTGCTGGTTTTGTTTTCCATGTTTCACCGACATTTGCAAAAAGCAAATCTATTTCAAACAGATATCAAACAAATAATTCAGGACACCTTTGCAAAGTTTAAAAATTCATATTCATGACTGGAATCACACAGAACACAAATTCAAACTTCAGGGATTACACTTACCTAACTAGGGAATGGATCCTACCAGGGAAGTGACACACCTCATAAAAATAGCTCAAGTTGCAAACTTTGAATATGAAATGCTCCCAGCAAATTGCTCTCCAAGAAGCTGCTAGTGAAGAATGATTTCCAGAAGTGATTCAGCAAACAGCTCAAGAAAATTACAATCTCTTCACGGACAATTCACAAATGGAAGATATGGTTTGTTGAATGATATTCATCACAAGTGATTCTTTCACCTGTATTTATCCCCGTAAAAACAGTCAGGGCTCTCAGGTGGACCCTCTAACATTTACAACACCTGTAATGCTCAGTGTCTGGAGGCTAAGCAATTTTATGCTGAACTTCTGCACAAAGTAATAAGAAATTATGCTAAATGTCTAAAGCAAGAAATTTTACAAGATTTTCCTTTTGTCCTTGTTTTTCCTTTTCACATCATGTAGCAATTAATGTACAAAGAGCAGTAACAGAAACTCAGATAAAATAATGTCAACCTCAAGGACTGCATTTTTCAAGCAGTGCCTTTTTGGAGGGCAGGGAGGTTTTGGCTCTGTATGACAATACTGACATAACCTGGACCAAGGGGTCATTTCTGTGGGTCTTTGCCCACATGATATGTATTTTAAAGTTTGTACCAGAGGAGCATACTAAGTTTATATGGCATGTCTTGAGCTATAACGTAGGTTAAAATTGTTTTTCAGAGAAAGCACCCTCAGTTCCCAGGGGCTGGATTGATTTCCAAAGTAGTAAGTTGCACCAGGAGATCAGAGTGATTTCTTCAGAGCCTGCCCCTCTTGTGTCCTGCAATAGCCTCACAAAATCCTGATGGAACACCAGAGAAAGGAGAAGTGGGGAAAAACAAAAGGTGTCATTTCCTTAGATGGTGCAACATCATTTCCTGGTGCATTCTTCAGTCAGGTCAAAGTAACCCTATTTACAAAAGAAAATAAAGAATTAGTTGAAAGGGTTGTTGTTGCTGCTGCTGCTGTTATTACTGTTACCATTTACTGGCTGTCCCGTGATAACTTGGTTTGTTTTTTTCCTCTTGTGGGAATGTTTGCACTGAGGGACCCTGTTCTGGAAGTGTATTTATATCAAAAGGAAGCAAACATTATCTGCCATTCTCCTTCCTTGCTAGGTTCTTCCCTCACTGCTAAATCCCCTTGGGAAGCAAACAGAAGTTTCAGGATTACTGCAGCGAGTCCAGTCGAGGCTCCAGTGCTCAGCTGTGTTTGCCCAGAGTCACAGCTTGGTCTGACTTGGGTGAGATGGGGCTGTGCAGAGCTCTCCCAGCTCCTGCCCCGACCTGCCTCCTTGGAATATGCACTGTGTGAGCCCCTGAGCTGTAAACAAGCCATGTGTGCCAAGCTGGTGACAAGGGTGCTGCTCAGTGTTCGCTGCTATCCCTTTTTAATGTCCTGGGGCATGGAAGGCCATGAGTGCGTGTGTGCATAAATTCTCCCCTCCCAGTTCACAACCTCTCACAACTCAGAGGCCCCAGTGCCCCTGCATTCACCGGAGAGAGGCTGGCACCTTCACGGAGTGACTGATCACACGAGCAGGAAGACATCCAGACAGTGAGAGTCTCACTCTGAAGGGGAAACTAGGACAGTGATTGGTGCTGCAAAGAGAACCTTGGCTGCTAAAGCAAACGTTCACTCAGTTTTAACAAGGGCTCTCAAACCAGAGACCCCACTCCACGTGTCCCAGCAGCTCAGATGTCCCTGACACAGAGGCTCTTTTGCACAAAACCTGCAGATAACACAAAGTCAGCTGTATTTTTCTTGTTTACGTTGGGCTTTTCTTCTGTGTCTCTTTTTTTAGATTTTTTTTTTAATTTAAAAGCAGATAGCATACCTGAAACATTTGCAGGTATTTTATACAACTCTAAATAATCCTAGATTCACCTTGCAAGCTGACAAATAAGACAAATAAAAAAGCTTTCTTCTCTTTTCTTCAGGCATACCTGACACGGGAATGAGGCAAAGATAGGGAGGAAGTGCCAGTATGACCCAAAAATTTGTTGGGGAGCTGCATCGGGCTGTTTGGGTGCCTGTTCTGATAGATTGCAATGAGCTAGAGGCAGAGAGCCATTGAAAGACAACAGTTGTCTCTGCAGAAAATCACTGAAACCATCATGAGATTGCACATCTAGAGGGAAACTCTGGGGCTGAGTGGAGTTTGGCACTCCCCCAAAATCACAGCCATGCTGCTTGGAAGGGACTGTGGAGATCTCTAGCACAGCCTTCCATTTGAACCAACACTATTGCCAACATAAGATGGCTTCAGCCAAGAGACTGTCAGGAAAAGGGTAATCATAAAAAAAAAAGAAGGGATAGAGGGAGGGAAGCCCTGGGAAGTGAAGAGTCAGAAAGAGAGAGAATTTGGGATGGAGAAGGACGTGAGAAACCTGATCTGCAATAAGCAGGGGATTGGACTAGGTGACCTTTAAAGGTGCCATCCAATCCAAATACATATTCATATAATCCTATGTTTCCGTGACATGTATTGCATAGACTTGAAGGCTGCCCTCCATAGAAGGGCCTCATGTCTTCTTCTGGAGTCTACAAACACTGAGACACTGATGCCTTCACAGCCCTCTATGCCCCAGATGGTGTTCTGTTTCCGTGAGTTTCATCCACCATGGCATATCTGTCTGCTTCCTTGTATCTTAGTTGTACTTTCCTTGGGCTGTGAATCAGTACAGCTCCTAGAACAATGAGAAACTGATCTTGAACCCGTGTTATCTGAGGCAACAGCACAAGTGAGGACACTCACGCTGATTTGGAAGTAAATGAACTCATGCTTCCTCATTGCTCTCTCTACAGTCATGAGCCTCCCTCTCCCATGAACATTTGAAACTTGGCAGCTCAGTTTTGCTTTGCTTGTTATTGGGAGTGATTGCCCTGGCAGGGATCCTGAACCAGCACACCACATGCAGTGGGACATTCTTTGCATCTCGTTCAGAGCCTTAGGGAGCCAGGTTTCCACAAAAGAAATTGGGTTTGGAAATTCTTTACCCTCCAGTAGAGTGACTGCATGAATATTTCTGTTCCTGACCTGATTTTCCATCAGTTCCAGGGGGTATTTCAATTCTTTATTTCTCTTGATTAGCGGAGGAGTGACTGCTTTGCTTCACTGTTTCTTTTCCAAGTTCACTGGCTAGCTAGCTCTGAAGGTCCTGGGTGTTTCTACGTTCCCTCCGAAGCAGTCCTTTCTGGAAGTTTCCCAGCTACAATCTTGATCCATTTTAAATAGCTAGTTACTCCCAGCTGGTTTCTCTACCACTCCCTTCTGAGGTCAGACCACCAGAAGTGAGAGGGGGTGGAAATCACTTCATTTGTCTCTCAGATCCTATTCCAAGAAAGAAGGAAGCTCACCAGCCACAGACAGTGATGCTTTGTGCTCACACACTGGTTCCACTCGGTCACTGCCTTTCCCTGACTCACCTAATGACCTCACCTGGGCTTTCCTCAGGAGATGTCCCTCACTCACTAGGAGGTTGTCAAGGATGTGGCTGAGACAAACTTCATGCTCTGGGGCTGTCTCTGCGTGTCTCTTGGTGTGATGTCTCCAAAACCATGTTCACAACACTTCTGCAAGCAGGCTGAGTTGAGGCATCCTCTTCATCCTCAGGGACAGACTTCCTGCTCTTCGTGGATCCCATGACATCATGGCAGCTATGAGCCACGCCCAGGTATGCCCTCATGGACCAGGCAAGCTCTGGTTTAGTCCCAGCTATGCTGCAGAGCTCACCTGCAGCTTTCACCTGTGTCAGAGTCCAGTTCCAGTATTTCAGATCCATCCAGGTAGAGGAACTTCTTCATGTAGTGACAAAGTTCCGTGAGGAGGTTGAGGAGTATCAGAGAGAGTGTAAGAGAGAAAATGCAGACTGGACCGCCCTCTTAGGGAAGCTTGCTGCCTCCCTGGGTTAAAGATGTGAAGAGAAAGTTCCCTAACTTGTTACAGCCCTCAGATTTTTATCTATCAGATTTTTCAGGTAGATAGCAATGAATTGCAACAAAACATCCAAAGGCAATCGAGAGATTTCAGAGCCTTGGGATGACTGGCTAAGGGATCAGGAGTACAAGCAGTGCTCTTCTCTACTCTTCCAGATGCATGAATGATGAGGGGAAAACAGGGAGAGACAGACCATTAACTGGGATGGTGGTGGCTGGTCACATGTGGTGTTCTCCAGGGCTGTTTAACATCTTTATCAATGATTTGGATGAGGGCATTGAGTGTCCCCTCAGTCAGTTTGCAAACACCAAGATGGGTGGAAATGCTGATCTGCTGGAAGGTAGGAAGGCTCAGCAGACAGGCTGAGGCCAATTGTATGAGGTCCAATAAGGCCAAGTGCTGAGTTCTGCACTTGGGTCACAAAAACCCCCTGTGGCACTCCAGGCTTGGGACAGAGTGGCTGGAAAACTGCTTGGTGGAAAAGGACCTGGAGGTGCTGCTTGACAGTGGCTGAACATGAGCCAGCCTGTGCCCAGGTGGCCAAGAAGGCAAATGGCATCCTGGCCCATATCAGCAACAGCAGGACCAGGGCAGTGACTCTCCCTTGTGCTGGGCATGGTGCGGCCACACCTCAAACCATATGCTCTATTTTGTGCCTTTCACAACAAGAAAGACATTGAGGGGTTGGAGTGAGTCCAGAGAAGGGAACAGAGCTGGTAAAGGGTCTGGAGCATAAGTCTTATGAGGAGAAGCCCATTAAAATATCAAGTGATAGTTGGTGTTTTATCAATAGAAACTTATTAAATGGTTACCTATTATTACTCAAACATTATGGGGCACACACAATGAGGTATAAAGTGTTTGACCTTTCATTCGTACAATTACAGCTCTGCTGGGAATATGAAATCCCTGGGAAAGGACCTCTGGCAGTCATCTGGTCCATCATGCTGCTCTGACACAGGATCAGCTTGACCTGAAACTTTCCTGGAGGTCATTCCTAAGGACCCCACATGACAGAGTCCCCAGCCTCCCCAGGCAATCTCTATTTAATTGAGAACTTCCTCAACCAAAGCTTTAGCTGCCTGTTTGTGCTAAAAAGCTACAGCAGCTGAGGCAGCCTCACACAGGTCCTCTGCCAGATGGGCATGTTCCCCTCTGGGTTATGTGGGTATCTCTTCAGCTGAAATCTCAGGAAATCTCACTAAGAATCTGACAGAAAATTAACTGAATTAAAAACTGGCTGTAAAGGAGGGAGTTGTTTAGATCAACACAGAGCTATCCATCTCCTTTTCTGGAGGGGGTTTAGATGTGACCCTTGAAATTCTGCTTACCCGTGCACTTCCTTTTTGATTAATGCTAAAGTACTTTGCTGAATTGAGCTCAAACGTCCATGTTTGTCTTCCTTAACTAGCTGAAGCCACATTATTTAAAGGATTTGGACAGCAGAGTAAACATTAAATCACTGGTCAATCAGTAACAGTAGAGCTAATTCCTGTGCTTGATTTCCAAAATATAGGTATGGGTAAGTGCAAATACAGTATTGTCACAAATAAGTCCTATTTCATCTTCACACCAGCCAAAAAAAAATGGGACATAGCACTGGACACATCTACCTCTTTGATTTCACATCAGACCATACTTTAGGCCTCACTTGTGTGCCAAGGGTTATTTCACAAGAAGTTTCATCACCAAACACAGTATTCAGATTTAGGCTAAAAAAATCATGGAAGGCTTCATCTACAATGCCATGAAGCTGCCTCAGAAAACTTTCCAGAGCAGGAATGCTCTACTTTGATTCTGACAAAGCTGAGGAATGTGAGATCGTGAGGGATGCAGTCACTTTGCAACGGTAATAAAGTGTTTGTAGGTATCACACAATGATTTTAAGTTCTTGTCAGGCTGGTCATGCAGCTTGGGTTAGGATAAACTTGACTATCCTGGTTCTAGAAGTATGTAAAATACATCTTCACAAAATAATAATACACAGGAAACAGGTAATTCCAACAGTGACATCCAGCTGAATTTTACTTGTTGCAGGAGAAATGAACTCTCTTACTGGTATCTGGCTGAGCAGGAACCTGAGGGCAGTCAGGTCTTCTTAGGGCTGCCTGCACGTTTGCTAGCTCCAAAGCTCTGGTGCTCAGAAACCAGACATCTGCAAAGGCAAATGCAATTAATTCCACATAAGTTTCAGATCATTTGCTGGTTTATGCAGTGTTCCAGCCAGCTAAATTTGTCTCAATAATTTATGCATTTGCACCAGCAAGCAGCCTCCCTTATGAACCATCATCAACAATTGTCACTAGTCTTTTCACATATCCTTCAGTAACTAAATATAAATAAATCTGTGTCTTCAGAGAACATGTTGTTGTGGTCCAGGCCACACTCTAATTAATGAATGGTGTTTTCAATGAATTACTTCTCTCTTTCAATATTGATTTAGGGTGATTGCTGACCAGGGAATGCCTTTAAACATTTAGCTTCTAGCAGAGAACAGTGTCATTGTTTGGTGTGGTTTTTTTTTCAGAATGGAGTTCAGATACTGTATGTCACTATGATGTGGAAAACCCAAGGTCAAGTCACTAGTTATGCCTGAGACAAAGAAAAAAATTTTTTTTCTTCTGTGGAATGTGTGCCACATATCATGGTTCATGTAAGCCCAGAAGCTGCCAGGTAGTACAGAGCTGGTAAATTAACCTGAACAGAACTGCTCCTAGAGAGCTGAATTAGCATGGACAACTCTATTTTATATCCACCGTGATGGATCAGGCGCCAAGAGTTCCTTCATCCCAACCAGTGCCATAAGAACCAAAGATATGGCCATGCTTTTCACCATTCTCCTGCCTTCTCCATAAAATATACCAGCCAAACTCAGTCCATCACTGCTAAACAGCTCAGCCTGATGCAGTACAAATAATGGTGGAAAACTCTATTTACCAAAATGCCTTCGAGGCCAGTGTAGCTTAAGGCATGGTTTGCATGGGTACACTCCCACCCCTCTATTGGGAGCAAAACAATTACACTTAAAATAGCTCAGAAAGAGAGCGACAGAAAGTGAGGAGCTGCTTTTCACCAAGATGCAGTTACTGCCTGAAAATTCCTTAGATAAGACTGGAGTGGTTGCCAGTAGTGACTGCTTTAATTAGAAGCAAAACAATTTTCATTACCACCGCTTTGCTTCACACAGCAGCCATGTCCTGGAGCAGTCACCGTTTTAGCCTTTCTGTCCCTTACTGTAAGAGTCGCCTCTACTCTGCAAATGTTCTGCTCAGGCCATGCAGACAAACATCCTCTCCATAATTTTACAGGGCAGCTGCAATTCCACGTGGGCGTGCAGTGAACACTTGTGCTTGGCCTGCACCAGATCTCCTCTTCCCATGCAGCCTTCTCCCTCCTGCAGAGAAATGAGATTTCTGGTACCAGCTCTGAAACTCCAGCCTGGCTCAAAGTCAAGCCATACTCTCTTTGGCTTGTGCATCATGACCCCTCTCCTGATCCAAGTGGAGCAGATACTCTGTAGTCAAATGCTGTTTGTGCCTTCTCTGTACATTTTGGGGTAAGGCTTCTGGAACCAAAGTTTAATTATTGCACCAAAGGTGGCGCAGATTTTTGCTCCCATCTTCTACTGATTTGTCACTTCCACAGCCCTAAAGGGTTAAAGGGAGGAAAGGTTTTGTCTCTGAAGAAGCTGGAAATGGCTGATCCCCCACAGAGAACAAATCTTGGGAAAAAAAATACTAGACTATCACTATTCTCAGCACAGAGGATTCAGGGCAAAAACCTGGCAGCATGTGTGCACAGAGGAGAGGACTTTCAGTGTGTGGGTGCCAGGGAATGCAGTATTTCACTTCTAGAGCAAAATCAGCTTATGTTTGGAGCATGACATGACCACATCCCTCACTGAGGCCTAGCTCCTTTGCATGCCGTGGAGAAATTACCACGGCTCTAAAGCTGACATGATGGCTTGCACAGCTGAATGCTGCTCTTAAGCAGCAGGCACAGCTAGTCAGCATCTGCTGGCTGAAGAGCAAGCAGAAGCCCTTACCTCACACTGCAGAGCGTTGAACCTGAGCTGAGAGGTACCAGTCAGTGCAGTGAGACCCCAGCTCACACTGTTCATTTAGGACATTCACAGTTTACTTTGAAATTATTTAATCTGCACAGCTGCCACCAAGGCCAGTTCTGCCTTCCCCTTCACCTCCAGCTGCACATTCCTGCCTCCTCCCCTGCACTCAGCAGAGAGTGAGCTGGCTCACAGGCCTGAGACATCCAAAAAGCAACCACGTTATTGTGTCAGTGGGGTCAATAAGGTGGTGTGAGCACATGGCTGTAGGGGGCTGAGTCTGAAGGGGTGAAGTATAATCCCATTTCCATCCCTGGAAGTGTTCAAGGCTGAGTTAGATGAGGCCCTGAGCAACTTAATCTAGTGGATGGCACCCCTGCCCATGGAGGTGGGGGGTTGGAACTAGATTATGTCTAAGGTCCCTTCCAACCCAAACCATTCTCTAATTCTGTCATAATTCTTTGATTCCCCCTTTCAGTAGCTATGAAGACTCAGCTTAAATCCGACCAGCCAGGAGTGGTCTGACCCACAATCGATCTCTGAGTTCAGCAGAGTCAGCAGGGAGCATGCACAGAACCCCGGGAGCCTGTGGGTAAGTGCACCTAATTTCACAAGACAAAGACTTGTGCTCTGCAAGCACTGACTGCTTCAGCATTCAGGCGGGGGAAGTTTCCTGCTCAAAGATCCCAATTCAACCTTGTTCATCAAATGTACAATGAGATACAAGGTATTTGAAACAATAAAATGAAAAGGATTGGTTCTTACATCCCAGCAGCCAGAAAGGTTTCAACTGTAAAGTTACCTTAGCTCTTCTGTCATTAGAAAATATTTTCCGCACTTGCTGTTTCCACTGATGTTTGCAGCAGCACCGTACTGATTGCTCCATCAAACACAGTCCAGAAGAGCAGCCAGGTCAGCACAGTAGCAGAGGTGATGTTTTCCATCACCCCTTTGCTTTCTCGCTCTGAGTGAACTCAAACACACAGTCTCACATTGCAGTCACAAGGGCCTGTGCTTCTCATTCTGTCAGGGGAAGTCTATTCCTGTAATCGGTCTGGAGAAAGCCTGATGTTGCTGCTCTCAGAGAGAGATCACAAGTTCACAATCTCTGGTCAGGTTCAGGCCAGGTGTTTGTAATGGCATGTCCACCAACCAGATCCCAAAAACTCCTTTGAAGGTCTGAGATACATAGAGGTGATGGTTTGAGTCCTCATCAGATCGAAGGGTTAAATGTATCCCTGTGAAATAGCTCACCTCCCTTAAGGAAGCAGTCAACAGTGCCTTATACAGATCTTCCAGATCTGCCAAGTGATTACACCCTCCTTTACATGGAGTAAAGTCATCCACTGTGATATGAAACCCCAAAGATGCATTTTGCGTCTTTGCTCCTATTTGTTATTTGAGACGCTGGACTCCTCGTGCCACTTCAACCCTACACCATAAATCATTTTAAAGGATGTTTTAATATCTGTTCCACAAATCTGCATAGACATCCTCTCTGACACTTTATTAAAGCCCATAAGCACATGCCTATAACGAAGAACTGCTGTAACAGCACTTGGCTTTTTGACCAGGGGATCAATTCTCCCTTTGTGTTCAGGAAAAGGGGGTATTTATTTAATTGTGCTTCCCTCTCCTGGGCTCTGCAGTTCGTGCTGTTCCCAGTCATGCTTCACAGAGTCCGGAGGATGTCAGCTTTGTCACTAATATTCCAGGAGCTGAACCTTGTCGGGATCAGCCAAGGATTTCATCAGCACAAGGTCAGTGCAGACACCTCCCTTCCTGTGGGAAACTGCTGTGACGCAGCTCCCTGGCCTGGTGCTCTGCAGCACTTTCTGGAAACTGTCTTCTTTTCAAGTCTGAGTAGGGCTATCAGAGATCAAATCACAGCCATTCGAGCATAAGGCAGCGAGCATCACACACCACTGAACCACCAGAAGTGCAAAGCTGTGCCCACGCACGCGCTGCTGGGCTGAGGTCGGCAGTACGCCTTGGCAGCGGCTGCGTGAGAGGATCGGAGCACAGGCAGGCAAAAGGACTGAAGGAGAATTCCTCCTGGCAGTCCCCTTCAGGAGGTACATATGCACAGGAATTGGTGTAGCATGCAGAAATGTGTCCGTACTGAACAGGCAGACAAACACATAAAGATACAGCATCGACCCAGCATCCTGTGCAATTACTGACATGGTTTTCCGTGCTATGCTGTGGTTTCTTTGGTAGTTAGCTTTTCAGCCCTGCAAGAAGACAAAGTCCTTTCAGCAGCGAGCCCTGAACAGTGTGTTTTCTAGCATATTGTTTACATCCTGGGGCTCCTGCCTATCCCAAAATCCTGCCTTGCTATAAGGCAGTTAGAGCGAGTTAGAACCTCAAAAGGAACACTGGTTTTTGGGTTGCCAAAGTGTAATGTTAAAGAAAGAAACTAACAAAGAAACCCTCACCTGTGAAAAACAGCACTTCAACACACCTGTTTCCCAAGTTTAATTTTATTTTATGTATGCTGAATTCCCTCACAGTAACACTATGTGTGACACATGATGGGATCCACCCTCTGAGTTTAATTGCAGCACATAAGGCTGTAGATGCCCCATCCCTGGACACATTCAAGGTCAGGTTGGATGGGGCTCTGAGCAGCCTGGTCTAGTTGAAGATGTCTCTGCCCATGGAAGGGGGGCTGGACTAGATGGCTCTTAAAGGTCCCTTCCATCCCCAATCATTCTGTGAGTCTATAAACCCAGAGCTGCAACCTGTGTGCACACTCTGTACACAGCATCTGCTCGATTTACAGCCTCCAGTACATGTTTACTCCTGCCAGCTCTGCAGTGGGATAGCAAGAGCCATTCTGCTCAACTCATGCCTCTTCAATAGCATTGTCATGACAGCAGGTTTCTTAATTGGCAGCAAAAGAAAGAGAAATCACAGCCCAGTCTTCCAAGCCCTGATTGATTTTGCGAGGCTGAAATTTCAGGTATTAATTAAAAAAAGAAATCAGCCCCAGGAGCTTCATTTGGTGGCCAGTATTATTTGTTTCTGACATCATTCAACAGGAAACAAGACATACAAGAACATGATTTTCATGGAATGGCTTAGGATGACAGAACTAGGTCTTTAAATGAATGGTCATGTTATATCAAGGGATGCAAAGTATTTGAACGAGAATGTGTGCCTTCCTAAGAAAAATAATAGGAGTAAAACTGGAAGATAATGAAGCAGAAAACAGGAAAATAAAACAACATAGAAAACTCCAAAAGCAAAGTTGCAAATGGCTGTACTGAGGGACCCTCTCCTGAGCCAAAAAGGCCTTATTCCAGAAGAACATATTCAGCAAAACAAACCCTAGCAAAGATGAATAGGGCAAGGAATTCACAAAGAAGGGATTTATGGGAGATGGAGTTATCCTGGCTTCTATCTATCCCCTTCAAATAGGAGTCAATATACAGGCAATTGCTTAGCTTTAACAGCCTGAATCTGTTGAGCTAGTTGCCACTGAATGGTTTTGAAGGTCATGTCTTAATCTCTGACGTGTCTGAAAGAGAAGCTTTCATTTATGTATTTGCTCAAATCACTTGGCCATACGGCTTTGATCTAAACTGACATTTCTAGCAATTTGCCAGGGTTTTTTAATATATGATATTGAAAAACCACCACCAAAATGTTTAAAAATAGGCTGAAACAAATCGTTTTATTAATGCTTGGAGAAAAGGAACATTTTTACATTTCCTATGCTGTACTCATGCAGTGCACTAAAATTGATAAATGGTTTAGAAATGTCAACTTGTATATCCAAGAGGATGATAAAATGAGGATAATATTTAGCTAACAATGACCTCATAATTGTTCCCTGTTAATGAGAGGGTAAAATCTTTGTCACATGCACATTAACAATAATAGCTGCCTTACAGATGAGCCACTGGTAGCAGACTTGCTTTTCTGGATGTTTCTTTTAAAACCCCTTGGAAGAAGATCCGAGATGTACTGGTGCTCACAGGTCACACAGGAAAAACCCACATCTCTCAAACACATCACCACCCTCTCTCTTTTGACTTTGTGTCATCCTGGACTTGTAAGCATTGCTGGATTTTCTGTTTCCCCAGGTCTGACAGGTCGGCTCCTCCCTGAGCCGTTCCTAGAGCTGTCAGAGCTGTCAGATTAGACAAGGACTCTGTCAGGAGGCCCTGCCACTCAGGAATGAGTGACTTTCAGGCACTCATGGCATCGTATCTGATGACAGACTATCTGACTTACCCTCATGTCTCTCCACCCACACCTAACAACAAGTTTGCAGTGAAGGCCGCCCACACATGCATTGACATGCAGGTGAGGTGGCCGATACCAGCCCAGGATGGAAGTGTGCAATCAGGAGAACTCCAGCATGACCAAGAGAAGTCGTGCCACCTGCAATCCACCCAGGAAGACCATGATTTTTACATGAATCATTGTGATGCATTTTGAACAGCACTTAGCTGTTTCTTAGTTTGGGTCTGCTTGGATTCTCTTTTTCCAGGCTTAAGTGTTTATTGATATCAGGCAGTATCCAAGGTACACTGAGTTCCTGTCATTGCAGATTGAAACTACTGCAGCCCTAATTTATTCTGTCTAAACTGTACTGGAGTTTCTGTGCTTAAAATTTTCCATTGCTGACTTTAAGCCTTTGAAACACGTTTGAAACAGCCATTATGAGACAAAAGGCGCAGGGACAAACACTGAAGGATATGAATGTGGCTGCAGTTTGGGCCCAGACAATCACATCATAATAAAGGTTTTCCTAAAGAGAGCAAAAGAAGTAGAATAAATACTTTTGAACCACATCAGACCAATGCAGAAAAAAAAGCTTAGGCTGTAATTTTCCTCTGTGAAAAGATTGACTCTTGGATAGAGAACAAGAATAGGAATCACTGGCCCAAACGGTCTATGCAAAATGTATGATCAATTTAAAACAGAGAGAAGAAAGCAGGGATTACATGGAGTGATGGAAGGCTCACTACAGAAATTGCTGTTATTTCCTCTGTGATGCTTGGGAACGTGGCTATAAACCCCACTTACTTCTTGTAAAGCAAGATGCAATTTGTACCTTGCATGGTTGTCGTGTCACGGTGAGGTATCTGCAAAATATTGACCAGAGAACTCTGCAACTGTTACAGAGATTCAGAGACAAAGCATCTGCCATCCTTTATCATGGTCTCAGGTGTCTATTTGTCCTTTAAAACAGCTGTTTGAGTTTTTAAATCAAAAAGGCTGAGCTCTGCACAAACTTAGAGCCTGACTTTTGTTCTAATAGACTCGTGCTAGGTGAGCCCCATGACAGATAGGTAGGATAGATAGATAGATAGATAGATAGATAGATAGATAGATAGATAGATAGATAGATAGATAGATGTCAGAAGACAGTGAATGCATGTTTAATTAAGCAAGTAATGAACCTAATGGGAAAGTTGGTATACCTAACCCTTTATACACCCTATATATGCACACTAAATGTGTGTATGCACTTAATTGTGTGTGCGTATATGCACAAAAACACACCCATACTAAAATCAGATGCTGTTTAATACTGATTGACACAAAAACCATCACCCATTTCCTCCCCAAACTGTGTTAACTGCAGCAGGTTGGGCTGCAAAGATAGCAAAACACTATTTTCAGCTCTCTTTGCAACTTCTTATGTTACTGAAATGTCTAACTTAAGTGGAAAATCAGATGGGTTTGGAAATTTGCCAAAACCAGTTGCCAGCTCAGTATATCTCTAATACTTGGCATCCTCTAAATATAGGCCTTTTATTCTGGAAGAAGCAAGCGCTGAGGATGCTATTCTGCTTCTCGGAGCAGTGGTTTCATTTTCCCTTCTGAGACCCACAGTTCAAACTGAGGGGGAAACAAAGGAACTGCTGTTCTCCCTATTCAAATTAATTTATTTAATAAACAACTCAATAATTTCTTCTTTGTTACAGGGAATTTTTTTAGGGTCTTTATTTTCGAAAGAGCTTCTCCAGAGGAATTGCCAGGGGCCCATCTAGTCCGGTATCCTGTCTCTGACAGTAGCTAATGCCACGAACAGTTATGGAATAACCTATTTATAAGGGAAGTTTCTTCGCCCTGAGGAGTTTGAGGTTGCCTGTGCCTGGAAGCATGCAAGCTTATAATGCTTATTTTTATCCGTTCACATATAACCACAGACGGTCTCGCCAGCTCTATCCAGCTCTGCTCCTTCCTGCTGGGCTCTCTGGCTCAGTGATGCCTAATGGCAGCCATTCCCCACAGGTTCCTTGAGCTCTGCATCTCTGTGGGGCTCAGTGGATAAATTCGCCGTGTATCAGCTTTCAGAGTTACTGGAAGCTCCTGTCTGACGAGCAGGGGGAGCAGCAAAGCCTGATTTAAGTTCTCTGCACCATTTGATAGAGGGTGTGAGTGCTTTTTAGAAGGTTTCCTTTTTTTCTTCTTTTACTCTTAGCGTGTTATCTTTCATTTCTCCATCCCACACTTCTAATTTTTCACAGTCTCTTTTCAAAGATGGCTTGCATTTCTCTTACCCCCTCTGTGGTTCTTCTTTTTCTCCAGTACATTTTTTGGAAATGTAGGACTGGAAGGACTGAGGAAACTATTCAGAAATCCATCAACCTCTGTCTTAAAACTAGACTGCAGCTTTCACTCTCACTGCTGCAGACACTCACAGCTCCAGCGGGTGGAAACCCCCAGCTGCAGTGTGGTGACCATTCACCGTGGGCCAGCTCACACCTTTGTGTCCTTGTGATCATCCAAGAGGTTTTCCACCCCCCAGCTCTGCATGTGGCTGATGCAGAGGGCACTCAGCCTCCTTCACATAGATTGCTGGAACTGAAGAAAGGGATGCTTTTCTCCTCTCTTGCTGAAAGATGCCTGTGAAATGCTGAAACACTCACGAGGTGGTATCCTAAGGACCTTCTGTCCCAGTATTTATAGAGCCTTGAGTTTTATTTGGTCTCCTAACCAACCTTTCCCAGTGTGCAGGAAATGCCACACAGACTCCCACAACTGTCTTCCTGGGCAGTGACAGCTGACCATGCCTTGAGCAGAGAGAGCAAAACTTCTGCACCCAAACTTACCAACTGCCTTCACAAACAGACCCAATCCAGACTGGGATTGATGTCTCAACTTCTATCAGTGGCATGAACACAGCACAGATGGTACCTTCACCTCCTGGGGTTTCAAGCAACCTGATGCTGCCAGCACCTGCCAGGGGAGCTGTTTGTTCCCCAGAGGGCACCATGGATAAATGTTTTCCAGCACGACTGAGGCTTCAGCTCTTTTTCTCACGAAAGGCTGGTTGTTTCCGAGTAGCTTCAACTCACTGACACCCTGATTTCTGATGTACCAGCATTCCTCCTGCTAAGCCAGCCAGCAGAAAGGAGTGGGATGGAGAGCCCTCGTGCTCCCTGCAAGGAGAGACAGTCACAAGGGACATGGCTGACTGGAGATGTGGCTGACTGGAGATACCACCTCACAGCTGGAGGCAAGAATGGAAAAACCAAAGTCCTCAGAGGGGACTCAGCAGACCGGAGTTACTTAGACTGCTCCCTTGGTGTCTACCAGGTCCCATGGGATGTGCAGCCCCCCCCAACCCATGGGCTGAAGGAGAAGGAAGGGATGGGTCTGCCAGGGACAGAGCAGGGAGCCTCAGGTGTGGCTGCATGAGAGCAGAGCGAAACCCAGGCTGCAGCCACACAGAGGAGAGGTGAGAGAAGGGAGAAGGGGAACTGCCTGCACGGATGCTCTGCTGCATAAGCAGGCTGGAAATGAGCAGGGACAGCTCTGCCAGAGGGGACACAGAAGGGACACTTGCTCCAGCTCACATCATGAGAACAGTGAAAGAACACCAGCCACAGAAGAGGACTTTCATCTTGGTGCTTTGTTCTTTGCTCTACATTAGCAGGAAGCTTCGATTTGTGAGATTAAATCTTCAGGAAAACTTCAGGGCCCCAGCCTTGCTAATGCCTCTTCTAAACACCAGGCAGCAGTATCCAGAAAGCCTGAACACTAAAAGCCATATCTTGATTAGCAAATGTGTGCAGCTGAAAACAGCTGCGTGATGCCTGTAGGGTGGAGGCAGTCCTACAGCTGGAGAGGGACAGGGGGCGGCAAGGAACATCACAGTCAAAGGAGGGTTTGATGGATGAAGAGGCAAATTTTACACAGACAGGGGAAAGAACTGAGCTTTCTTAGCTGTGCCAGTGGTGGACGGGAAGATATCAAAGAAAAGCAGGACAGAAATGAACAAAGCAAATAATTAGGCAAATTAAATATTTGTCTTCTTTGCATTATGATATGCTGAGGCAGTCAGTAGTAGAGGATCTCACTAAAGGTCAGCCTGCTCAGGGAAAGCAGTCAACTCCTTTCTGCACAGAGCCAGGAAAAAGCAGCCTGAAGCAGCTCCACCTGAACCATCCCAAACAGATGTGCATCTAACCGGAGTTAAAATCCCTGGGCTGGAGAGTCCACCCTCTCCCCAGACAGTCCATTTCAGCATTCCACACATCACTTCGAAGAGGCTTTTTCTAACATTTAAGCTTTGTTTTTCCTTGCTATAATTTCAAGACTCTTCTCCAATCCTCTGCAAACACAGGGAACAGCTGACTCTGGCTGTCTCTGCCGTCACCTTTTACACTTACAGAGTCAGTTATGGCATCTCCACTTTTATCACTCTCCCTATCCAAGGCTTGTGAAAGGACCCTGTTACCACAGAAGCTGACAGTCTCACATCTCTAACAGTGTCACTCTATAAAAAACACCCTTCTGAGTAAGCCAAAGCCAGGCCACCATTCTGTTTACGGTCTAAATCTTGAATCCTGCATGACATTCCCAAGGTCAGATGACAAGGCTTGGAGAGAAGGAAGCTGCATCTCCCACTCCCTCTCTCTTCCAAGCCTATCCACTGGGCTCTCCTCCTCCTGTTCCAGGCTGCAGGGTGAGAACTGACTGCTGCAGGCTGTGTTCCTCAAAATGACTCACTTTCGCAGTGTTTTCATAATGTGGAGAAGAAGGTGACTCAAACTGCTCCTTGATAAATAAATCATGGGTTGCTCACAAGGGGTGAGCTAATAAAGGACAGAGAGTTTTTTCAACGCTGTGCAAGCAGCTTGTGTTGTACCTCCCGACCACTTCATGGCTGGAGCCTCTCCAGTATCTGCCAGACTATTTAAGATAATCTGCCTGCTTTATCTCAGAATTGGTCTTATGAGATTGTCTGGGGGTCTTGTCCAAAAGGAAAGCCCCCAATTTATAAACACATAATAATAAATGGCCTCTCCCCAGCTCTCTCTCGAGGCAGCAGGTCCAAGAGGTGTGATTTTGCAGACAGGGAGTGAGGCCCAGGGAGATTTGGTGATCTGCCAAGAATCACACAGGAAAGCCATGTCAGCTCAAGGAATTAAACCACACTCTGCTGAGCCCCAGCCTGACTGTGTGCCTGAGCCCAGCTCCTGACTGTTCCTGCAGCAGTGGTTCCTGCTGAGAGTGCATAGCTCAGAAGCTGTCCATGGATCTTTCCCAGAAAGGAGATCAAGTTAAAATATTTGGAACTGGTTCTCCAGCACACTAACCTGAGTTCAAGCATTTGGGTTTTAACCTTTCCATATAAAAAGAGAGGTCCTTTCAAAAGTGGAAAAAAAAAAGAAAAAGTTATTTTTGGAAAACAGAACTCACCCACAGAAGCTTGGGGTACTTTCTAAGTCTCTTTGATTCACTGGGCTTACAGGACATGAGGAGCCAGAAGTCCCTAAACTCTGAAGCTGTGGGGCAGCCCAAGGAATTTAGGCTGTTTGTGGAGTCAGATGGGAACACTTCTCTATTCAAACACTCAACTTCTTAACCTGTCCCGAAAAGCAGCTTGGACACACACAGACATCCTTACCAGATGCTTGTTTCCATGGAAGGAAAATCCAGGCCTGGGGCCAAAACACATACCTGATACAGAAGATTAGAAAACCAGGGTCAAGGGATGTTCTTAAGTACAGAATATAAATGGGCCTCAAAAAAAAAAAAAAAAAAAAATCTTGAAAAGATGGAAATCTAAAGTTGTCTTGGTTTTTACAGTGGTGAGTCCCTCTTTCTTTTACCTTCTACTCCATGGGAAACCTTGAAATCTAACTTGGCCCCATTTTTAGATCATTTTTCCTGTGAAGCTTCGATTTCTAGTGAGCTCTGCTTATCAGCCCATTTTTGCCATCCTGATAAGCAAAGCTCATTTAAACAGTATTAGTGCCAGACTACGCGATCATATAGGAGTGGCCCTAAAAGAGAAGTTGAAAGGAAGAGCTCTGCAGGCATAAAGCTCCATTTGCAGTGACCAGGAAAGCAGATCTCAATTCACCTGAGAAGGTGCTTGGTGCATTTTATGTTATCCCAAATTGTAGTCTTTTGTGTACTTCTTCATCAGCTCAGGGATCTGTAAACAACCACTATATATTTGGAAGAGAATACTGATGCCATTTTGCAGGTGACATGTTTAATAGTTAATAAATTTGATTCAGGAACTGACAGCTGCAGTTTAGAGCTGGAAGAGATTTGATTTAATAAGAGATCTACCCAGTGCAATAGGCAATTTGGTTAATGCAGGAAGGAATTTGGTTTGCAACTGATCCTTTCCCTTAGCAAAAGGCAGCAGCGCCTGTGTTTCAGTGCCCTGAACCAATCACCCTCTACACTCCATTTCTGCATATGAGATCTGCATTTCCCAATTAATAATCATCTCATACTGCTCACTTGGCTCCTTTGGTGTGTCAAGTGTCTGCAGCATTTCTGAATTGAGAGCAGAGTCCTCCAGCACCTCACAAGTGAGTGGCAGAGTGACCAACCCAATGCAGGTGCCTTGAAATCCATGCAGCAAAAACACTGAGGCTGGAAAGGAAGGGGGGAGCTCTTGAATCTTACAAGTCTGAAAATAGGAAAGTAAAAGGGGAGGCAGGAGTTTTTCATCCTGAAGGAAAAAAATCAAGATTTATGAAAGGGAGGGGACTATTTCAAGTCATCTTAGGCCCTACATGCAGTATATATTGTGGGGCTGTCTGGAGGCTGTCTCTTATACAAGGAGGGGGAATTTTGGTGGCCTTGACTTAAGCAGGCACGTTTGTTGTAGTTGTCTTTTGCTAAAGCCAAGTTAGGGATTTTTGGTGCAAAATGCTTCCTCCCAAAAAGCCTGCTTTGTATCCCTTAGACCACTATGACTGTGCCATCAGTGTACACTTTACACCTTGCTTTTTAAAGCTCTAACCTATTTGTCAAATGTTGTGTCTTCTTTCCTTACCACACATGAGACATCTATCAGACACCTCTGAATTCCACTTTTCCAAGTGAAATTATAAGCCTAACAGACTTGGTGTTTCTTCACAGCCTGGAATAGTTCTATCCATTTTGGTGTTCGTGGACATCCCCTGTCCTGGAGCAAATCAGGGTGGACATTTTCATTTTTCTGACAAAATAAACACTTAATTCTGTGTTTACATTACATTAATTCTGTTAAAAACAAAAGCGTTTTTTTTCCTAGTTGCCTTTTTTCTCAATCCTCTTTCCCCCCTGCTTCTCCTTCAGGAAATGGCATCACATCTTCTGAGAAGATTTAGAAGGCAATGCTTATTTTTTGAGTGCATGTATAGAAAGTATGTGTATATATTTATCTCTTTTTCTTCTCTTCGTCTAGTAAGGAAAGGCAGCATGACCTTAAAACACCCAGATACAATCCATGGTGACAAACTCTGCAGAGAGCCCAGCAGTGGGAAACATCTGACAGCAAGAGGATTGTGGGGTCTCACATGAGCTCACTCTCCACAGGAAAGGTGGAGGAGAGAGTGTCCATCTGACATGAAGGGAGTGAAGGTGTGGCAGGTCAGAACCGAGTCCTGCTGTGAGGAAAGGTGCCAAATTTGCAGCATGAGCAAAGGCTGCCTTTAATTGACGTGACAAGCACTGTTACTGCACGATTATGGATGGATTCAGTCCTTTGCATGTGCCTCACTCTGCCTCCACATTTAATTTATGCAGATGCAAATCCACCCTCTTGCCTCCAGCAGTGCCCTGGCTGATGCACGCATGGTCTGATTAACCTCAGTAAATCTGTGGAGGGGAAGGGGTTAACTTCTTCATTTGGAATTTGGTTCCACTGCTGATGCCCCAGCAAGAATTGAGTCCACGGACACTTGCTCTCTCTCCAAATCATATTAGTCTTTCAGGCTCCACAGGGAGAAAGGAAAAAAATAAAAAAGAATGAAAAACCCCCAGAGCCTGGTCAGGCGACGCTTACAATCTAGTTAGAGTGGTTTAAAGTCTTACCCCTGCGAGGCAATACTTGGATTTACTCGGCTGCAGAGGCTCATCTGCTGTGTCCTCACCACAGACCCCAGCCCTGCAATTAATTGTGCACTGGCTGACTGCTCTCCCTTCTGGAAACCTGTGACCCACCAGAACACACCAGGGGCTTAGCAGCTCCTCTGTGACCCATGGGACGGAGGATCAGGGCTCTCACCAGGGAGCTGAACAGCCTCAGCCCAGACACAGACAGGTCACCGAGCTATTCAGCAAGAAGGGTTTCATTACTATGCTTTAAACACAGTGCCCTTTAAAAACATAGGCATACTTTTTAATTAAGCCTTTGGTGTTTCTTTTGAACATCAGATATCTCGGTGTGCTGTCCTTTCTTTTTTTTAATATAATTTGATTGGAAGTGCATTTGGCCATATCATATATATTACAAAAGGCATTTTTTTCTCATTGCTTCAAATTATTTTTCCAATCATGTTCTATATACTGTGCTCAGGAGTGAATTATAAGGAGTTAGGCAACATACATGGTGTTAATTAGATAGGGGACGTAGAAGGCAATTTTCCCATGACTCCAGGGAAACCTTTATGTTATGCTTATAAAGCAAATGCAAACGGCCATGCAATACAAAGTGCTCCTTAAAAATCAAGTTACACACTGAAATAAAATACTAAGAGCAAAATTAGTTTCTCCAATTTAATTCAGTAAAACTTTAATAGCATCTGACTGCTCTCTGCAAAAGTCATTAAAAAAATTATAAGGAATTCACAAATGACTGATAATGTGAAAACACGAAGGCTCGGATTCTGCTTCCAACAAAGGTCCTGATGCAGCGAAGCGCTGGAGCCCCCGCCTAATTCTGCACTCTGGGAATGTGCTCGTGGGCCAAAGTTAACAGCTAAAGCCACACTGACTTCAGCAGGAGGCTGATCTGGCGCGGGAGGACACGGGAGCTTTGATCTGGAGGGAAAGGTTCAGGGAACATTCGAAACCTGAACTGAGCCTTGTGCACACATCAGTAATTGTATGTGCTAATCAGGTAAACACTTCTGAAAAATAGGACAAGCTTGAGCAGGAGAAAGGCAGGCGCAGCAGATTAAGCGAGCCAGTGGGTCTCTTTTATCTCCGACTCCGCGATAACCAGTGGAGGATGTTGGAAGTTTCACTGCATGCACAGGAAAACACGAATGGAAATTTTCCTAGATGTCATTCAATAACTACAGACAATAGCTCGTTCTTCCAACAGAACTGTAAGGAGCAGGAAGATCAGAGGGAACAGAGTTGCCACACATGCCTTTGCTATGGTGGCTCAGAAGAGCACAGTGGTATGAAAAAAATACTTTTCTGGAAAAGTGAGTTTTTCAGTAGGGATTTGCAGAGTTATAATTTGCCTCGTGTGTCTTTTTGTGTAAAGTGGAGGGCATAAAGCACAACCAATCATAGAGGGAACTTCTCAGCTAAAGATTTTTCTACCATCTTTGTGATAATTAACACTCTTTCATTAAAATGCTGAGTCCCCCCTGGCCAGAATGGAACTGTGCATGCCTTACACCCTACTCTTAATAATGTTTTTAAGGTCGTGAATCTTATCAATTAATATTTTGGAGTGATTCATACCGTTTCTAATATGCAGCTACTGAGCAGAATCATGCAGATAAAAATATTTTCTGAAGAGATTCAAAATAATTGCTTTTTTAAATTGCTGATGGGGGTTCTGCCACTCAAGCAGTTAAGCCTGAAAATGTGCTTAAGAGATTAAACAAGGAAAACTGAGCTGGTCTGGTAGCTGGCCCCTTTCCATGTGTCGGAGAGTTGTCACTGCTCCAAATGCAACGAGATGACTTAGGATTTGCTGTGGTTCATCCTGCACACAAGACAGACAAGGTGCAGAAGTTTCCGTGTTCAGCCAGGCTTTGCACAGCTTTTTCATACAGTCACCAAGGCACTGACTGGTTCATCCAAGGGAAATATGTGTGCCAGGGAGTGATATGGTGCTTGGAATTGGAAAACTGCTGCTGGCAGAGCCAAACAGGCAGCGTGCAGTTTGTGCCGGGCTCCCAGAGAGGTTTGCAGAGCGATGGCTGCAGCCCTTGTGGGGCCAGAGCTGTTTTTCACCTGTGTGCACTCACCAGGAGGGGACCAGTCCCGTCCTCCCAACATGGGAAATTTCCCACATTATTCAAATTCATAATTTCTTAACACAATGGCGCTTTCTGAGGGACTGTGCCCTTTGTCAAGGCTGAAACCTAGGGCTTGTTTGCTTCACAAAACGAGAGGTTTGGATCCACCACCAAACTGCATATGTGCATACATCTCTCCTCTGTTCAAGATTGTGTATTTGTGCAGTTGTATATATGTTTTTACATGTTCATTCATGAAAATAAACTGTGAGGAAGCCTTTGAAGTTTCTCTGTATGCAAAACTAAAAGCAGATGGAAAATTGCTCTTGATTTTATATATATAAATACAATTGAGTCACAGTATATGTATCATTTTTCTTCTAAAAGGGAAGCCCAACACTCAGCTTCCCTATGTACTTGTGGAGCCAAAATTTTGGGTCATTAGAGGGTTGTCTGCTCCCATGTCAGGTGCCTAAAGACATGTCAAAGCTGTCTAATTTCCATATATTACATCTAATCTCTTATTCCCTGTACAGCATTTTTAGGCACCGCAGTATTAAGACACCTGGAGTCACTAGTCACTGGTTAGATGCCCCGATTTCACACACCTGAAACTCTTAAGCAGCCGGGGAATCTGCATAGCACTGGAGAGGAGCTGAGCACTTAAACATCTTAAATTCTTATTCTAAAAATCCAGTCTGTTTTTTAGGCTGATGTTTCCAAGGATGTCTTCCAGAGCTCTCTGCCTCATCCCCAGGGGATGTCTGCACTACCTTCTAATGGAAGAGCCAAGGGAGCAGGGAGCAAGCAAGTTAATTTAGTGTAAGCCATATCACAAGCCTGCTCATCCCTGCAAAGCTGAGGGCAGGCAGGTGAAAATCTGTAGGTGAAAAGCTGAGGGACCTGCAGGACAAAGAATTCCATGTGGGCAGGCCCAGGCAGGTCAAGGAGGAAGGCGAGGAAGACACGGTCAAGAGGCCCTAGAGACTGAAAACCTAACAATAATTAACTCACAGGTTCTCCTTGGAGGCTCACAACTTCATATTCAAAAGATTGCCCTACTTTCTGCTCTCAGATGATTTTTGCTTTGCAGCGCAACTTCATTACTTGCTTTTCACCAACGGGACTCTCTCCTTCCCAGGTGCCAGCTTCAGGAGGCAGGCATTCTCCTTGCTCTTACACAAGCTAGAGAGCTGACACTAAGTCCTTTTTTAGGTAATTTTGTCCATTTAAAAACCAAAATTTCAAATATTTATGAGGAAAAGGCCGGCCTAGAAGAAATGATTTACCAGGCAAAGGGGAAAGGTGAACAAGACAATTAGAGGGACAATTTAATGGCTGTGCTAAGAGCAGAGGGTTTGTTCTTCTGAAATTAAGCCTTGAATTTTATTCTCCATTAATAATGGAAAATTTGAGCGATAAATCAAACAATATTAGTGGTGTGGAACAGAGATAACACAAGAATAAGCAGTAATAACTATGCCTTTCTCTTGCAAAGCTGGCCTCTTTAGTGTTTTGCAAAAGGAGGAATGCTACCTGTGACTATGGAAATGTGCAGAGCTTTGTGAATAGTTGATTTTTACTTCTGATCCTGCTGTGTCCAATAGCATTCATCAATTGCACATGGTGCATGTTGCTCCCCTGAACACCAGACCAAAATAAATAAGAAAACTGATCATAAAAGGACACTTTAATAAAACAAATGCACAAGCTTCAGTCCTTAAGACAATTCAACACAGGCTGGTCTGTTATTGATGGATAAATCTGAGTTTTTAGGAAAACACATACAGTAATTAAAATATCAACTTTTATCTTATAAATATTAGATAATATTTGAAACAGATCATCTCTGCCAGATAGCAAATTTGTTCTAATAATACCATTCATCTGAGAAAGACTGTGCAACCGTTTGTTCCTGTGTACTGCACTGAATAAAATCCACAACCTGCTTATTTTAGTCTGGTTATCAATTATTTTGTATAAGGACACTCTTTAAATAAGAGATTCAAAAATCTTTATGGAATTCCATTTTAAAAGTTCAATCTTTTTTTTAATCATAAGTGAATATTAGGGAAGACACCATGCTGTTCTCCTCAGTTCATGTTGTTTTCCTGTCATATGGCATCCAAAACAAAGTGAGATTCAGAAGTACCCTGGAGAGATCAAAATCAGAGCACACATTGGTTAGAAAATAACTCAGTGCAAATTATTGGCTTGTACAGGCATTGCACCACCCCTCTACACATCTTCAGTTCTGTCTTGGGTGGACTTTGGATCCATCTTTGTGTCCAGCTCTGACTCTGGACCTGGATCCATTTCCTATTGCCTGTACCTTTTGTGTGGACCTGGTGCACCTCTTGACTCCTCTGGGGATGCTGATGGACCCATGGAGCTCTGCCCATCACGTTCACACCTGTAGGACTGCACCCCATCACTGCCCAGGCTGGGGTCACCCTCGTGCCCCAGCTTGTCCTCCCTCAGGGAGAAGCTGTCTCTTGCTGCCCTGGACAATGTTTTGTCACTTCAGCATACTCAATTCCCTCCTTCCAGCACCCCTAGAAATATGTTGCCAGAATTATCCCTATCCTTTCCACCTCTCCCATTCTCCAGCCTGCACTGGCTTCCATGGCAGGTACATGCCTGAAGGTTCTTTTGGTGTGCTGGGACGTGCATCTTGTGTTCCTGACAAGAACAAGGATCTATAGTGAAGGAGGGAAAATCCGTGATCTCCCTTCAGAGAATCCAGGTATCTATTCCAAATCCAAGTGTAGCATTCTGCTGCTGAGTCTTCACAGAGAAATAGCTTCAGAAAATTTAGCTTTGTGCCTTCTTCACATCCTCTAAAAAAGGAAACACTGGATTTGGAAGATGGTTAATTAAAAAATCAAAGGGGAATTCCTCTTGATTGGATGGGGCTGGCTGGCTGGCTGAGGATATCCAAGGTAAAGTGTTCTCCACCAGAGCTAAGGCATTTCCTACACAACATCCCTATCCCTCAAGTGGAGCTGTTCCCAAATTACTTCTGAGACCTCATAGGCCCTGGCTCAACAAACCTTTGCACTGAGAGGGAGCTGAAGCCTTCAGTACCCCAGGGTGACCTGCAAAAACAGGTATTGAGTTCTCAGCATGCCAGGCCTTCCAGATCCTCCTGTGGGAACAGCAGCTTTCTCAAGTAGAGGTAAAAAGCAAATGCAAAAGGCAGAGCATAGCAGAAAGCATGTTTCCCAACACTCACACAAGCAAAGCTCACAGAAGAAAGCTGGAGAGGTTAAGTACACTATTAAGCTGCTGAAATATAGCCAGAAAATGCTGCAGCTTCATTTTACTTGCCCTGTTTGAGTGTTGGACAGGTTTTGCAGTCAACACAGACACTTAAGACATGGTGAGCTGATTCAACAGCAAGCAAAATGAGTGAGCTTCCCAAGGATACGCTTCCCCCAGAGTCACAGCCTTGTGCCAGCTGCAGTGTCCCTCATGGGCTGATTTACCTCACTGAAATGTAAGAACAGTGTCAGAAAGAAGGTTCAGGTCACAGAAGAGCTACATGAACTTCCACACTGTCGTTGTTCCCTACCTGGGAGAATCTGGGAAGAAGAGAAAGAAAGAGAGAAATGCTGAGAGCCACTCCTGTCACCACACCTTTTGTCATCAGCTGGATGGCCCATGGCCATGCACATCTGCTGTGCAATTATTGCCGTGCAGTGAGGCCAGCATATACTGCTGGAAAAGCTCTGTGTCATAAAATTGTTCATTAAGTCCCAGCAAAAGGTGGCTGCATAAATCAGGCTATCAGTGCACTTTCCTTGGGAAGTGGAAAGAAGTCTGGACTGTGCCAAAATCCATAGAAATCCAAGATCTCTCCCAGCTATTACCACTGGCTTGTACGGGAAAGGCTTAAATCCTCCCTGAGTGCAGAAGAGGAGAGAAGGAGCTGGAGTGGGTCCAGCTGAGGACACTTGGCTCCCAGCACAAGGCCTCCATTTCCCCAGTGGAAATCTTCCCTGATCCTCTTCTGCTCAGCTCTGTTTACCTTGCTCCCCTCCCCACAGGGCTTCCACCCACACAGGGCAGAAGGAGAAAGAAAATGGGATGGATTCTGCCAAAAACTGCACAGTTGCAAAGCCCAGAGGAGCTCTGAATTTGCAGAAAACACAGATTCTCTCTAAAGCAAATTGCAGCCTTGCAGTGCTCACACGGGCAGCTTAGAAAGGTGTGAGGGGTGAGAAATCAGCAAAAGGCATTAGATCTATCTGAACAAGATTCCAGATGGGTTGTTTTTAATTACAGACTCTGTGTTTTAGCTTCTGTTCTATCCCTCTTTCAGAGAGGCTGGCAGTGTTTTGATAACATGAGCCTGCTGAGTCACCTAAGAGACACACCAAGGCAAGACCAAAGGTCTGGGATTTGGGTGCTCTCTGCGCTGTGCTGAGTCCTGTGGCCTGCCTGGCTCTCCCACCCCTCACCTCTGCTCTCTGTCCTGTGTTTCTCTCCACTTGCTCTGCGCTGTTTCTCTCCAACAAGGGTCTCAGCTTCAAGAGCTCTTCTCTCCTGTTCAAGCATTTATGTGAGGGTTCCACAGCACTCAGATCTGCCAATGCAATTGCTGCTTTCACAGCCATCTTCTGTCTTGATGGTCATTGCCTTTCCCCTACAAAAATCTTCATGTCTGAGTTGAAAAGAAAAAAGCATCCATAAAAAGGCAAGTGTCTCAGTTCAACTCCCATCTCTGCTGGAGTCAAAGGGAAATTCGCCAATGACTTGAACAACACCTGGAGAAAACAATTCCTTTATCTGTGCTCTAATGCTCTTCTGCTGCCCTTCTGCTCAGTAAGAGACTCCACAGCTCCCACACAGCACACAAAGTCACTATTACTTATACTCTAACACAAGACAGTCCCACCAGAGTCTTTTCCATTGCCTCAGATGGCCTTAGTGTGTGCTAAAACACATGTAATGTGAACATCTGTTGCAGTATCAAACAAAGACAGTAAGATTTTGGGGGGTTAAAAAAAAAAAGGAACTGTAGGAAGCAACATCCTTGAGCTAGGTAGGATGAGGAACGTGGGCAGGCTGGCACATGGGCCGCATTGCAGAAGGTGAATGTTCTGCCTCAGACCACACAAACAGACACAGCACTGAGAACACAGCTCCAGCCTCCCACACAGCCCTCACTGCACTGGGAAAGGACAAACTCCCAGGATGGCAGCTTGGGAAAAAGAAACAAGGAGAACCCAGGACAAAATGGCTTACAGAACACTTTGGCCACCCCCGTGTTTCAGTCATCCTCACTCATGCTGTACACAAGGAGGTGGTTACATGAAGCATGAGATGATGAACATGTTACTGTCTGCAGGGCCAAATCTGAAACTGCAGTCCGAGACAAATTGCAGGCAACACTCACTGACTGAAAAGCTGCTTTCAAGCCTTTTTTTCATTGTTAGTGCAGAGAACCCACCAGTGATCCAATCTACAAATATATATTTCAAAAAAGTAAAGAAGTGGCTTACAGACATTGCTTGCCTGTTATTTCAGGCTTAAAAGACAAGCAAAACCTTCAGAAAATATACATGGTTATTTCAGAAATAACATCAGAATTCAGTAACACAGTAATTATTTATTGTTTTTATTCCTGGCTGCTTGTAACACTTTCAAAGCCATGGAAACAGCAATAATCTACCTCTCTACTTTGACCATTTCAATATGTAGTGGTGTTAGATTTTGGCTGGCTATAAATATGTGCACAAACGTATACAGGCACCAGGTGTGTAACACACCTGGATGTGAATATGCTATTTATGTCAAACCCTTTCAGGGTATAAAAACATGAGGGGCGACTATTAGAGCTTGGTTATGGAGGATTTCCACATGGCATTTACCCCTGGGTCAGAGCAAAATCCCAGGCTTGCAGCCAGTGGACCAACACTATCTCTGCCTTGGCACAATTTCACGCTAGCCCTGTTCAGAACATTATTCCCAAACCCACCTCCAGAGCTCAGGACCTTCCTTTTAATTTGGCATGCATTTGGTCTCAGGTAAATACAGTTTATCAGAGGGGTTATGCCAGCACCACCCGCTCAGCCTGTGTGCACACCCACACTCACCTGTGGCAGATAAAGGTGTCACCTCTCACTACAGAAATGCTGTACACTACCTACACACAGTAAGACCCTGCTTTCAGCCAGTACAGATTTTGCTAAATCTTAACTAAAGGAGTTAAAATTTCTCATGTGGGTGTTCCCTTTAGCTGAATTTCACTATCCTCACCTCGGGGACGTGGTGGGGAGCAGAAAAAAGGGATTTTTTAACTCATGTTAAAAAAATCCCAAGGTTATCCTTGCTTGGAAGATTATATCTGGGGGCAGGAACTTGGTGGTGGTGGCTGGAGGACAGAAGTTTAACCAAGGACATGCTTCCCACACCCCCACTAGATTAAAAAACCCTGCCCACATTTAGCCAAGTTTATGCTCAGAAGAGGTTTATGCTTCTAGAGGCCCTTGCTCAATCTTCAGGGACCACTGTCCTCACAGGGGCCAAACCAGCCATGCTGGCTGTACTGTGAGTGGATACCTGAGCTGAAAGCATGGACACTGCCTCTCCACTCTCTCAGCTGCATTTTTACAAGTAAATTAAACAGCACCAAGGCCTGTTGCACAGTCTATAATGTTTAATTATTAGCATGCTCCCTGGCACAGCTTTGGCTTGTCCTAGGGAGTACTCTGAGAGACTGTGTCTGGGCAGGGTTCAGAGAGCAGCACTTGCCAAGGGCTGTTCCCAATAGGCAGAAAGGATAAAGCCATCCTGTTATGGGAGGAAGAGAGTTTAGCTGTATGGACGTGAGCCAGGCTGTGCCACTTGCTCTTAGTGCCAGCAAATGGGCTCTGGCCCAGTTTAATTACAATGAAGACATATAATCAGGGACTCCTCTGTCAGGCATTGGCACTGAGGAAGGAGGAAAAATCAAACAGCGGAAAGGGAAGAGCTCAGTCCACTGGAGGGGAAGGGATGGCAGCAGGAGAGGGTAATTTTAGAGTTCCAGTTTGGGGTAGGAAAAAATGAGAGTGGGAGCTGGTGCAAGGGAGAAGACAGGAATGGATGGGGAGAGATGAAGAGGTCAGGAAGAAGGATTTGGATGTGGATGGGAAATGCTTTACTTTGAGAAGGAGTTTTGTAAGTAACAAAACGAGGTTGTTCAAAAATAAAGAATGAAATGAGAGAAAAAAGTATGAGGAATAGATGAGATTGTGGAAACTGGAAAAGGTTAACCCAGGAGAATGGGACAAAAAGAATCAATCAGGCCTTTGGGCAGGCAGAGGCTACAAAGCCCTTTGAGAGAACAAGGAGAACTTCTGTCCACCAGCATTCACAGCCCACCTGGTCCTAAAAAGGAGTTCAGGCTTTATCAGGGGTTTTCATGTGTTGCTTACACATTTCTGTATCTTTATCTTTGGCTTTCACCTGTGTCACATCTCATTCTTTCAGGAGCAATTTAATCTTCCAATCTCAGCAACCTCATGGTCAGACAGATGAAATGTCAGAAACTGTTTGGGTAACCCACCCCATGTGTATCCCTGAGTGAAAAAGTGGAGCAGCAATTTCCATCAATAACTCCCTGCGGAGATTTGGAAAGGCTCCGTGTTCCCTTAAAGGTATCCTTGAAGAATCATTTTAATTAACCGTTTACCTGCTGCACATTGCCTGAGGCTTTCAGCAGCTGACATTGCAGTCACTTTATCTTCAGCCTGACACTCCTCACACGAGCAGTCTAGGTAGGATGCACTTGCAGTCTTTGATTTCTGTCAAGAGAAGTACAAGCCACTCTGGGGTAAAAATCCATACTGGGAATCACCTGACCCACCTGAAATCCGAGACACAAGTGAAGACCTCAGAGTTCCTTCTCACTGCTTCTGCAACATAAATATTTCTTTTTACTTTTTTTTCCCTTTATAACTGAATATTTTACTGACCCTGCAAAAAAGAGAAATCCTCTTACCATGATCAGAAATGAACAAAAAAAGCAGAAAGCTCCCACTGCTATTGTGCTTGGAATATAACAGTCAAGGTTAGCACATAATAGCTAAACAATATGCATTTGAAAGCCGTCAAGAGAATAGTGCTTTGTTCTAATGAAAAGGATTGAAATGTTTTCTACTGTCTGCCTTGACACTTCATGTTACAGTACTTGGAATTACTTCAGTCAGGGAAGCTGTCACATCACTCATAAAGTGCCTGTGGAGCAGCAACACGGCAGCACCGAGCTGGTGCAGTGCACCCACAAAGGGGATCATTTTTATCCTCCTTCCTTGCCAGAATCACATTTGCTCAGGGACCTCCAGAGGAAAGCGGATTTCTGGTAGGTTGGGTTGGGTTTTTTTCTTTTTTGACTGCTTTTCTGGCACCATACCAGTGTGTCCTGTGGGCCAAGGCACAATGTTCAGCAATTCCATGGAAGGAGCTGCAGGGTGAGAGTTTGATGAGAGGCTGCTCAGGCACAGCACTGTCCATTTTGAGCCTGCCCACATGTTTTTAGCCAGTCCCATTTATTTCAAGATATAAACCACAGGATGGAAGTTCTGATCCTGACCATATCAGGCACACAGAGGACAAACAATTCCAGCTACAGGCTATGCCTGGATTATTATCAGGCAGGTGTCTTAAGAATGGGCTAAATAAGGAACTTTCCTAACTGGGGTAAGCCTACTGTTGTAGAGGGAGGAGGTGTGTGATGAAGCTGGATGAGATGCTGTTGGGTTTTGGAAATATTTAAGCATAGAGTCAGGAAGCAATTACTCTTTCAGGTGTTAACCAGTTCCAGAAGGACATTCTGACTTGTGGAAACAGCCCTGAGCAAAAACCCACTTGGTTTGGAGGGTAATTAATGAGATCAGTAATTAAAGGAGCACTGAAGTCATTCCTGCTGCCCTCCTCCCCCATCAGTAAAGGACAGCCACAGCCATTCTCAGAAGATTAATTCATCCACAGTACTGGCATAAAATTGTGTAATGGAAAAGCATAAAAGCACAGCCCTGTGGACCAAAAAGAAAAACAAGAGGGCAATAACAAAAAAAAAATCCCAGTAATCTGCTCTTCTGCAGTGAGATTCAGTTTCAATTTCACTAATGTTTCAATAATGCACAGGTAGAGCTGCAGCCTAGCATTTAGCATTGCCAAGGAACCTAGTGGGCATCCCTCTAATCACTAAAAATTTCCCAATTCTTTGTGACAGGAATGTCTTTGGTAACTGTGGTCCCTGGTCCCTCTTCAGTCACCTGCCACCATCACAGGCAGTTGCTCCTCGCTCCTGGGCTGAAGATCAGATCCAGATCAGCCTCAGGCACAGAAGCAGGAGAGAGGCAGAACTTGGTTACCTCAGCTCAGAGCTGCAGTCCTCAAAAAACCTTTGCGGATGCTACTTCTCCTTGGATGTGACCAACATGGCCTTTGCCTCTCTTCAGGAAGCTGAAACAGCCACCTGCACACCTCAGGAGAGTTTTTGAGTGATGCTCAAGGTACTTTCAAGTGAAGTCCCCAGACCCCAGTAAGGCAGGGCAGCCCTGGGCACACAGAAGTGCTGCTGCAGGTATTTAATCAGATATTGAACCCAGACACTCTCAGGGTTAGGCAGCAGCAGATTCACATTACGATTTTGGCTATAAGACCTAATTTTACCTCTGCTCTTTGGGTGCTCAAATCTTCCTCTGGAATGAGCCTCAATCTAAACACACACTTGCCAGGAGCAAAGCATCTGTCCTATTTTCATTTCTACCTGGGAACCATCGACACCCTCTCGCTATCTAGCCTGGAACTAATCAGCCCCACATGTCTGTGCTATGCAGCAGTAATTACCCTCAGCCTCAAGGCAGGGGTTTCACGCCTGAGCCCCGTGTAAGTCAACAGGAAAACCTCTGCATCTACCAACAACAGATGTGTTCACTACTGGCTAGTGGGCCAGTGCTCCAGGGAGATCCTGGTAGCCAAAGGAGAACCACGGTTACACGGTCATTAAACTGTTCCATTAAATGGTTCCTTACTGAGCTCAGCTCTCTCATGTGCTTCCACCCGACCCTCTGCATGTCCCCTGACCATCTGAATGCTATTTCCAGTGCCTCCCTGTGTTGACTTTAGGTGTTTTCCCACCAAACAAACCAGCATTAATATCCTGAAGAGTTGACAGGGAGGTCTGTCAGGGGGCAGTAACTTAACTTCCTTCTCCTAAACAGAACAGCCTTTGGGGCCAGGCAGCCTGTGACAACAGGGGGAAAAATGAATCCAGGGTGTGCTCCTTTTTGAGCAGAAATGCAGAATTAAGAGTTAGGCATCAAGGTCTCCTTTGCTCGTCCAGGAAAATAAAACCTTACCACCCCAGCTCAAGGAAAGAATAAAATATTTTTCTCTTTTTTGATGCAGAAGACAAAGCTGGTGTTAATGACCCAAATGTGCTCATGGTAATATTCTAAACGATCTTTCTTTAATTTAGAAGATTTAAATGGTTAATTAAGGGGTTATATTCATAGTGCCAGAGTGTATCAGGCAAAAATTTTATTGCAGGTAATTAAGAGCTCAGTCTTTTTGAAAACAATACAGGTGTATTGCAAGCATATTTCCCAACGCAATGAACATTATTCCTATTTTTAATTAGGTAAGATATGACGATCAAGGGGCAATCTTTAAAAAACAGTACAGAGCACATTGCTCTTCATCCTTCACCAGAATAAGACTTGTCTTGTGACAAACGCCAACATATTCCAATACCTTTTAGTTCAAAGCAGAGGAAGGAATTAACTTGCAAATGTTTCTGAGAGCAGGAATTCTGGAACAATTAAACCCAGGAATCTCCATCCATTTTGCTATCAAAAATAATTAATGATTAGTTATTAAATACAGTAATAACAACAAATAACAATGAAAACAGTGGGGGAAAATCCAACCAGTTTTTATACAAGAAAAATACTATTAGAAAAATAAACAGATTTTTTTGTTTGTTTTAATTATGTCACTTGTTTTAAGGTGTCAGAGTTCACAGGCAACTTCTGGATTTTGACGAAATTGCCATTTTCTTGACCACATGGTATTTCAGAGGACGCTGTTTGTCAGGAGAAAGTTCTGGGTTCACTTCCCACCTCTGCTCTTCTACAGACTGCTTATACCAACTCAGGCAAATCATTTGGCACCTCCAAGCCCTGCTTTTGATCTCAGTAGTCAGGGTAATATTTATTTTCTCCCATCCTTGCCTAGTTTGGTTAGCTTGCCTGCTCTTTGAAGAAAGACCTGCCTTTTCCTCCTTTAAATAGCACCTCCCAAGAGGACAAAGAGGAATAGCTGCATCTTGCTTGTACGTGGGAATAATGAATGACACTCTCCAGGACGTGCTTGCAGTCACCTTCAGCTCTTTGCTGAAGGGGTCTGGTGCTGTGGCAGTAACTTCACCCATTGTGAAGCTGCGCACACCTCACCCCCCAGCCCCAATCTCTTTCCTGCTTCAATAAAGCAGTTGTGACAAATGGTGCCTTGCTAGCAAAACTAGAGAGGCAAAATGAGAAATAATGGGTGTAGGAAGCAGCAGGGAGCACAGGAACTGCAGTCAGAATGGAAGCACAGCGCTGGACACCAAGGGCAGAGGGAACTCGTGGCCCTTTTGGGTGTTATTGGCTGTCATGGTTGAGTAGCCACTAAGCACCAGGAGCAAGGACCTAGAGCAGTTGTAGGGATGGACAGATGCACAGACACTGCTCCTGCTTTTGAATATCCAGGACATCAAATGTGAAAGTGGGAGACCATTTCATCACACCATCTTGCAGGTCAAATAAACCCAACTGAAATCCATAATAACTCTCCTGCTGCATCAAGCACAGGGGAGGGTGATGTGGCTCTCACCAAGGCAGCCAACAGCTGTAACCACCACAGGCTTCAAAAGGATGGCACTTCTGTGACTCATTTTTCAGCATTAGCTCTTTCCTTTAATGGAAAGATGAGTTAAACTTGGCTTCTTGGGAGCAGGGAAGCAGCAAGATAGAAAAAAATCTCCCCTGTGCCTCAGAGTCACAGCAGGGCAAGACATAAAGTCATATCTTTCACCACCTCTTCCTCCAAAAAGTGTGACATTTTTGGAGGAAAAATGCCACAACTCAAGCAGAACAATTCATCACCATTTACCTCCCCAAAACTTGAAAATCACTGTTTGAGCAGAAAGACACTTTTCAGGCAGGGGCAGGGTTGGATAGGCAAATACATACAACAAGGTGGAGGGCAGTGGGATGCAGGAGGCTCCTTCCCATCGGCCACCAGTTTGTCTGCACGTCCTGGGCCTTCCTTACATCTACCTTCAGACACCAAACTTGTCACGTCCCAGAACAGCCTCCTGAGCCAAAGCAGGCTGAGATGGCATCCAAATCCACAGCATGCTGAAATGCTTACAGGTATCCCCAGTGGACTCGTCTGTTCAAGGCCAAAAATAGCCATTGTGGCAGGAGCTTAATTCACTGTGACTGTCCAAAAAGGGGTTCTCCACCTCAAGAGGCAGCCAAGTATTGCCAGTGAGATACTTCCTGGTCACGGCTTAAAGGAAGAGATGTTAAGTGCAGGTGAGCCTCTGGCATCCAGACCAGAGCTACACTAAAAAGTGAGCCAAGTGCTGTTCAAAATTGAGCTAAAACATTCAAAAACTTTGTGACCTGTCCAGGACCAGGAAAAAAAGTATCCTGAAGTATTGCAGGTATCAGGACTAGGCAATGGCTAAAACACTTATCCAGACCTTTCCAAGACTCAAAGATTTTTACATCTGTTATTGGCCAACCACTTGGCACCTGGTCTCTGTTTTAATGATCTGGATGTTGTTACAAACCATTCCACTAGATTTATGAAGCAACAGAGTATATATTTGGGAAAGCAAAGTTTAAGGAACTAGAATCCTCCCACCCAATATGACTGAGTACCCAGACACAACTCTCATTGCAAGCAGCTCCTTTCCCCAGTTACCAGAGAACCAACCTTTCCACCAGACTGGCCAGTACTTATTAAGGGATCACTCAAGAAGAAGCTTGCTTGCCAAGGGAAATTGACTTCATCAGGAAAAAAAAAATCTTAGCACTTCATAGAGCAATGCCAGCACACGCCACGGCTCTGTTGGACTGGAGAGGAGCAAACAAGCTGCCAAATGGGGTCAGTCAAAGCCCCATCCTGACTGGTGCCCTGTGCTGGTAAAGGCACAATAAAGGACACTCTCACACCTGCTAGGTTCATTAGAAAGAGGGAAAAGGAGAGACTTTATTTACATTTATCATACTTTATAGGGTTCTCAATTTCACCAGGGATTGGAGGACATGTCACTTCCTCCTCAATCCCACTGGAGAAAAAGGATGCTCATCAAACTTTCTCTTATCACAAAAGGAATGAAAAACAGAAAAGACGGTTAACTGAACATTGACTATTGTTTACATGAAACTGTGCGAAAATTCTCTGACTCCAAGGTTAGATCAGAAGGTTTAGCAAACAACAGGACAACAGTGCCCTGGTTTGGGCAGTGAGTAGGGAAGGAGAAAAGAAGGGGCCATGCGGAGGGTGAGCATCCCCAGGCACGTGCTGGGTTCATTCCCAAGTGGGAAGTTGCAACCAGACCATCAGGTTTAATAATTGACAGTGGGACAATCAAAAATAGTTTTAGCTTTCAAGCATAATAAATTGACCAACGTTTACAGAGTCCAACCCTCCCTCCTTTCAACATTCAACCAGTGTAAATTCATACACTTCAACAGAGGTGCATTTGTGTTGGGTTTAGTTTAAGCTGGCGTGGCGTAATTAACCAGCCCCTCAATCAACAGCTCTTGAAATTTGTCCCACCCTCCTGACCTCCCTCACCCTTTCATAGACCACAGCAGAGATTTTCTAACATGCCCTTCCTGAAAGCTGTCCATCAAACTTGTCTTATTCATTTTCCCCACACAGCTGAACTTTGCTTTTCTGTGGATACTTGCACACTAATTTCAAGACCCTAGATCAGGGATCAAAAGAGCATTGAGGCAAAGGAAGCCAAAAAAAAAAAAGTGTTGAATTGTGAGGTTTTTTTGATCATTCAAACGCTCATGAATTGTCAGAAAGCTGGACAGGTAATACCTTTTCTAAACAGAGTCTTTAATTTGGAAAAAATACTAAAAGCTCAGCATTTCACTCCTCCACTGAGATATGCCTCTGGCTACCCTTTTATTTTTCATGCCGTGTTTTCTGAAATGTTACATTCAAGAGAATACATTGCCTTCAAATCGTGTACACATGCATGTTTATTAAGTCATTACCATAGCCTTAAGTCCATAAAATCACTGTGGACTGCAATACCACATGTGCATCCAGCAATTAGATGAATAAATTAAGCCTGAAAATTTTCTGCTTGAGGAAGGGAACAAGTTATACTCTGAAAGTTGAAATAACACTTCAGAATAGAGGAATCATTTTGTATTTAAAAGGCTGCTACCTGGCTAGTGATCAGAAAAAAAAAACACCACCTAATCATGCTGATGAATACCAATAACTTTAAATTTCTAAAGAAAAAAGGAAGGAAAAAAGAGTAGAAAACAAGGATTTGGCAGAGCACACAGTTCCAAAGTGCATTACTCCGTCAGTGTCATTTTCTATGCGGCAGTGTTCTTTCAATTATTTCTTCCCCTCTCTTCCTCTCTGCAAAGAAAATTGGCAGAAAAAGTTGCCTGCAGGATCAGAGAGGGGTATTTTTATCAACCTACAAATAGATTAAAAATTCTTTATCTGAAATGCAGCAGAGGACTGGCCTAAATTAAATCCCATCTCCCTCTCCTTCTGAGCTGTGAAGGAGTACCACACAAATGGCATCTCGCTTAATTTTTATTATTTTTTAATTTCTGTTGGGTTTAGTTTACACTTGCACAACTTACTTACACAAAAAGGGCAAGTGAGGTGCAGAGAGTTACACAGCAAATGTCCCAAAGGGGATGCCAGATGAGGGATGTTTGCTGAAACATCTGGTCAGTCCATCACCTGAGGACACAGGAGTAGGTCAATCCCAAAGCTCTGAAGGGCAACTTCTAACCAGTGCATCAGTAGCCACGACATCAGCTTTTAACTCTTGCTGCAGTGCCCTCTTTATCTCCACAGAGACTGTTGATATGGCAGAGCATTTGCAGAACCTGGGCTTGCATGAATTTTTAATGGTATTAATAATCAGTGTTTGCAGTGTTTCCCTGCAGTGTGAGTACCAGGGAGCCTTTCTGGGTCACAGAACTGCCCTCTGTCACCGTGCCCAGCACTGCTGACACAACCACCGGGTGCCAACTGTACCCACACACGTGCACTGGCTTCACTCTGCCCATTTGATGTGAGTCTCTCCCAACTGCACAGCCCCAGGTGTTTGGTGTTGCAACACACGAGGACAGTAAACAAAGTTGTGAAAGAGAGGCAGGAAATAACAGGACCTGAGAAGCTGGCATCATGGTCTGACTTGTTCCTTACCTGTGAGCAAACCACCTGGCTTGTACAGGAAGGGTAATAAACATTTGGGCCTCTTCCCTTTCAACCCTGTTAAAGGACACTACCACCAAAAATGAGGTTGAGTGAAGAATCAGCAGACGTCCACTCCAGGATATTTTTGGGTAGTTGTTCCAATTTCTGCACTGCTGGCTTCTCTGGCTCCGTCTCATGTCAGAGTGTACAGGAGCAAAGAGCTATTAACTTCCCTCAGCAGCGATTGCTGTGCACAGAGTCCTGGGCAGAGACTTTTTATTTAATTTTCATACATCATTTACAGCTTGCTGCACCCATTCCAGAAAGTCAGCACCAATCTCCCTAAGTTAACATGGAATAAACAGGAAAGGAGATAGAATTCTTCTGCTGTTATTTAAAAGTCTTGTCATGTCTAGGCACATTTGGTGTTGCCACTGATTTCATTTTCAATATACTTCACTGATATAACGAAGTCATTTCCTTGAGAATACACAGGGGAGTGCTGGACAGCATTAATGTAGAAAAAAACAAACATAACCAATTTGGTTGTAACAAACCTATATTCTGCATTGCTTTTTGTTTGTTGTTGGGTATTTTTTCCTCACATTTTATATTAACATGATAGGCCAGATTCTGATTTTCAGCACTGCTGTAAACCCATCCAAGGAGCAAAGAGAATTTCTGTGGATTTGCAAGCGTAACACAGATAAGGATAAGGCCCTGAAGCTTGTCTTGAAATAGCTTATGCAGCCCCTCCTGCTTATTAGTCAATTAGGACTGCTAAAAAATTACATGAAAAGTGCTCTAGAGAGATCCAAGAGTTCTTCTGCACCTAAGTTCAGCAATCATTATGTCTGTGTCCTTTAATCTTTTATCCACACTGCTGCTGTTACGCACACTATGAAGAGAAGTATAATAATAACTCCTTTGCAGCCTCCAAAGGCTGTAAGGAGGATTAATTAGTTAATGTTTACACAGTACAGGGGCCAGGCTCTGTGCTGATTTATGCTTGATGCATGTCAGCAGGGGTGGATTAAGGTGGGAGCCAACGAAGATCTGAACCTCTTGCAAAGAACACACCAGGCTCAATGTTACCTATTTGCCCACGGTTTAATTTTTGTCCTTTTTTTTAAGATGGCTTTCCAGTGCTGACAAGGCTTCTTACCTATCCGGGGAGCTCTGCACCTCTGCAGATGGCTGTGGGCAGCCAGCCTGGCAGTGGTCTTTAGGGAACATCTCAGGTCACAGAGATGCAGTCATGATAAGCAGCTCTCCAGAACAACGAGTGGTGGCACAGAGCCCTGACTCCACGAATGAGGGGATAAGCAGACTTTCCTTTAAAACAAAGGCAGGCTACAGAAAAACAGTTATTTAAGGAAAAAACTGATTTGCTAGTTCTTCTAGATCTCTGCTTTCCACAGATACTTCAGTGACACAGGTGAAGTGATGGTGTATACTCTTAGAGTGAAGCAAAATAAGCAAAAATTAGTCTAATCTGGATTTTCAGTTCTAAAATTCTTCTAGGCAGTGATTGCAAGCCACTGCATGGGAGCATATGGCACTATTACTTGATCCTCTTACCAAGGGCAACATTAATGACTTTCCTCTAACCCAGCAGTGTACACTGTTGAATGGCTAAAAGGATGTTCCAGTAAACAAAATGCGCAAAAGCCAGGGCCTATACTGTTATCCCTCTCCCCTTTGCCCTTTGAATCCAGGCCAGGAACATCTCATGTGTCATATGAAAGGATTGCTCTAGTGAGAGCACAGTGACAGTCACACTGATACCAGCTGCATCAGTGAGCACTGCTGTGCAGAGCTTGATTTAGTGCCTGCCTATTCTGGGAATCATGAGGAAAGGAAAAAATGCAGTACAACTGCCCCTTGCAAACTTGGTCCCTGTGTAGTTTTCCAGGAGGTGCATCCCATAATTTTCCAAAATAATTCAAGAATGATATTTGGATGGGCTTTCATGTGAAACAGGCCAGACTAAATCCTGTGACTGAACAGGGAGCCTGGATGCCTTATACAGCCATCTGAATTAGATGCCCCAAACCAGAGACAGTAAATAGCCCTTGTCAATTAATGGGCCTGATGAAACCAGACTGTCTTACAGTGCCACATAATGCTCCTGACTGGCAAAGTAAAAGCATCAGGTCCAGAAATCCTGACAGTTCCCAAACTTCAGAATGTATAAAGCAATAACACATCACGGAAAAGGGGAACAGCAGGAAAAAACCCTCTGTATTTAAAACTACCACAGCTTACACAGCACCTTTTGTCAGGACCAGCTCTCAGGATCTCTGGTTATGTGAGAGTCGTGCAAGGGAGAAGGGGAGAGAGGACTCTTTGCCTTGCTGAAGTTAATAGCTAACTGAATTCAGTGGAGCTCAATTCCTCTCTCCTGTGTGCTCCTGGGAATACCACATTCATTCAGTGCCTTGTACTTGGTCCTACTGCCCTCTGCTACACAAAGTATTACTGCATTCCCAGGCAGAATTTTCTCTTTTTTTTTTTTGCTTCAGTCATGGGCCCATAAAAACCATTTCAATTGATAGAATTTTTAATTGCAGGAATAGAGAAATAGATCTGCCATCAATGTTAATATTCTTTGATAAGTGGCTGTCTAGAAATCACTTCAAAGTAACGAAGAGACATTGAAGTAATTTCCATTGAGAACAGTGCTTGATAGACAGACACATGAGCAGGTAAATAGAACCCCAAGTTAGCAGGATGGCACATACATATTTATATATAAATTCATGCTGATGCAAAAGGGCTCTTTCAGCCGATACAGCGAGATGCAGAATATTTTAGTGAGTCACTCTATTAACCAGGCTCAGAAGCCACTAAATGAGGCAGGAACTGGGAGGCCACATGAAGACAGCAAGCTCCTGGTGGCCCTCTCACAGAAAAAAATTGAGGGAGTGCTTCATGAAGTTGCAAGTACAAATGAAAGGAGACAATACCTATGACAAAGAGTCAGAACAAGGGTGGGACAGAGCCAGGAAGGCAGCTGGAAGTGCTGAAGAAAACAAGTAGGATTCTAGTCCTAGCTTTGAGGACACTCTGAATCCATCAGCCATGGGCTGACATACACTGAAGGTGAGGAAGAGAAAAAGGTTTTTAAAAAGAATGTGTTAATGAAAAATAGGAACTCTAGGAGGTGGGGGAGTAGGAAGGTATTCAAAAGAATTTTTAAATGCATTGGTGAATTTTAAAAAATTAGCAACTTTTGATGAGCTTTAATTTGAGATGCTCCAAAAGTAGACTAATGTAGGCATAGTGATCAAAGATTTTTAGGGACAAAAGCTCTAAAAAAAAATCCTCAGGAAGAAGAAAGGTTGGAAAATATCCAAAGGGGATTATCTCATGAGAGACATGGTAAGAACACTGCTTCTTTATTTTTCTGTTTCTATTGAACCCATAGTAAACTGTTGATTTTCAAAGCAACCACAAAAAATCAATCGTCAGAATGATGTGCATATGACCAGTCTGGAAACATCCAAGTGGGAGTTCCCCAGTATGATCCGTGCAGTTTGAAAAAGGATCATTCATAGCAGCACGACGGTGGTGTCTGGGGGCCTGGCTATGATCTCTTTGTTCTAAGCTCTGAACAAACAGTGCAGAGTTTGCCCGAGGAACTAATGACCTTAACAGACAAGACAAAAGCTGGAGAAGGAAACAATCCAGGAAAGACAGACTATTCTCCCCACATGTGCCAAGACAGATCCATGTCTCTGTGTAAGCAAGAGCCACTTACCAAAAGCAGGGTGGAGGATCCCAGTCCTTTGAACACAATCCCATTGTTTGAGCAACACCAAAGTTCATACAACTGCACACTGCTGGTTACCTTTGGCTTGCAGGTCATAAGTCAAAACTTAGACCTCCTATAGAAGGCTGCGGAATTTAAAAAACCTGTGCTTTTTACTGTAAGGAGGCTGAATGCAGCATATGTGAAAGATTAAAGGAACATCAGGCAGCTGTTAAAGGTTTGCATGATATGAACTCAGCTTTGGCAGCATTTTCTCCTAACAGAGAGGTAAGACAGAGCAGGATAAACATTGGTAGCAGAGTCCAGTGGTCTCAGTGGACTCACAGGATTTCTGATGCCTAAGAACACTGTGACACAGGTATGCAATACATGAGGCCATTAACTTGGTCATAATTATTACTCAGTCACATTTTCTTAATTGTTTGGCCTCACCTGCCTTTATTCCTTAGAAGACCTGGAGCAGAATTCTGTGTTTCCCTGGCATTTCGCTCGGTGACATGCTGCCTACCAGAGCATGGAGAAAGCACTGAGATCATTTCCAGTTGAAAAGGTGACTGGAAATTAAGCAGAAATGGCAAGCACAAACCACACAGAACTGAGCATGACCAAGGCCTGTACCAATATCTAAAGAGAGGAAAATCAAATATAAATTGCTAATAATCACAGAATCATAGAATGGTTTTGGTTGAAAGGGACCTTAAAGATCATCTAGTTCCAAACCCCTGCTGGACTAGGTTGCTCAGAGCCCCATCCAAAGTGGTCTTGAACACTTCCAGGGATGGGGCACCCACGTCTCTGGGTAACCTGTTCAAGTGCCTCACTATTCTGTAATCGTCCTATGTTATCCGTAGTCATGAACTAGGAATCATTCTGGAGTCATTATATTCTCAGTATGCTGCGTTCCTTTGCTTGTCACTGTATGTGGGGTTATAGAAGCATTCCTACACACTAGAAGCCCATCTTGTGCCAAAAAATGGCCAAAGACAGATGTCCAGGTCAGGACATAAGTCAGAAAGTCTGTGGTGATACTTCCTCAGGATAAACACCTTGCCTACACAGGCTTTCTGAGTCAGAGGTACTGGCAGATGTCTTCACTAAATTTTTTTCTTCCATTTATCTGCCTAGGGCTGGTTTGCTTTTTTGTTTGTTTGTTTTGAACCTGATAAAACAGGCACAGCAACCTGTGGCAAGAAGAAGTTTCACAGAACTACACACCATAAGGAGAAACATTTTTTTCTGCTTCCTTTGAACTAACCATCTGCCAGGTTTTCCTCATACCCCCTTATAGTCCCTTATCTAGGGGACTACAGTGACCAATCCCTGCTTATTTACAATTTTTATGGCATCCCAGCTGCCAGTATAGATACCGCCAATTATCTCCAGCTTGAAGCCTGTTATCTCAGTCAGCTGTTCTCTGACAGAAGCTCTTCCATCTTACATTCGTGCTGCCCATCTCTGAACCTTTTCCATGTATTCTATATCCTTTAGGAGATGGGATGTACCAGAAATGCATACAGCATTAAAGAATTACAGAATGACATAAAAACACTCCCTGTTGTGTTCTCTGTTCCTCTCTAGATTTTTTAGCATTTTATTTACTTCTTTATCAATATCACAGATGATGCGCCATGCCATTAAGGAATAAGATTTGAGGAAAATAAATATGGTTTCATGGACACAGAAGCTACTACTGGCAGTATGGCCCAGACAGTCTTAGATGTAATTGCCAACAAATTAATTCACCAAAGAGCACTGAACCCCTGATGCTATTTTAGGCTTCATTTTGGTAAATAGCAAGCGCATTACAGAAGAAGCGATCAAAGAAAATAACCTTTGACTGAGAGATCACAAGTTGATTCAGCTTAAATTAAATGAAGGGGTAAACAAAAATAGGTCTGTAATTAAGGTTCTACATTTCGAATGGGCAAAATCTGAGAAATTAAGGGGACTAATTAGTGAGTTCAGTTGGATTAAAGAGTTGAAAAGCATGAATGTGGGAAAGGCCTGCGATTCCTTTCAGCCAAAAGTACAGAAACTACCTCCAGCACATATCCCAAGCCAGGGAAAAATAAAGCTTGTTAAATTACTGTAAATGTAAGTGAATGAATAAACTACCTCAACAAAGTGTAATAGCAATCAACGAAGGGCCAACAAAGAATGGAAAAAAGACAATCTGCAAAGAGAACAGTACTTTAGAGGCCAAGAAGCTTGAGACTAAAATGCCAAAACTCGAACAGAGTGAGACCTTGCAAAGGATACAGACATAAATAGAAATGGACTGTTCAGCCCTCTGAATAAAATAAACAGTGTGAAAAGGAGCAGAGCAGACAGGCAACATCTGGAACACTTAATGGTTCCAGCTGCAAAATTAGATGGTTATTTTACACATACCTATTTTTCAGCAAAGATAATAGTGATAAAGAATAGTAAGATGGCTGACAATTGCAAAAGTATGGCCAGGACCACATCTGAGGGAGAAGCTAAGCTCAAAAAGCCTAATGCCTTGAAAAGCATCTCCCTTTTCTTGGTGTTGCAGTCCACAGTGACCCAGCACACCCAAACAGAGTAGATGGGAGGGTTTGGAGAAAGGGAAAAGGAAAGGAAAGGGAATGGGAAATGAGATTCATGAGGTGAGCCAAGACAAGAGGTTAAAATTAACTTCTTGTAATGTGCTATTGAATTATCCCCAGGTGCCAGAAACTCCAGAAACAGTGAAGGCCACAGTGGCATGATGGGAATTTTCATTCCCAAAACTTGTGTTTTGCTCCTCTGGGAACAGGCTATCTTCTCCAAAAACTACCTTCTCTTCTTTCCTTAATATGGGAGAACTGCAAATTTGAAAAATCTACAAAATACTCTTGAGAGGCAGCAGGAGTGGGCTAATGAGAGTGTTCTCCTATATAAATATTGGCTATAGGAAAGTCTCAGTAAGGCTTGGAATAAATGGGACGACCTTTCCATTTGGGAGAGTTCAAAATACGAGTCGCACCAACAGGGAAAACTCAACAGAAAAGCTTTTAGGAAATTTCTCACTGCTGAATGTTTAGGTTAATACCGTTCTAAATTAGTGCAAAATAAAGTAATTTTGGTTCTGCTTGTGTTCTATAGTCCACCAGAGCTACTAAGTGAGACAATAACTCATTTAGAGAATTATTTAGCTATCATCTGGGAAACACATCACTGTCATTTGCCAGGGCATACATGGCTTGCAAGATATTAATCAGGTATCCACTGGAGAAGAAAACAGTGATACTTTTACAATAGAGTGCAATTTCAAGGGTGGTTAATAAGTGAATAAATAAAACAGCTATCAATACGAGTAAGTGCATTTTTGTATCTGTAGCCCTCCATTAAAAGATCCACACAGCCCTTTCATCATACTGAATTAATGTTAAAATATCTTCCTGACCTCAGCTGCATTCTGCAGCTTTCCACACTACACCGTGGTTTTCAAACAGCCTCCCAGTGAAGCATTTCCTTGCCTTTCCTTACTGCACTCACAAACCCAGCATGTGCAACATCTGTCCTACCAAATGACCCACTCGTGGAGTCCAAGCCCTGCCCAGCATCTGCTCTGAAAGATTTGCTGAAATCAGCAGCAGCAGAAAGGCCGAAGCCCTTTGAAGAATCCTGGTCTCAGTCACACTGCAGAGCATCAGCCACAGCCATATTTCTGTCCCAGGTTTTCAGGAAGCATCAGTCATGCTCTGCCCACGTTTTGCAGATGGTCTGTGCTTAGAAACACATGGCATTTATTGTGCATATACAGACCATCTGCCCAGTGTACAGACCCAAGGCCCATGGCTCCTGGAAATGCTGGACACATCACACGTGCTCCAGAGCAAATCTGGGCGTGTGCAGAAAACGCATCTGAAATTCTTATGCTGCTTGAACAGTCTCTGAAATCCTGCACAGAGGTAATGAATAGCTTAACTTAAAATACTGTAGGACAAGAAAGTATATGTCCTCAGCATACAATAGCTCGAAAAGTGCATTTTCACAGGATATGAAGGATCTTACAGTGCTGCCTGCTCTGTTGTGAGTAGAACACCAGGTAAAGTATCCCAGTGGAAGGGAACCAGGACCTCTCCAGCCTCCAGAATGGGCCTGAACCCTCTAATCAAACAGTTAGCACAAGGAATCTCAGCCTGAAAAGCCAGAAAGGTTGGATGGGAGTTGTGATAAACTGCTTTTGTGAGAAAAACTTGGCAGCTCCAGAAAAGTGCCTTGAGATTTCAGGAACACAACCTTATTTCTTCCCAGCCATACTCATTCCCTTTAAAGACAACTGGGGTGACTGTCTCACATTTCCTTGGACTGATCTCTGCATAAGGAGGTAAAGAAGATCAGACACAGTTTCCCCTGTGGTCAAACTCCCTGGTCATGCCTTTCCACAGCTCTTTCACAAATTTGTTGCAAAACAGATGCTGGGTGAGGGATGTATGATCAGAGGATGGTACCCGCTGACCAGTCAGCCTTACAAAAGCTGGTAAAGCTCAGAAGAAGGCTCAGCTTCTCTGGTGTCCCTCTAAGTCAGTGTGGTCAAACCTTCTGGGATAGTGAAACATCCCTACAATAATTTTTAGCAGTGATGCTGTCACTTACAGAAATGTAAGGATTTTCTTCCTTTTTGTCTAGGTAATCCCAAATGCTTCTGCCACATTGAGGCAAAAGACATCACTGGACCTATTGTGAGGGAAAAAAGTTGCACAGGGTCTGCTCCAGCCTTGGGAAGATGCACAAACCTCTCAAGGATTACATACGCACATGAAAATTGCTGCTCTGTGCAGAAGGGCACCCACATGGTATTATGTGTTCCCTAATAGAAAGGAAGCTAAATAGTATAGTTGGCACCTGGATTTTTTAGGCAGTCCTGCCCTGGGGCTCTTCTCTGAATCATCTGATCACGTATCACCTCTGCTGCAGCTCGCTGGGTGGAGAGGAAGAGTGATGATAGCATATGTCTTCTCCAAAGGTTACACCTGCCAGCCTGAAAGGCCTCCTGAAGATGCAGTAGCAGCTAGAGGTTACTCAGCTGCTCACCACCCCTCACTTTCTCTTCTCCACATAAAGGGCAGCCGAGCAATTACTGAAGGAAAAGAAGGAGCAGCCTATGCCTGCACACGTGAGGTTCCTATTACAGGAACATAAATCCTGAGTCAATGGCATTAAAATGCATCCTGAAAAACACCAACTTTGACAAAGCTTGCTTTATTAGCACTATTTAATCACAGGAAGGAACCTGGGTGCTGACCAGACTGGGAAAACCCATATGGTGCCACCAGTAGCTAAATCACACCTTGGACCCACAGAGAGATCCTATGATCCTGCTGTGCCCAGCAGGAGACAGCCACATGTGCCTTCAGGTAGGAGCCTGTCACCCTCCCCAGACACCTTTGGGGCAGAGAAGAGGTGGAAATCAGCTGGATGGGGGGTGCCGGAGCCAGGAGTCTGTTGTGAAGTGTCTGACAAGGCAGCATGGCAGCTTTGTTGGAGGAAGACACTGAGGGAAAGCATCATATCCCAGTGGCTGTGTGTACACTCACCAGCCAAATGAGGGGTCTCTGGACACCTGGTGCAAATAAGAAAAGCCACCAGGTCTTGTGAAATCATAAAGATAAAGGGGTGAGGTCAACTCAGTCTGAGCTGTGCAGTGAGGCATCACAGCGCAACCCTTGGTCTCACTGAGGAGGTGGAAAGCGAGGGTGGCAGCGGCGCCTGCTCGCCAGCTGGGACAGTGAGAGAAGCTGCAAAGGTGAGCCTGAGAGGAAAATGACTCACAGGTTTGATGCATCAGACAAATGGGAAGCATAAATAACCACAAACACCCAGATGCTCAGAGCTGGGCAGCCACAGGAGATAGCCAGATTAGAAAATCCAAGTAAATGTGTGTGGGAGTGGATATGAGATCAGAGAGGCAGGGTCAGGCAAGTTCAAAAACAAGCTCTGGAAGTCTTTAGCATTCTATTGAGCTTGATCAGGAGGAAAGGAAGCCTTTGAAAGTGGTGAAGGGACAGGGGGATATAATACCATAGCCTGCGTGCAGAGAATAGCATGGCTTTGGCATAATGAAAATCACTGTGCACCATTCTTCTCTCACTTAGCCTCGTTTAAACCATGAATAATGACATGGCAAACTACAACAGGTTAAAACGGGTGGGAGTGAGAGAAGAATCACATCCTTTTTGTTTGGAGAGAGAGGCCCGCAGGGAAAAAAAAGATGCAATAGAAGGAGATTTACAGTTGTCAAGAGGGAAAGCTCTCAGGGATGGCATGAACAGGAGTTGCACAGGCAAGTGACAAGGCACAGTCTGGAAGAGGAAGCAGAGAAGTCTGCAGGTGTGGAAAGAAGGTTAATCAAAAACTAGGGGCAAGCAAAATCTGATGTAGTTTCAGTTAGAGAGACAGCTTTGCCATGTGCCCCAAATCCCAGAACATCCTTTTCTATCTAGAAATGTGAACCCGGGACTGGCTGTGTGCACACATGGGTTCATGGCAGCTTCTTCAGAAGGCTTGGGAAGGGAGACCAGTGCATCCACCACCTCCTTTTCTGGTAGCTGAATTACATGAAAAGGACAGCTAAAAATAAACCCAAAACCACCCATTACTTTGCCATGAAGTTGACTGTTCTGGTCACCACATGACAGCAATGCAGCTCTGGATGCAGCAGGGCAGGCTGAGTGGGAGAGGTGGGGGGATCCTATTGATGGCTTTGGAATGTTGTCCCCACATGAGAAAAGATTCATCAATTGAGAGCCCATCATCAAGCAAAGAAAAGTCTCCAGAGATGCTGTCATTTTAGATGGAGCTTGCAGGGCAAGAGGTTACGAGAGATGTCTTTCAATTGCTAACAATTGCTTCATTTGTCATGAGGAAAAGAAAAAATTAGTTTGAGACTCCATAAAAAAAATAGTTTGGGGATGATAATTTTGTGCTGACAATCTTCTGATGCAAAGCAGAATTTCTAATGGAGAATGAATATAAAATATCCTTGGGGATTGTAAGTGAACCTCAGAGCTTTAAACTGGTCAGGGTACAGAGTCTTGCTGTTTGTCATATTATACATTTATATCTATCCTGCTACCACCGTCCTATCAAACTGAAATGGAAACACGGCCTAGTCATGCTGTTTCTGCAAGAGAGGCAGGCTTCTGTTTATTTCTCATTTAGGAAAAAAATGACATTGATAGCAAGCAAGAGATTAGTGCGTGTTCCTGGATAAGAAGAATAGCACTGGTGGAAAATATCCCCTATTCCCAAATGATAGGGATGAGTATATCTAATTAAAAAATAATCTTTTATTGTCTGCCAACTCAATCTAAGTTTCAATATACAAACCAGCAATTACAGGAAGTAGATAATCAGTTATGCATTTTAAAGACTTTCTGCTGAATTACGTGTCCTTTAATTACATGTACATTTTCTAAAACAAAAATTGGATTTCTTGGAAGTGAAGGAGAAGAAGTAACCAGACTAGGAATGGATTTACTCTATTCCTGTATATCTATGGCCAACAGAAACAATTTGGAGTAATAAAAGCTAAGCATCCTATTTTAAATCAAGTGTCACAAATACCTCTAAGAAGTACCTTTCATTGCCCTGAGGCACCTCATGTCTTCTTGTTATCCTTCCAGTTTTTGAAGCATGAGCATCGGTGAATTTTAAGCAACAAAACCAAATGCTGAAAACTTTAAAGGTGTTGCTGGCACGTGTGTGTGTGTGTGTAACAGAGGCTTTAGTTGGATACATATTTTTCTGTCACATATACATGGTTAATACACAACACTTGTTGCAGAGGTTTCTGTTCAGTGGTGTGTGTTTTTCAAAGTACATTAAGTATGCCAAACCTGCAGGTAATAAAACACAGGGTGAGAATGTCAGGTTTAAAATATTCAAGAATGTGAGCTGAAGCAGGCATCCCTCTTACCACAAGCAAGGCTCAGGAGTGAATGTCACTTTGGCAGCACAGGTTTTTGCCACCACCACCACTCTAGTTCTCATTACAGCTCACTCCAGTGTTGGTCAGAAGGGAAGCTGGGCTGGCTGTGTGCTGGCTTTCTGACACACCAGGCCTTCAGAGTATAAAGGGGCAAAAGGAAAAATGTGATGGCGCCCTTACAAATTGGGCAATTTGCTGATTACCTGCTGCTGGTACATATGGTTATTTCTTAAGAAGTGCTGCTGAGTATTGTTTGATGCCCCAAGTCTTCTCTGTGCTGTCTGCCCTGTCTCACAATTCCCCTTCATAAAGCTTGTGCCTCTCTTCTATAGATCAGATTCTCCAACAGTGACAGGCATCACTACAGCTTCCTCCAAACAGATTTTTGCTGCAGGCACTGGCTCTTCCTCTAAGGGTGCCACTCCCTGGCACTGATCAGCTATAAATCTAGCAGTAACTTATACAGGCTTAAACATTAAATTTGTTCTTCTGGGTTTTTAGAATTCTGGGTGGCTTTTTGGTTGCAGGGCCTTTTTTTTAGGCAAAATAACTCATATACGTGCAAGCACTTCTGGCTCTGCTTGCATCAGGTCACCAGCAAGCTCAGCAAATGTGTTGCCCTTCTGCAGTGTTCAGCACTGAACATGTTTCTGCTCTCCAGGACAGGATGTGAACTGCAGAGGGTAGGTCTCTCTCAGTGGCCATCTTCTGGCAGCATTCTGGGATGAGAAAGTCAAAAAGGTGACAAGGTTTTGGAGAATTGCTGTGGTACAGGATCTGTGGATGTGACATTCCCAGCAGAAGGTGGGGGCAGGATGCAAGCTTCAGGCCAGCAACATGCTAATGCTGATTTATGGCTCCAGAAGGAGGAGAGGAATCTGGTTGCTTCACATCCAAATCTTCCACCTTTTAGCAATCATACCTACTCAGCTGTGAGTAGGTGCCAAAAAAAATTTCAAAATCACTTCTTTTGAATTGCAGGGCAAGGAACTACCAACTTCTGTGGAAATGTCACACCTCTAAGCAGAATTATGTTCATCACATATTGCTGGAGGAAAAATTGTCACCAGCATCCCGCTACACTTGTGTCCACCCCACTCAAGTGTGAGATATCAGATTGGCACCAGCTCATTTATCCTGCCTAATTGGATACAATTATTGACTTCCTGCAATTTAGTGTTTTATTGGGATTTTGTTTTGCAGAGGGATTTGGATTTGGCAGACTGTAGCTAGTAATGCTGCTATGTTTTGGTTCTCCTGGACAGCTGCTAAGTGGCAGTGCATTACAGATCTTTGTGCAGCCTTTTCTTCAAAAGTGCAGAAATTCAAAGGACCTGCCTGCAAAGGACTCTATTTTCAGCTGTTGCTGGTGCATCTTGTTTAATAGGAAGGGGCATTAGTGTTTGGCCTTTATTTATCTTTCATTAAGACATTGGGCGTTCAAGTTATTACCCAGATGTATTTTAATATACATAACTCTCATTCTCCGAGGCCAGCATCTATCCTTTGATGGACACTTCTCTTCTTAGCATCTCAGAAGACACTAACTATAGCACCATTTTCCTTTGAAGTCAGCCTATGCACCACATTCCAAGTATAGCTACAACAATCACTTTAATGTGCCAAACAGCACTTTAAACCGTACCTTGTCAGATTTTACTCCTCCAGCTTCTAAAATCAGTCACTTTTACCTTCTTGCAATTTATTTTCTGTGGGAGAGATTTTCCCCAAAAGAGACAGGACTTATTAATGAAAATCTGCCAAGTCCCCTTTCCCAAGCACTCTCCCTTTTCTCCAAGGCTTCCCCCTTTACCCCCAGTCATGCACTATCATTGCAATTAACCAGGCACATCACAGGTGTAAAAAGGACATTCCAGTTCAAAGAGGAGTTTTTGGTGATGAACACAGCAGTGTCCAAGCAGCCTCCAGCTGTTGTTGCAGCTCAGCAATGCTCGTCCCAGCCTGGATAGTGTCCTGCAGAAACTTTAACAGATCCTCCTCCATTATCTCCCCTTGTATTAGGACTCTAAACTGCCTCCAAAAATCAAATAATTTTCTCTTCCTGGGCAACTATCACATATTTCATCCACTAGCAGAAAGAAATAATTTTAAAATGAGCAACACACACTTTTTTCAGTATTCAGCTCAGAAGAGGACATTTAATTCTTGTCCATGCAATTCCTTCCTCTGTCCCCTTCATGAGGAGAAGTTGGGTACACTCCAAACAGATGCCTGAGCACAGGCCTTTGCATCAGCACTGAAGAAAGCTGCTGGGGTCTCTGGCATTGTCAGGTACCAGCACAGCCAGCTCTATGGATCTGGAGGAAATGCAGACACTGAAATTTTAAATGAGAATGGGAAGAAACTGTATTTTCAGCACATCATAAAAGCAATCTAACATACACATATTTCTTGAGCGATAACTAGTTAAAATGCAGTTTACAAAGAACATGTTTCCTCTAATGCCATATAAATAAGTTATTTGGTCATATTCTCTGGCCTCAGCTTTACAAGAGGTCAAGGTAAAGAACATAATAGTCCCCAGTGGCTGTGAAAATCCGTGAGTATATGGTCATTTGCAGTTTTCAACATTCTCTGAAAAATTTATTCCAGCCTCTGCTTTACATCTAGATAACATGACTGATTATGAGTGAAAAAGGTCTTCAATGGACAGAGTAATCAATAGAGTAGTTGATGCAAAGGGGTTTTCTCTGAGTAACAAGATACATCTCTCACAAAGGAGACAAGAGCATGGCTGCTTTTCCCCAGGGTTCCTGAATTAATTAATGTGTTCTTATTACAGTGATGAAGATGATGATGGTGTACAGTAAAGTTGTGTAATTATCAGGACAAAGAGTGAGAAGAAAATGCATTTTATCAGACATCAGGAATTGCCTTTTAGGACTGAACTGCTGTTTCTGGTCTGCAGTAGTGATGTGCTGAAGTGAGGCACAAATTCCCGGTGTCTGTCTCCTGGTAGAAAGGAAAACCTACAGGAGCTACAGCTGGCAGCAGTGCTGGGTTTGTTCTCCAGCCATTCTCATGTCCTGGCAACCAGCCAGGATGTCACCTTCTGCTTGCCCCTAGTCTCCATAGGGGCAAAACACTGATGACAAAGAGTATTTCCTCCCCTTCTGTCCCCCATGGTGTCTCAGTCTTACCTGAATTCTCTGTGTAATGATGCAGAATCACCTACAAGAGTCACACTGGTTGTTTATAGCAGCTTTAACTTTCCATCCCGTGCTAGGACTCTGACATAATTGATCAAAATGTAGGGAGAGGACTGTCCTCAACATAACCCTAGCTGGAATTATGTATATTTTCACTGCTCACCTGGGCTTTTAAAATCTTTAACGCTTGCAAGTCTTAATTACCGTTTCCACTTGTTTCTATCATGGTTGTGGTTTTCCCTCTCAGTCCAATGGGCCCAGGTCTCTGTTCCTCATCTTTGGCCAGTATAGAAGTGATCACAAGGTTGTTCAAACAAGATAGGAAGTTTGCCTGTCCAAGGTTATTAGTTCACTCCCTTCTTGCCCTGCACTGGCCCAGCAAATCTGATGCAATTGTGTGTTCACCCTGGACTGAGCATTCTTTTGGTTTAAACTGCAAAGTCTTTGGTGCAGAAGCCACATGGCCCCATCCAGGAAGGATTTTAATCCTTCTGCCTGTAGATATTAGCCAAGAAACTCACATGACATCAAGGGGAAATGATACATCTACACCAAGATTCTATCACTGTCATCCAAAGTATTGTTTTTAGAGATAGGCCACTGGCCTAATATGACTGTGGTGACAAACCAGACTTGCAGTTCTGAGGTTACTTAAAGCACACTCTCCAGTTATGGTGGCTGCCAAATCATGAATAATTTACCACCTTATGTCAGAGTGCTTGGATCTGTGCACCATAATTGCAGATGATGTCAGCGCTGGGATTTGTCCTGAGAGGCTAAAAGCCACTGTGGAGCTATTGTCTCTTGTGGCATTTTTTCAGCTCCTAAAGCAACAAGTAACGCAGAAGTATAGGTCTGAAAAAGACAACCTGTAATTAATATCCCACATGCAGTTAAAATGCTGTGAGAGGGATGGAGAGCAGCTGATTTCCAGTCATGGAAGTTTGAGCTCAGCAGCAGCTAAGATCAGCTGTAGCAGGCAAAGGATTCCACTTCTGGTGACAAAAGCACCAGGTTTGAGTGACAAGAATTACAGGAATGGCAGGACTGTATGTCACTTTGACCAGTCACTGAGAATCTCTTCACCCAAGCAGCTCCCCACTTCTGATTTGGTAATCTGCCTGTGTGGTACAGGAACAGCAGGCACAGGGTCACATCAGGGTGAGGGGCACTGCAGGGTCCTGATTCCCTTTTCTGAAAAGGAGCCATTCCTAGAAATGCTGACAGCCAGAACACGCATACAGTGCTTTTCAATGCACAAGGAGGAAGGAGACAAATTCCCTGTATTCTTTTTCCTTTTTCTTTCAGAGTTCTGGTGTCAGATTATGATGCTAATACCAGAGCTAGGAGTAGAGAGAGAACAAGGTACTGGAGAGACAGAAGGAGGACACTCAGGCACAACTGGACTCAGCATGGGGATATCTACAGGCTCCCTGGCTGATCAAGGCATACAGGGAAAACATTCCTCCTTGCATCTAACATGCAACTGTCTTTATTTTGTCATTTTTTTGGTTTAATTCATTCTCTACTGGATTGCTTAACTTTATGATGTACCAATACACAGCACAGTAATATGAAGCTCAGTTAAAGCCTTTGACTTGAGCTTCTTTTTATCTTTCCCAAGGAATTACAAGGATGTTGCTACCCTGCGTGTTCTGACACGACAGATCTTCCCCAGAACTACAACACAGAACAACAGACTGAGTCATGCCCGAGAGTGCTCCCCACTGAAATTTCCCAGCAGGCTGGGCTGCCTGGCCTCACCTTCCAAGTCCATGACATTGCTAAAGAGCAGACTGGTGTGTGCTAATTTTTCAAGCTGCTCTCATGGAGCCAGGCATAGTCTGTGTGTGCCATGAAACACAGGGCTGGTTCAACCCAAGCTGGGGACACAAGGCTCAGCCTGGAGCTGGCATTTGTCACTAACCTGCAACTTGTTTGGATGGGTGAAGGCTTGGCTCATCACAGTTATTCATGGATATGCCTGTTGCCTCAAGCAACTTTCAGAGAAGTGACACAAAAAGGCTAACATTACAGCCAGAAGAGAAGAAATTTTTGACAGATCCCCAGAATGACCCATACCAGGTCTCTGGAAGAAATGAGGCTGGGACACAGATCACTCCAGAGCTCTGGGACAGAGTGTCAGTTCAGCAGGGATTTTATTCTAACACCACTTTTCTTCCTAGTGGAACTACTCTGGGCACAGACAGCTGGTTCCCATACAGCTTTAAATTTATGAGTAATCAAATAGCAGACCCTGTTAATTACCTGTCCCTATTCAAAGGAAAGTGCAGTTTAAAGGCTTCAGTTATGCTCCAGCAGCTGCATTAATGTCACAAGGCTTTATTGCAATGCAGGGGCTGGTGCTCTGGCCCTGCACTGAGTTCCTACGTGACACCTGTAAAGGGCTTGGAAAGAGCCAAGAGAAATACCAGGATGCGAAAAGGGGGGTGTCCTGATTTCAGCTAGGGCAGAGTTAATTTCTTGTCAGTAGCAGTTTCAGTGCTGTGTTTTGGAGTCAGAACAAGAATGGTGTTGATAACATACTGACATTTTGTTTTTTTGCTAAGTTGTGTTTATCTCAAGTCAAGGACTTTTCTTTTTTCCTTTCCCATGCTCTGCCAGTGAGGAGTTCCCAAAAGAAACTGAGAGGAAGCATCGTTGAGACAGGTGACCTGAACTGACCAGAGGGATATTCCACACCACAGAACACCGTGCCCAGTACATAAACTGGGGGGAGCCACCCAGAGGGAGCCAATCTGGGTTCGGGAAGGGGGATCTGACACTGGCCAGTGGGTGGTGAGCAACTCTATTGTGTGTCACTTGTTTTTTCCCTTATTATTATCATTTACTATTGTTACTGTATTTTACTTTATTTTTGATTGTTAAACTGTTCTTATCTCAACATACATGTTTTACCTTGATTGTCCTCTCCGTTTCCCTGGGGTGGGGGAGAGGAAAGGGGGAGGTTGAGCAAGTAGCTGCATGGTGTTTCATCTCCAGCTAGGCTTAAAACCTCTACAGGGGAAGATATTTCTTTCACAGCTCTGAGCTTATTTTTCTTGACATGGGAGAAGATGGGGGCGTGCCAGGGTGTCCTGTGATGCAGTTATTCTGGACTACTAGCAGTGCAGGGAAGGAAGCCCTTTAAGGCAGAACTTAAAGCACTTTGGAGTCATTTGAACAAGAGGAACAGGGTAGGCCAAAGTCTCAGAGAGGGGAAGGAGTTGGGGCTAAAATTACCTGGTGCAAAAAAATGCAGCCGTGAATGAAGCCCAAGGAGCAAACCTCCTTTAGGAACCCTGGCCTTGGGCTCCTGAGAGACCAGAGGAGCAGAATTACCACAAGGAAGGCGTCCCCTGAAGGAGATGAATCCAACTCACCTGACAGAACAGAGCAGGAGGATCTGACAATACTCTGACCAAAGGACCTTCACAGAGACCTCCCTCTTACAGAGGTTTGCAAGGGAACAGTCACTCAGGAAAGAGCTTTGCTGTGTGCTCCCCCACAGTAACTGGGATCACAAACCACAGGTCATTCCTGTTACCACTGTTCACTCTCCAGTTGGGAACATGTCTCCCTAGGGTGGTTCTGTGGAAGGGTGAATGCTGTTGCAGCTCCTAGCTACATCCTAGAACTTCATTCTGTGGTGGGCACCATAAAAAGAGTTTTAATTTTAGGAATTCCCTGTGTGCGGTCAGGCTGAGAGTCAGCAAAGGGGCAAGAAAAGGGTGGTTGTTTGCTTATTTTCATTGAAAGCTTAATTTTCTGTGGAATTTTCTGTGGAATGTTCTGTTTTCCTGTGTTTTCTAATATGAAAAATTACTCTTCTCAAGGCAAAGTGTTGCTTTTTGTCAGAAATAGAAACCCTTAAAAAAAATCTCCTAAAAACAATAAAAAGAGGTGCTTTTTGACTGGCAAGAGCAACATTCAGCATTTTAAAGTGAAATATCTCAGAGTTTGGAAACATGAATAGCCCATCTCAAGCCACTGCTGTGCCCATGGAAATTGTAGTGTGGGCTCCTCAGATCCACAAAGGTGTCCTTAAACCAGGCTGTACTGTACCCTCCTACAGGCCTTGCAGCCTCCCATCAAGGAAAAGCACCCAGACATCAGGAAAAGGCCAAAGAACAGAGATCATGGCATGGTCTGAGGCAAAACTGTAACTCTCATAAGCCCCTACGTGAGAAGGCACTCATCACTGAGTTGCCAAAGTACAATTTTTGGCTTGGGCTGGCTCAACTCCAAATGAAATATTTTGGTTTTGTTTTTTGGGGGCACTTTGACTTTCAGGAAAAAAAAAATACTCCTAAAGTTTTCAATAGTCAATAGTATCCCATGGCAACCTTTCAAGAGAAAAATATTTTCATTTTCATTTACATTTTCATCATGATAAATAAACAGATATGTAGATAACAGATACACTGGCAACCGCTGTTCCCACACCTTGCAGGCCTCAGGGCAGGGCCTTGGGGACCACAGCTCCTTCCACTGAAAGAGAAGATCAGGTTCATGGCCACCTGTGGAATATGAGCTTACATAAGCCCATGGATCTGGTGGGACAAATCCCAAAGTCCTGAAGGAATTGGCTGATGAAGTTGCCAAGCCACTCTTTGTGATACTTGAAAAGTCTTGGCAGTCAGGCGAAGACCCTGGTGACCAGGAAAGGGGAAACATCATACTCATCTTAAAAAAAGGTAGAAAGGAAGACTCTGGGAACTACCGGCCTGTCAGCCTCACTTGTGTACCTGGGAACAGACCCTCCCTGAAGCTGTGCTAAGGCACATGGACAATAGAGGGGTGATTCAGGACAGCCAGCACGGCTTCACCAAGGGCATGTCCCACCAACCCAGTGGCCTTCTAGGATGGATCAGTGGACAAGGGAAGAGTTACAGATGTCATTTATTTGGACTTCTGTAAAGCCTTTGACCTGGTCCCACACAACACCTGTATCTCTAAATTGGAGAGATATGGATTAGATGGATGGACTGTTTGGTGGACAAGGAATTGGTCAGATGGTCACATTCAGAGAGTCATGGTCAACAGCTCAATGTCCACATGCACACCAGTGACAAGTGGTGACCCTCAGGGGTCCATACTGGGACCAGTACTGCTTAACACCTTCAACAGACATAAACAACGGGACTGAGCACACCCTCAGCATGTTTACAGATGACACCAAGCTGAGTGGTGCTGGTGACACACCTGAAGGACAGGATGCCATCCAGAGGAACCTAGACAAGCTTGAAAATTCCATGGGAATCTCATCAGGTTGAACAAGACCAAGTGCAAGGTGCTGCACCAGGACAGGGCAACTCCTGTATCAATCCAGGCTGGGGGATGGAGGGATTGAAAAGAGCCCTGCAGAGAGTGGCTTTGGGGTACTGGTGGATGAGAAGCTGGACATAGTCAGGAGTGTGTACTCACAGCCCAGAAAACCAACCTACCCTGGGCATCGTCAAAAGCGGCATGGGCAGGTTGAGGGAGGTGATTCTGCCCCTCTGCTCTGAGTCCCCACATGGGACACGACATCCTCAGTACAGGAAAGACTTAGACCTGCTGGAGCTGGTCGAGAGGAGGCCCAAAAAATTTATCAGAGGAATGGATCTCTTCTTCTGTAAGGAAAGGCTGAGAGAGGTGGGGTTGCTGAGCTTGGAGAAGAGAAGGCTCCAGGGACACCTTAATTCAGTCCTTTAATACTTAAAGCCACGTCAAGAACCATTCATGTCAGTGAGGACAGAGCAACTTAAACAATTTTTAACAGATATTGCTTTAGCTTTCCATGGGAAACCTTTGATGTGCCTCCACAGCTAACCCAGGCAGTCTAACCCAGTCCTTAACTACCTTTACATCAGGAAGTTTTTCCTAATGCCTTAATGAAATTTCCTTTTCTAATCTTTAAGCCCATTACGTCTTTTTCCATCCACTGTGGAGAACAGACTGCCTGTTCTCCTCTGCCCCTGCTTGTTGCACATCTGAAGATCACTAAATCACAGACCAGTCTTCTCTTCTCTGGACTAAGCATGCCCAAATTCTTTTCAGAGTCATGTTTTCAGGTTTTTGACCTACCTTGCTTCTGTTGACCCACATTTTTCATGGAGTGTAGTGTCCAAAAGCAGATATGATATCCCACCTGAGGCTTAAACTGGGCTTCGTAATGAAGAAGAATGTCTCACCTCTGTTAGTTTTCAAGTAAATTCTTGTTTCAGTCCCTAATGCTAGCCAAGATTATGATATTATCATTAATTCTTCATCCTTATAAGATAAATCCTAAAGAAATTGCAGAAGCTCAGATGGTGTGACCTTAATCAATGAAAATGTACTTTGTCTTTCTAACAGAGTAGGACAAGGTGGTTAAAACCTCTTAATATTCAAGACTTGACAGTCTGTTTATGTTCTGGGATTGGGATATTTTTCTTTGTCAATAAGATGAGCAAATTTACAGCTCGTGATACTCGAGGAGCCTGGAAAGCCTTTGGCACTTTTAATCGTCGAGATTTACTCTTAGAAGTAGAGTGGGTTTTTCAAACCATCTAAATATATCCTCTTAATTATTAGTCTGACTGTTACATGCCTCAGAATGTAATGGCTTAAATCCCCACATCTAATTAAAGCTGTGCATGGAGAGAAAGCCAGCGGACTAGGAGGGAGCAGTCTATCTTTGCAACAAATAACAAGTTGCTGTTTTCCCTATTTTTGAAACAAACAAAGTAGTCTTTTAAAGATGAAGTAGAGGAAAACAAGTGTGGTATGTACCAGTCCTACCACTCAGTGGTGAAACTAATTACAGAAGAAAGCAGAACCAGACAAGTAATACAGCACATTTGCAACCATGAGAAATAAGTGACAAACATTCCCTGTGATCAAACCAATAACTTAAAGCGCACTTTACAAATAATTCTTATTCATCTCTAATTCCGGAAGCCCTTCTTTTCCCCTCTTGTGCTAATTGTCTTATATCCAAGGCCTCTGGCCCCCTGCCAGATATTTGCTGTTCTCTGAAAGGCTTCTCTATTCTAGAAGATAAATGCCAGCCCAGCATGGAAATCATTTAGCAGCCAAAGAACTGATGGATTTCTAGTTTTGATTCACTGTACTTCAGGACCATTGTAGCTCTAAATGCTGTCTGTCTTTTTAGTAATAGGTGTTGTTTTTTTTAACACCACTGATGTTTGGTGGCAGTTTCAATAGAAGGGAATATCAAAAGAATTTTAAATAGAATATTCGAGCATGGAAGGGGGTTTTTTGCGACTTTGAAAATAAACACCGCTTTCAGATCAAAGTTCCCAAACAAGGGCTTGGCTGGAAGATTAAAATAAATGAACCCTGACTAAATAAATTAGGTGTTGGGATTTTTAAATGTCATCTGCAAAACTCAACACAGCACAGCATTGACTTCAAGCCTTCTAAGTTCAAGCATGTTATATATTCATGAAGCAATTCAGGAGGCAACCTGCCCCTGTCCGTTTTCTCTGGCCATATAGATGGAAATTGTCTTGCTGGATTTTTGCCTAGTCCAGGACAGCAGCGCAATCATGATCTGAAACTGTTCTTCAAAAACTGGTGGAGCGAGAACAAAGATTAACATTAGTTATCCACTCTCTTGAGCTCTCAGCTACATGCTGTTTCCATCACAGGATCTTTTGCCCACAGTCCATCACCCTCTGTTCATCAACCACCTCCCTCACGGAAAGAAGCACAAGACATTTAGGCCTCATCAAGTCACCCAGAGAAGGTGTCCTTTCCAGGAAAGTACCAGCTAGTCCCATGAAGTTAGCAAGTCCCATGTTGATAATGACTGATACAAAGAACTTGGGAAAGTCTCTCTCTGCTGGGAAATTGGAGTGTTTGGGAATTGAAACTCCCTTTTTCCTTCAATGCAGCATTAGCTGAACCTTATCCTGATAAAGTGATTTTTAAAAAATCAATACTGAATGTCCTTTCCCTCACTGGTCTCTGCCACAGCTTCCCTGCACACAGGGAAGCTCCAGCTCAGGGAACGAGCTGAGCTCTAGTTGCAAGCATCTGCCTGTGTATGTACTTTTGGGCTTTTTCCTCTATTATTTGAGCCTCTCTCCTGTACTGAGTGATAATGAACTCCCATTCACTGACTGTGTGCCGATGAGGACATCTTCACATCTCTCTGCAAACAGGCAGTTGTGCGCCATCAGCATTACATGTCATTATGATGCAGCTACAGTACTTCAGCCCTTTCCTGTACTTTGATCAGCAAAGATTAATTACCCTCGACTGAATTATTAGTGGTGATTAAACCTAACAGAAAATAAATGGGACTGCAATATTACTGGGTTATAATTTCACCAGTGTGGTCATTTGCAAGCAATTTCCTTATGCACAATTTTTTTCTTAATCATTATTCTCTAAGAGTTTTTCTATCATGTATTAATTAGGGGGAGACAGCCAGTACACAATGCCACATTGTACATTACATGACATATGCAAATCATATGCAAAGCCCCCATACAGCTCTATGTACAACGCTCAAGCTGACTTGGGCAAAACTTTAATTGAAGTCAGTGGAGGTTTGCTCATGGTGGAGTGTGATCTTTGTACATGCAGCTGTACATGAGCTTTGCATATGATTTGCATATGTCATGTCCTCTTGACCCAAGATTTGATCAGTTGGTTTACAGGGTCAACTTCCATTAAAACTACAACTTACAGTGATTTCCTGTGAATTCTGAATGTCATAAATACTAAATTAGGAACTTGCTGCAATCACAACAGAGTTAGGAGGGAGCATTACTTTGCTCTTCCTCAGAGACCTCATATGTCCTACAGACAATTCTCTCCTACATCACTCTGCTCACATCCTGCACAGGCAGAGACTGCAGAGGCAGACTCAGGAAGTGAGCAGGGGTATATGGCACCCTGAGCCCTGCCAGCCTCACCTCATTCCAAGGGTAGTTCAGCTCTCAGAGCATTATGAAATACAAGCCCCTGGCTTTCTCTTCAGCTCTTCTGTAGAACCAGGTATCCTCAGAGGTTTTGTTACCAGAAGAGCTCTGTACCACCTGGTATCTCAAGGCATCTAGAACGTACCCTCCACTATCAGGGACAGCATTTATTGTTAATTGTATTCATTTTTTCCCTCAAATTCATCAGTACTCCTGTAGCAAAAAAACCCCAAATAATTAAAAAATTACATTTTGCAACACCCTCCATCACTGCCCATGTCACCCCAAGAGGCCAATAAATTTTCCCTCCAGGCTTTTCACCCCAGGCTTTTCACTCCCCAGCCAGTAGTCCCTGGAAAGAGAAGGAATTGCTGGAACAAGTCTTCTTTTACATAATGACAGTCCACAATTTTGCAGTCTGAGCAAGTCTTGGTCTTGGCTTGAACCATAAGGTCACACATTAATTAGCCCAATCCCCTTCTTCAGTCAGAGTTTTTCTTGTTCACAACAGCTGTTTGCTCAAATGTTTTTGCTGCCTTATTCTGAAGCAATTCTGATGGCAGGCTGTGAGTGCTGTGGTGAGCACCATGGTTTCAAACTACTCTGTCGTAACTCAAGCCTGGAAGTGCCCTCTTTGCCTCTCAGAACACCACTTAATGGTCTCCCGCAGGCTGCACCATTACCTGTGAGGACAGAGCCCCTGCAGTGGTGTTGGCTCCAGAGCCAGAAATAACCAGCAAAAATTTTTTTCTCTGAGCAGAAAATCTCTGCTCTAAACCAGAAAACAACTTGCTTTTTATAAGAATGTAATAAGGTCAATAAGAGGCCTTCCAAGCCAATACTCCATCTCCTGCAGTGACCAGTAGTAAACACATAGGGAAGAGAGGGGCTTGGGGGTTTTGATTTTTTACTCTTCTTTGGCAGGAAAAGTAATTTTCAATACCTGAACTAATAGGAATATTTTTTTCATATTTCTGGCAAGGGCTGTACAACATCCAGTCAGTAGGAATTGCCTGGTTTGTCTGACTTCCAGAGCTGCAGAAAAAGCTTCTGCTCTATGACTTTGCTCAGCCTTTTGCTTTTCCATCACTGAGATCCCTCAGCTCCTGAGCCATCTCTCCCTTCTAGATAGCCATCCTGCAAAACAGGCATGCAGTCACAGCAGGCCTTGTTGTGAGGTTCTAAACCCCAGAGCCCAGCTATAAAATTTTGCCATATAACTCTTCAATTATTTGGGAAACCAGCTACAGGATCAGCTTTTCTTCAGTAAAATCCACACAACAGCCTTATAATTTTAGTGTCACAGGAAAGAACATGTTTTGTAAAACTGCAGGGGATGACGAGTGCCAAAAGGGAACCCTTCCATTTGATGGTCTAGTGTGTAAATCAGCCCTATATTTGTTAAAATGGTCAGATAAGTAATTTGTGACTCTGTCAGAGTGACAGATCCAAGGTTAAGTATAAATGTACACGTACACACACATGCACACTGCAGATCAAAAAGGCATCTGGCTGTCAAACATGAAAAAGAAAACAAAAGGTGTAATTGTCAGCTGTCTGCCTTGGACACCTGGAGCCACAGCTAATGCAATCATCTGAAAGGCACCTCCGAGCTCCTGCCATGGCTGTGGCTTTCACGCCAGGCAGAAACTTCTTCCAAAGGCAGCTAAAAGCCCACTGAGCTTGATTTGATTTCTCTACCCTCTCCTGAGACCTGTGACAAAGAGATCTGGGCAGCATGGCTTGGTTTCTTTTTTTTGGGGTTGTTTCTTTTTCTGCAGCTCAGAAGATTTTCAAATTAGTTTGGTCGCTGTTCCCCATTTGCTTTATCCATTAGATGTGCACATCTGTAGCTGACAGAGACGTGATTTTATACTGCAGCCTATCTTTTTTTTCTCCTTAACAATCCAGCTGAATTAGGAAAAACAAATAAATGCCAGTCTGTCTGCATCTCTGAGAAGCCGTCCCTGTCCTTGCCTCCTCCTCGGCACCCCTTTCAGCAGATGGTGCTTTGCCTGTGCGGACGGGCGTGTGCGCAGCCCCGGGTCCGCCCTTCCCGGAGCGAGTCCCTGCGGGTGCGGCTGCCCCTCCCTGCTCGGCAGCTCCCCGAGGAGCAGCAGCAGCCGCGGCCGCACCTTGCTGGGCACCGGGGCAGGCGGGAGCTGCTGCGGGGGCTGTGCCGGCCGAGGGAGGGAGATGCCAGCAGGCAGCGGCGCAGCTACAGAGCGCGCTGTAGGCTGGGCTGAGAGCGCGGACCTGCCTCTGCCAGCCTGACCTGCGCTCCCCGCGAACTAGTCCTGGGCTCAGGAGCGCTCTGAGCCCGCTGATCCCTCCAGATTATGCAGCAAATCCCCCTGCTGCTCTGCAGGGACAGCCAGGAAAGAGCTGTACTGCGCTTCGCCGAGTTTTTCTCCCTGCTGAGCTGGTGGCATCTCCCCGTCTGGAGCTGGCAGGGGACGTGCAGCAGCTCAGGGACAGCCTGTGACAGCCGCCACGCCGTCCCAGGGCTCAGTCCTCCCAGGAGCGGTCTCACAGGGGTCTTTGGCCTCACAGAGCGCACTGCTGTCACACTGCCCGAGGGCTGGGCAGCCTGGTCACCTCTCGCACTCAAGGAGGGCTCCACAGCCAGGACACATGCTGAAGGACACTCACCTCTCTGCTACGCAGTAGGGTTTTCATCCCGGGGACTTTCCTTGCCCTGTGAGAAAGCCTTAGAACCCTGCATCCTCCAGACATGTTGCTGCAATGTGCTTTCACTGTTAAAAATAACCTTTCTCCTTTTGCCTCAGGTATTAAATCTGGTGCTAGTAAAGAGGGTTTGAGAAGACAGTGCAAATCAGTTACATCAGAAATGCACTATATTCTAGCAAGAAAAAGACGGGTTATTTATTTTCAGCATCATTGTCCTGAATTCAGAGTTCAGTATCCCAAACCATCTATATGGTGTATTGCTTGCTCAGCTGGATTACACTGGCATAGCTCCTTTGAACTGATGGAGCAATGCACAAGCACAGCAAATGGGAGTCTGGATCTTAAAGCTAATACAGTAGAGGAAAAACCCTACCTGGCCCTCAAGTCACTGGAAGAAGAAAGGAAGAGCAGGTGCCAAGGGAAACGCTATTGCCTTGCAGGCAGAGGAAGCAGAGTGATTTCAAGTAGCTCTGGAAGCCCCAGTTGTTTTATTTTGCAGGGAGATTCCCATCCCATCTGCAGTGCCAGAACACATGCTGGGAATGTTTTAACTGGAACTGGCACATATGTCTTGAAGAAATGGCTAATTCCCACTGTATGTAAGAATCTATAGCCTCTCTGTGCCAGGGCTGTAAGAGAGAAAGACAACCTCATTCCAAAGAGGATGTTATTATCCCCCCAATATTATTATTCCTCAAATTCCATAATATTCAAGATATTATTATTCCTCCAAAGCCTTGTCAGCATGAAGCTGCTTGTAATCCAATCCCCGCCGTACGGCAGCAAAAGACAGAGCCACCCTGAGAGGTATTTGGCTCTTCCCCAGAGAGCAGAGGGCCTCAGCAGCTGGAGGCTTCATCTCACCACAGCTCAGGGGTGTACGGGCATAAACCCCTGCACTCTGGACTGATTCGAGCCTTAATGTACCCTAAACAGCCAAGGTTTTAAGCCCACTCTGCTTCTCCCCTCCAGAGGCACGGCACCGCCTGGAACAAAGAGTCCCAGCGGTGGAGTCGCACATGACTCCTGCATCAAAGCCCGGCGTTAAGCGGGCAGGGTTAAGCCTGCCTGAGCCATGTGAATGGGAAAGCCCAGGACTCTGCCTATTCTGCTCACTTCTAGCCTTTGATCACAAAACTGATGCAGATTGTACAAAAAGGCAGCAATCCTTTTGGACACTCTCCCCCCTCCCTGACTCCTGAGCCAGCCTGCCCTCCCCCAGGAAAGAAGACAAAGGACTTGAGGGCAGATTCGCCTCTCTTGCACATCGAGAGTGATTGCACTGACGTCTGTGGAGTTATTGCAGGTTTGGACTTGTGTAAAATAGATCAGCTTTTCATCGGAAGATTCTTGCTTGGGGCAACAATTAGTTTTGCTCTCCTTGTGCTTGCTCTGGAAACCCCGGATCATTTGCACCATCTCTTAGTGAAGTCGAGCCAGGATGACACTGTTTGACAAGGTATCTTAAGCAGCTATCCAGCAGTAGAAAGTGAGACTGGGATGTGATAGGCAAAATCAAGACTATTTCTGAATTTGCTCAAAGCAAAGGAGATTTAAAAAAATATAATCAAGGGCAGAGAGGCAAGGAAGCATTTGGGTGTTCATATCCCACCTAAACACAGTGTCTGTCCTTCGGTGATTCATGACAAGGAGAGAAATTGTTTTAATGCTAAATCTACAAAGCCTCATATTTCAAAAAACACCCTGTCTTAGAAATATTGCTTCTTGCTTATTCAAATTCAACCTATATTCTTCTGCTAGTATCTGACTAGCGAAGAAAAAAACAGCATTCTTCTTCGCCTCTATTTTCTTCAGATTCAGTCCAGTGGAAATATAGCAGCCCAGATTTACTCAGGCGTTCTGAAGTCAGGCTGTGGCTCATGCTACCTGATCCCACTCGTCTGGCATCTGGCACAGTCCTGCTTTTGTTTCCTATGACTTAAGCATCAGGCTTTACTGATGTGTGGCCATATTTTGCTCAGCCCTGCGGGTCAAGTGAATTCCATGTCTGTAGTGGTTCCCAAGGGGCCAAGAAGGCGGTTGGGTATAAGCTCTCACATAACCTCTTCTTCTCCAGCCAACTTTCCAAACGGCTCTTATTGCTCTTCATGTTCACTGAGGGGCTTTTATTTAACTTGGCAATCGCTGTCACTTTTCATGTCCATTTCCGCCCTCTGCTTTTGATGTGTAAATTATCCTTGGATATTGGCAAACAGGACAATTTGGGTATTGCTGAGCACCCCTAGCCTGACTTCCCCCCACCTTCTACAATCATACAGGCCGCATTGACTATCCTTCCTCCAGCCCCCACTTTTAATTTGTTCAAGTAGCCTGAACATACACAGTCAGTAATTTGACCACGTTTAATCGGACACTGCAGCTTTCTGTATCCCCAGTCTTTGCCCCAGTTCCTTTCTGATTTACTGTATGTACAAATCGGTCATGGTGCCAGAGAGGTCCTGATTCAGCAAAGTGTTTTGGCACGTGGCTTTAAGAAAGGGACAGAGCTCTGTGCTTAGGAGGGACCAGACTCCCCAAACCCCACTGCAAAGCTAGGAGGGGGTTTAGGCCCAACACTCGTCATGGCCCATGGGCTCTGCAAGAGCAGCACTACAGGTTCAAACAGTCCATCCAGTGTTTGGAAGGAGCCAAGTTTAAGATATAAGTCCATAGCCCACTCACATCAGTGGCATCTAATTCAGCCAAACCTCTTGAGCAGGAGCTGAGCCCTCTCAGAGATACCAGTCCTACAGGAAATTGTGTTTGCAAGAAGGATATTAGACACACCTGGTCTTGAAGGGAGCTCAGATCTAAGCTTACCTGAGAGAAGGCAGCTGAGCTTCTGCTGTCCTTGCTAGGATTGTTTCCCTGTCATTTCAAGTGCCAATCATGCTGCAACTGTTGGGACAGACCCATCGTGTGTTACAGCACCTCAGCAAGAATAACCCAGGACGTGAGACCTCTGTGTAAGCCTTGACCACACAGGTCCTGTCAGCACTGCCATACCCACCTCTTCATCCCTTACACACCGTACAGCTACAGGAGCTGGATCTCTGTGGGGCCCAGCATAGCACCTCAGCCCTTTCTACCCACTGCCTCTCTGTGGTTCTGTTCTACTTGAAACTTTAGGAAGAAACCACAGAGAACTGCAGCTGAACAACTGGTGTGCTGTAAAACAGGCAAGGTGAGCTCAGTGCTCACCTCCCTTCCCCAGCAAGGTGAGATAGAGTACAGAGAAACTGGCCATGGCACCAGGCTTCATGTGGACTATTCTGTACCATACACAGGTGGAGCAGCCCAGGACTCCACACCCGGGTTTTCCCAGACAGAAAACTGCTTAGTTTGCCCCACGATAGGCACAAAGTAGTGTGAATAACAGGAGGGGCAGGGCTTGGGTGTGCAATGGGGAATACATGATATGATTGTACAAATTCTATGCCACTATATGTCACAAATGTCCTAATGAACCTTTCTCAAGGTACCCTCTGCACTCCACTTCATTAACCTTGAAGAGGGGATAGCACAGAAATGGTTGTAAGAAGAACATAGAACCTGTGAGCCCACACCAGGACATATTTAAGTACTAGACTGGTTGAATAAATTGTGTACCAGATGAAAGCCTAAATGAGGGACCTCTGAAGGGTTTCTCACAGAGTCACATTATTCTGCCTAGGGTAGTTGGTCAGCAGCTGGAAGCAAGGAGAGAATGATGAGTGTGGTTAGCCATGGGAGAGAGGGACTGATTTCCTCCTTTCTGTGCTTGACTGGTTTCCAGGGAAGGGGAACGGCTGTCATCTGGTTGTAGTGGCACATGTTTTTTCTGTATTTGCATTTCAACTCAAGGGCATCGAGAGCAGCTGGAAAGCAGCTATTTTGTCCTGTTTAAATAAACAATGTGTGTGTGGCAGGTTGGCATTCTCACCATATCCAGCCTTCGCTGTACCATCAGCTGTGAAAGATGCTTATGGCTTGAGACTTAAAAACATTAAAAGTTTCTGACTGATTCTCTCAAAAAAAAAAAAAAAATCACTTTCTGAACAGGCTGGTGTGGTTAGAAGTAAGTTTTGTGCTTTTCAGAGAAGGGGTAAGCTCAACTACAGCTTATTTGTCTTGCTGGGAGATGGTCTCCACCACCCTTAACTCAGAGAAAGGAGCCACCCCAATCAGCTGGCTCAGAATGTGCCATCCAACCCAGCAAAATACCTCTGGGTGTGGGAGATGGTAGGGCAGTTCCTATAAATACAACATCCAAAAAGATTAGGGAACAAAGTGCAAGGAACTATCCTTTTAGTAGATTCACACAAAACACATGCTCAAGCCCTTTAGTTTTTCTAGGCTAAAGCAAGGGCATCAATCTTGTTTTCCTGGGACTGTTAGCACCTGAAAAGCCAGGAGTTCATCTCAGTGACTTTGAAGCAGTAAAACCTTGAAGATATAATGTGGTTTAAACACATGGAAATTCCTCCAGGCCTTAATTAATTTAGTATTCTTCCACAGAAAGACTGTTGGCGTAGTAAATTATTCATTAGATATTATAGACTCACTGATCTCAAATTTCATACAAAATTACAGCAAAGCTTTCAAAACGTGGGGAAGAAAAAAAAAACCCAGCTCACAAATTAACCCTTGCATAATGCATTTCTAAAATTACATCCATAGGGGATATTTTTTTGGTTGTCTTTTTTTTTTTTTTGTATGATTCTATCATTATTTCTAATACATATAATTGCCTTTCATTTAATGAGACACTACTAATTTCATATGAAAACCAACAGCCACTACCAACAGCAAAACCCAGGAGTTCATTTTATGGAAAACTGAGACATATTCATCCCTAGTGCTTTAGTTGTTTCACTCCAGGTTTAATAAACTAGGCCAGTGGACAGAGCGTGTCAAACAGCACTTGCTGGCTGATCTGTCTCACACTCTCAATTTTATTCTGCCCACAGAGTCCTCCTGATGAAAACACACCACACCACAAAACAGATAAATAAACAGACCATAATGATAGCATTTACCAAACCAAAATGACACCCAGCTTGGTGCTCTCTTTCAGTGAATCCTCACAAATATTCCTCTCCTGAAACACTAAGAACATAAGCAAAATATCAAATCATTTCTTTGAATTGCTGCAGAGGGTTTGAAAACCGGCAAGTCAGGTCCATAACACATTATGAAATATTTCAAGACCTGCATTTATTTACTGCAAAAGCTGCTGAAATTTAGAAGTTTTCTCAGGTAGAGGAGTATGTTGGGCAATGGGAGTTCCTGTTAAATTTTTTTACAAAGAGAATCAATCTCTTTTTCTGAAAGAGATGGCTCATATGTATGCAGTGACAGTAAAAAGAATTTAAATTGATATTAATGCAGCCAAACAAACCACTCATTGTTAAAAGCGCTCCGTGATTTTGTTTAGTTAATAAGGTGTTAGAAAGCACTTTATACAACCAATGCCACAACATATTCAATAGAAAAATCAAGACGTTAAATATATTCACTCTGGACTAAGATTAAACAGATCATCATCAAACACTCAATAATCAGTTGTCTGACGATTCATTGTCACACACCAAGTTAGCTGGGATAGAAGACACACAAACAGACTTGTAAATGCATCTCACCTTCCTCTCTGTGCACTGGTATAAGCCTGGATCCTTATTAATATTGAGCAATATATCCTTATTGATTTGGTTTTAACATCTCCATTTCAGGCACACTCCTGCAATAAAGTCACCTTCCTTGGTGTCCCTTCATCCCAGGCTCCCCTGACATGCTGAACAACCTGGACTAGCAGGAGGCGTCCCAGCCCATGGCAGGGGGCTGGAACGAGATGAGGTTTTAGGTCCCTTCCAACACAAACCATTCTATTGTTCTGTGTTTTCTAACCCACATGATTCTAATCCTCTCCCCTTCCCACAATCTCAGACATTGCCACATCCACCCTGGATTCACATTTCCAGGTCCCCCATGTCACAGCCAGCTGTGACTGCCAGCCTGGAACCAGGCCCACACCAACTTCTGACTGATTGGGTGGCTGCTAACCCATCGGAGGGATAAATTTCTCATAAAGTCTTTCTCCTTGGCACAGGTCTTGATTTGCACAAAATGTGCAGGAATGTAATATCTGAGAGGTGGCTACCCTGTGTCAAAGGTGGCTGAGACCAGCCAATGGACTCAAAAGTTATTAAGAGAATGACTGACAGGCAAGCAGAATAAGATCAAAAGTCTCATTCCCCTGGGAAACCAAAATAGAAGGGATTGGAGGTTTTTTGTCTTTAATCCAGCAATGCTGAAAACAAGAATTGTCTGCAATTCAGGTGTGGGGTCCCTGAGGGGGGCTCGGGGGGGGAAGAAACAGTAGTCAGTGAGGTTATCGTCTAGATTTTTTTACTGTAAATATATTGCAATAGTTTTTAATATAGAGAGGTATTATTTTTTAAAACTAGATCTAAATTTTGGCCTGATTAGGTATGGTCAGAAGCTGTACACGACAGAAATAGCAGACACCAGGAGGTAGCCAGAAAGTTGACACCAAACTAGCTAATTTTGATATAATTAAGTCTTTAGCATAAGTTTTAAAGTAGTCAGAGAAAGTTATTGAGTGCCTGAATACAAATATGTATTTTGTTCTTCCATAAGAATTTTGCACAGATCTTTTCTGTCCTTAGGAAAGTGAGGTATAGTGATTGGACACCAGCCCACAACCTGTCAGAGGCATTCATAAATTTAACCTATGGATTTCAAAAATGAGATAAATGGAATCTTTGTGTAATTTTTCTTGCCATAAAGAGTCCTAAGGAAAGAAACAGTCATGGCAAATGTCTCCTGCGTGTGGTTCAGACTCTGCAAACAGAGATTCTTAGAAATTTTTGGCTGAAACAAGGTCATCAAAACTGGCTTGCTGAGTAAAAAAATTTTGTTAAAAAATGTCTTGAAAAATGTTGCTCTAATCCACAAAAGACTCTTGAGTGAACCCTGGACTCCTCACAGTTCTGCTGTCTTGGCTAGCAAGGTGTGCTAGTCCCAAGGCAGATGTACTTGGCAGATATCCTCCAAGATTTGAAGTAAGGGTCTTTTCATCCCTCGGCTGCTCATGAAATTAACAATCCTGCCAGCTTTGAAGCCAAATCAAATAACAAAGTATTCAGAAAACTAGAAATCCTTCTTTTTTTCAGCCAGCTTCGCTGCGTGTATTTGTCTTTTAAACTACACAGAACACCTCTGACTTTAAGTTTCCTGGCCACATGCAGGCCTGTCGTTTTCTACACGGACTTCTCTTAGAAAAAGGGACAGCAAACCCTATTTCAGCCTTGGAGGGCAGGCCATCTGTCCCAGGCAGAGATATGAGAAGCTGGGCATTTGTTGCAGGTCTGCTCCTCAGCCCTCTGGACAGCCAAGCAGGCGCATGGTTCACATGGGTGTTCAGCCCTTCTGAGATGCCTCCAGGAATTTTGTGTGGCTGCTGCAGCATGGGTCAGATGTAGATCCCTGTTGTTGCTGCCGGGCCCTTACTGGCTGTCTTGGATACCCTCACACACCTCAAAAGGCCTCAAATTGTACAATGCTTGAGGAACTGGATCCCACCCAGAAGGCTGATGTGATTTTGTGCAGACAGATACTCACTCACCTCATGCACCAAGATAACTGGACATGATCTAGACTAATCCAAAAGCCACATCATCATATTAGCACAAAACTGAGCTTAAACTCTTCAGCCCAGACTCACAGATCACATCTGTTTGCAAAAGACCATGTAAATTTAACTTCTCCCAGAGAAGACATCCAACAGAGTCCTTGAAATTCTAGTTTCCAGACACAATAATCACTTCATCATTCCTCTCCCCACTTGCTGGCTCCACTCAGGCAAATATGCTTTATTTTACTAGCCCAAAGCATTCCTAGAGCTAGTAACCAGTGAAGGGATCCTGCATAACATCAGTCCTGTGGGCAATACCTAGCCCTTAAATTCTCTAAGAAGGGACTACAGCAGTGGCAGCAGAAAGAATGACAGCTCACTCTGAGCAGCTGGTCCGGTCATTCTGGTGACTCCTTGCCATAGAAGGCAAGCTTCAGTGAGAAATAAGTGCAGGGCAATTTCCTCGAACTGACTCATTTGAGAGAGGTCAGGATTCCTGACCCAGTAGCTGTTTCCTAGATTGCCTAGGACCACTCCCTTGAAAGACCACATGCTGTTCCAAGGAGCAAGGAAGGGGAGAAGCAGAAGGAGTGCATTACCACAGTCAGTTCTTGCCCTACAGACATTGTACTCAAGCTTCTCAGTTTCCCTCATTGGTGTTCAGATCATTGTCCTGTTGGACTCTCCTGCTGTAATTCACCCTAAGATGCACAGGTGGGACAGTTATTTACTTATAAGACCTTGAGATGTTGAAAACTGCCCACAACATCTTACCAAGTGACTCACAGCTTCCTGCACCACTGTCCTCTTTGTACACCAGATGCACAATGTTCCCAGTGTGAGCTATCATCAGCTTGAGTGTTTCACGGGAGCCGAAAGACACGGGGTGGGAAAGCAGAATTTTTTAGGGGGCTGTAGGGAGGAGGGGGAATGACAACAGAAATATCCATCCACTTGAGACACACACACAAGTCTGTGAAACGTCTGTGTATTGCATGCCACAGGTTACATCACTTAACAATGTTTTTTCTTTTTAAATGTTCGCTTCAAGCTCTTCCACAAAAGAAATCAATTACTAATGACATACAGCCCTACTTTTCTTCCTGAACCCATAATTGCTTCCAATTTTAAGCTAAAATTAGTCATTCATGCTATCCAAATGAGCATAGTTTAGTGCTGATGTACGTAAGCAATGCTTTAGATTGTTGAACATAGCTGATCTTTGACAGCTTCTTCTTATAAATAACAGTTTCCTCTTTACACTGAGAACTTTTCAGAGGCGACAGATGTTTGAAAGATGGGACTGAATTAGCTGAATAGCCTGCAAAACCCACCAACCTGAGATTTGCAAATATGAAAGCTCAGAATTCTTACAAAGACAGCTTGCAGAAAGCATAAATCACATCTGCATAAATGCCTCTCTTTCAGCCTACATCCTCTGCACGTCACATTGTCAGCATTTAACACATAATAAATAATAAACAACTTAATAGTTCACAGTGCTGACACAGGCTGCATTTCAGAGAGGAGGACACTGGGAATCCATTAAATGAAGTAAAAAGCAATAACAATGGTAATGGTAATGGTGATGGTAATTAACAAAACCTTTTGTTTGTTCAACAAGACAGAAAACACACTGCAGGAAAGCAGAGCTCTGTCAGGCACAAACCTGTCCTCCATCAGAAGTTCATGGGCACGTGCTGAACAAGGGATGCTGGGAAGGCAAGGTTTGATTACTTCCTAACTTAAAAAAAAATTAAAAGCTGTCCCTGTGGCAAAACATGAAGCTGACATTTCCTTCTAATTTTTACATCTTTTGTACCTTGCTCCTTGTTGAAGGAAAATGAGCGTGTTCCAGCAGCACTTCAGATGACATGACTTGTACTTGTCACACAGACAAACTGTTCTCTCAGCAGGCACAGCAGAGAGTCTCCTAGTGATAAGCAATTGGGGTTTATTTACATATAAACATATGCAAGTACATGTGCATGCATGAGGAGGCACAACCAAAGCGACATGTTTGACACTTGGGGAGGGAAAGATGAGTTTCATAGTGGTGCCTTTGTTTTGGAGGGAAGGAGAGGGATTCAAACCACAACTTCATATCAACCCCCACATCTTCTTTGTGCACTCCTGTTAGGATCACAATTTTCTTCATCTAACGGGTCATACAGTTGCTTTTCACCTGTTAAGCCCTTTAGAGTCCTTACAATACCTGGTATACAAGTTATACTTCAGAAGTCTGGAAGCAGAATTTCACCCACAGACAATTTGCGTCTCAAAATCGCATTTTCAGCATTACTTATATCAGTAAATAAATCAGTTCCAATCACATTATTATTCCATAAACATCACTCTTTGATTAGCTCTTCTCTTTGGAAAATTCATACAGCAATCCCAAACTAAATGTACTTTGTCTGTTCAAGTGACATTCTGCATTCTGTGCCTCTTAAAGAAAATGGCTTCAGATTAGTAAAAATTGCAATGACTGTTTTGTTATGCACTCAGTCAGCAGCCCAGCAAACGTTTACAAAAGTCTCCCACATTAGTTAAGATAAATAACACCATCCCCCTGCTTCCTAAGGTAGAAGGCAGAAACAAATTACCCAGCTAACACACAAAGTATACAGAATATATTACAAAAAAGAATATGCATTATTAGCTCTAAATTTATATACCAATTAAGTTGTCCATCTCGTTGAAATTAGACATATTACCTTACTACTCTCAGGCTTGTGAATAGCATTTGTGAGCATTGAAAGGCACGGCTACCGGGAAAGTTTTCATTTTTCACACTGTCATTATGAGAGCAAGGTTTCAAAGGCAGACGCAGTCCAAGAGCTTCACACGACTCGTGCAAGATCAGCCACACACCCGCATCAATCACCACCTCTCTGCAAGCATTCATCTGCTCCCTGCTCATGGTCCCTCAACTTATAAAGCGAGGTATTGAACGAGTGCCCTGGATAGGTGACTGGAGAGAGGCTGCTGTAACCAAACCATGGAGAAGACTTTACAACCCCCTCTAGTTCACTCCATCCTCCTTATGTGGCCCCATCTGTGAGCCTGCACCTATTCCATGCTGAAGCATTGTTAAAAACCCCCTCTTGTTCTGATGATCTTTATGAATTTTGCTGATTTGGACAGAAAAATAAATCTGTTTTCTCCTTCTTTCCTCTCCACCTAGCAGTCTGTGGGTTTCTTCAAGCTGGATCTGTCCCTTCTTCTACAACTACGAAGCACAAAGCACTTCTGAAAGTTTCCACTAGGAAATAATAATTCAATGCAAATAAGGCAAAAGCAGCAATCGCAGAAATTGTCTGACACTTCTCCTGTCCAACTCCCTCTGTATTATTACAGTGGGATCGCAGCAATGAAGAAGTTGGAGAAGCAGGAGAGCAACCTTTCAGATCCAACAGGCTCAGCTGGATATGGAAGATAAAATATACAAGCGTCCACTCAGAAAAATAAACCAAAAATAGATATTAAAAAAAAAAAGAAAAAAAGAAAAAAAGGAAAAAAAGAAAAAAAGGAAAAAAAGAAAAAAGTCCTCCCATGTATCCTGGGATTCATCAAATTCCAGTAGATTTTGCTAGCTATATTCAGTAGGTCAGAGAATGACACGTTTGGGGATTCCTGGTGCAGTAAAGACTAATGCAGATTCCAAGGACACGTAAAAGGAATTAAAAGGTAGCCTATTACTTTAACTTGGAAGTGCCCCAGTATCCTACCATGTATCAGAGCATTCATTTCACAAAATGGAAATAATCACAACCATCTTTTTCAGGTCACTCTATAATTTGTTCTCTTTCAGATATTTTATAGTTGCTAATCTACCTAGAGACTCAGGTGGAAAGGCAGTACATAATAATGTGATTAAAGATCATGTCAGCATGCAAATGCCCAGAAGTCAAAGTCTGAACTCTTTCTGTCAATGTATGTACGAGTTTTAATATGATGTCTAGAGCTTCACCTCCTGATAGACTGAAGACATCACCAAATCCTTGGGACAGAATGTTAAAATTCAAGTCCAAAAGAACAGATCCCATATAACCAATTAACAGACATGTCTGTCAAACTCTCACCACATGTGCAATCAGCAGCTGGGCATCGATTTGCAAGACCTGGGTTTGCCTGTGGAGCAAGATATGTCAGAAAACAAAGCAGAAGCACAAATCAGCGTAGTTATCATAGAACCACTGAATGGTTTTAGTTGGAAGGGACCTTAAAGATCATCTCATTCCAACCCCCGCTCCCACAGCCAGGGACACCCTCCACTAGATCAGGTTGCTCCAAGCCCTGTCCAGTCTTGCCTTGGATGCTCCCAGGGATTGGACATCCACACCTTCTCTGGGCAACCTGTGTCAGGGTCTCACCACCCACAGAGTGAAGAATTTCTGCCTTATATCTAATCTAAATACTTGGCACCCTACAGTTTCATACTGGTGCCAATACACAGTCTCACCAAGTTTACGTGGCCGAAAAAGAAACCGAGTAATACAGAAAGTGCAATTTATAGAACAGATCCTCCTCCTCATTTACAGATTAGCAAATTTTCTCCACTTAGCCTCTATGCTCACGCTTTGTGTAATTAACCTATTCCATTAAAAGAAGGAGTATTTTTCTTATGCAAAATAGGAACCCAGGTGCTGTAAGTTATGAAAATTTGCTCAGAAAATCCTATTTTCAAATCCTGCTCAGGCGCATTTCCTAAGCTAAACCCAGTAATATTACTGATTGAAACAAAATGACAAGGTGGGAAGAGGAGTGAAAAATACTGAGAACCAAGGACATCACCAAATGAATAATGTTTAATCCGTCTTAATGCTACCAGGAAAATTAAGTTTAAGCTGCACATTTAATTAGTCTGCTAATGCTGTTTGATGGGCCTCCTCGTAATGCCAAGACCACTGGGATCTTCTGTGTGTCCCCAAGAAACCTGAGATTTTTCATTATGTCTGCATCTATGGCAGAGATACGACTTACTCGTCCCTCCTCTTGGGCTTCAAGCCTATCAGTATTTACACATTATTCACGTGCCTTTTGGTTATGCATTCGCAGAAAGATGGCATGTGCTGTTCACAGAGAGTTTTCGTGTTGTTGCATGTGCATATGCTTGTGAAAACCTCACCTACTGCCAGGCCAGCCATGCACTTTTAGGCTCAAAAAGGCGGGATGTGTTTGCCAGGTCTAGCAGTGCTACTAGCAGAACTGCAGATCGCTGGAGTCTTAAAAATAATATCTGGGAGAAGGGGTTCCTGGCAACGAGGGCAAAACACAGCTCAGAGAGTTATCAGCCCTTTCGTTATTAATATGAGGAAATCACTCCTGTTAGGGCTTTGGATTAGAACCACTACAGAGTAGGTGGATGTAAAGACCACAAAGTTATTCTGTTTCATTGATTAGCTTAGAGAATTTGTTTGTTAGAGAGTGGATAAGGTCAGGAAGTCCAAAGGCTCCTTAAGACTCTGTTTGGTTAATGGATTTTGAACAGCATCACAGCACTTTAACCTTTCCTCACAGAGCTGGAGGCCAAACAAAGCTCTCTAGCACTGATTATTGGGGGTCAGGTTTATTCCTAACAATAGGATCCACCAACCAGCAGGTCAAATGACACCCTCCTGATTTAGGGGGAAAAAACCAAAACACAAAAAAAAACCCCCAAAAACCACCACAAAAGCCACAAACAGCAACAACCCCCCCCCCACACACACACACAAACACATAAAAAAGCAAAACCAAAAACCAAACAACAACAACAAAAAACAAACAAAAAGAAAAAACAAATTCAAAAAAAAAAAACAAAAACAAAAGAAACAAACAAAAAATCAATAACAATGACCAAAAAAACCAGAAGGAAAAAAAACACCAAAAAAACCCCAAATGCTTAATATCAGTCTGATCCTTCTGGGTGTATTGGACATTAGCTCCTGGGACATGGATTGGTCCTATAAGGAAACAAACAGATATTCAGACTGATCTGTCTGCAGTCCTGTCTCTTTCTCAAGTTCAGAGCAGCAATAGAAAATAAAAAGTTTTTGTCCCATCTGCATTGTACTGATTCTACTCCAATCTCCAATAAAATGTTTTAATACAGCATAACAAAACCTGACAGCCTGTAGTTTGATCTCAATCAAGGAAGGCAACTGGGGTTTAAATACACATTGAGACAATTTAGGCTGACTACTCCTTCTCTGCTTTTTGACTGAGAATGACTGGTGACTTTGAATTTCAGCTCAATTGCAATTTTTTTCCCAATAGACGGACACCTAACAATTGAGGAGAGATACCAGATATTAAGAGTTCTCTTCCTTACATTAGGCAAAGACACACACACCCATGCACTCTAAAGTAAAAACAAATACATGTCTGTGACCAGGCTTATCAATATGGACAAGATTACTTTTGCCAACTGCTTTGTATGCCTTCAGTATTTCAATATGCAATCTGCAACAACTACTTGCATCTTATACAGCACCTTTTGCTCTTTGGCACATCACATAAATACTGTTTGCATCCAGCAGCGGGAAATATTTTCAGCGCATGTGTCCTTGATTTATAAGTTTAATTAGAAACTTTTATGCTTTATACTGAAATACCCTGAGAACAGTTTGACTTGTCTGAGCATAAACAACAGCATTAGAATTCCAAACACATCTTCCCTGTATCTGCATGTTGATGCCCACGATTTCTTGTGCAACCTCAAAAGAGAGTATTGCAAGGCACACAACAAAAGATTGGCATCATATCCACTGTTCTTACCTTCCAATTCATGTCGATATTTCAGCACATGCCAAACATTGTGAAAAAGAAGAACTTATTTGAAGGCAGAAGAAGAAGAAGCATGTAAAAACTGTGCTAGGGCAGGACCTTACCACAGCCTGTACAGACCTTCACAGATGGCACTGTCTTGTCCCCACAAATGTAATGCATTAACTTGCAAATAATCCTTTCATTTTAACAGTGTCCAGTAACAACCACAGGTCTTGGTCCTGAGCATTCAGTAAGAAAAGTAACAACATGTAATACTTCTGGAATTATGTAAAACTGAGGTGACATCCTTAACTTTATCTTATAATTAAGGAAACCGAGGCACAAGGCTTGAATGATATTCATCAGCAATAGGAAAGCCAGGCATACAATTAACATTTTTGTAGCTGCTCACTCATTACACAGAGTCCATGGAAATAGTAGAATCAAATATGTTTAAAGGCATAAAGAAGGAACAAGATGACCCAGTGTTTAAAACTCTGGAATTAGGGCTTAGACCAGCAAAATTGAGATTCTAGCTCTGTCACAGACTTACTAAGAGATACTGAGTGTTTCATTTAGTCCTGTCATATTTGAGCCCACTTGTTGTAAAACAAGATTAAATACATTTTCTTTCTCACAAATGCGGAGCATCTCTCTGCCTCTTCTGTAGGTTTTTCCCCATACAGATTTGGTTTGGCAAAAATACTTTTTGCTGAAAAAAGATTGATCAAACATGTTCAGCCAGCCATAAACAGGGAAGGAACTTTCTCATTAGCTGTGTTTATCAAAGTCTGAAAAGGTCTTGGTCTTTATTGAGGCTCTGCACAGTACTGCATCAGAAACAAACTGTGATCCCAGTAGAGTACAGATTAATCTCATTCAGAGTATCAGTGGAATGGAATGGACTCATTACCTTAAGGAAAAAAATATTATTTCTAAATACAGTCCTTTGTTTAGACACAGTAATGAGTCAGAAATGACAGTGGCAACAATGATAAAGAAAGGACATCCACAAATTATTTTGCACTCTGAGCTGAATAGTCAAGTGTTTGTGGAGAAGGTTAATCACAGGAATGAAGACAGCACTCCAGAACCCTCAAACTCGGGCAACAGGATTTCCACCTGCTTTATTTCACCAACTGCCTCAGTCACAATTGCACCATCGAACATTTGTGGCTTGAGAAGGGGTACCATAAACAACAAGAGCCCTTTAAATATTCCTGAAGGACTGGAGACTGGAGTACCTTGCAATCCCCCTGCTCCCTTTTATGTAGAGAGACTCAGTGTAAAAGAGACCCAGCATAAGCGTTTCCTGGGCAGCTCTGACTCTGCCTCCCACCACACACTGACATGGCAGCTCTTCCCAGATCCTCTGTGCCGGTGCTGTAGCAGAAGCAAATCCCTCTGCCTGTGAAAAAGAACAAAGGGCACTGACTGTGGCAGCAAAGAGCAGTGGGGAAGGGGGAAAGACAGATCTGAACTCTCCTCAAAGAGCCAGGACTCTGAGTTCAACATAATCCACAGTTTTACCAGAAAACTTTGATAAGGTGGTTAATCATTGGCTGAGTAACCCCTGGCTATCCCTAAAATCAATTACCTCTCCTTCTGTATTGATTAAAACAACCCGTTGCTATTTTCTCACGATCTTGGTTGTCAACAGCCCTGTTAGATGCTCTCTCTGTGAGCAGACTATTCTCCACTGGCTTTTGTAAGTGCAACTCATAAGCAGAGGATCAGTCAGTAGGAAGTTTTCTTTTAGTTCTCTTTCTCCTCTCCACAACCTCTGCTCATTGAAGTTATTGACTGACAGACCAAAGTGAAACTATCTTAACTTTGTACACTTAGCACATAAGTAATCTGAAAGATATAATGTAGCATTTTCTCACATAAAAGAATGCATCCTGATGCATTTCACCCTTTATTTGTAAATCAATGAATTAATTATTGAGCCAATAATCTCAGCTTCATAACAATAACTGGAGGGTGCCCATGGAAACAAAAGCACAAAGCAATTTTTTTATTCTTCCAAAGTACTCCCCTGATACAACGTCTGAGGTCTTGTGTTTTGTTATTCTGTTTATAAATCTTTCACTGATCATCTGAATTGGGAGATGTAGTGCTGGGACTACCAACATTGTATCTGAATGATAATGACCCATTGCATCTCTACGGCCTGGATCAAATTGTACTCTAAGGGCTCTGACTTTAACAAGCAATCTCTCTACTATCACCATTCAATATTTTATTGTCGTCATGTCTGGGCCATCTGGCAATTTTTGTGTTCCCATGATGCCGGTCTGTGTATAAGAATAACAAGAGTCCCAAATATCCTGCAATCCAAACAGATAGGACAGACTCAGGCAGAAAGAAAGGAAGTGCTATTCTGCCTATTTCTCCAAATTGGGAGTTTAAGGCAGGAAAAGGTGGTGTGGTCTGCTCTGACTTGCAGTGTTTAGCTTGTACTTCTTTCTCAAGACGCAGCTCCAAGAAACTCCAGCCTTCATTAACAGCAGATGAGACACAGCTCTGAAGACCAAGTGTCCTCCTCGACAGTGTCCTCAAGTGTAGCACATGCAACATGAGAACACTGTGATGCTTCAACACACGTCAGGACTTAAAAGGAGGGAGTGTACCAGCTCCAAGAATACGGATCAGGGATATGAAGAGGTTTTCTTGTACTGGCTCGAAGAAGAATACATTGAAAAGCTGGTTAAACATCTTCACTAAGGTTGTGAGGCAAAAAACGTTTTGAGTTGAACAAATTCACCAAGAGCTTCTTTGGAAACACAGAAATTTAGGAGGTTTCAATGAAGTTAGCAGCATAGAAATTGAAATTCCCTTCTGTATCAGCTCTCAGAAAACACAAACAGTCCTAACTCATCCTACATTTTGGCAGGATGAGGAAAAAAGACCTTTCCCAAGATGAGGTCCTGGAATATATAAGGTCCAGGAATACGTAAGGAAGCAGGAGTACTTGTGACACAAACGTACCAACTGTTACATGGGCTACCAAATGGCAGGCAATATTTTGGGAACAACCCACTCCCACACACTCCTACCACGTCTAAAAGCACAGGAAAAAAAGAAAGTGTGGAGGAACTCAAGGCTAATCAAGAAAAACCACTGTCAGAACCAAGAATAAGTTCTCTCCCAGTCTATACTGTGTTAACCCTGAACACAGCAGACACAAGAAAGATTTTGAAAGAAAAAAAAGAAAAATAGAATAAATAAGTTCAGAGCATAAGACTGTCACCACAGATCATTCTTGTATCACTTTTAAATTACTCTTAACCATCACAAACTTACAGAACTGTCCCTTCAAAGTGGTAGGTGTCACAGAGCTGAAGCTGAGGGGCATGTTGATGCAAACAAGCAGAGAAGCAGGCGTATGTCTGGATTGCTTTAATTTTGTGGGTTTATGTCAAATGCTGAAATGTACTCTAATGCTCTTGCATATTTAATTTCCCTTGTTCTTTTCAAACACTAACAAATGTGACTGCTTGCACTGCCAAGACGCTGCAAATTAAAACAATATACACAGTTGAAATGTGACCTTGAACTATTGCTAGATGATTACACAAGGCACACCAGCAAGCATGTTCCTCTCCCAGTGCAGCCCCTTCTCATGGCACGTTATGTTACTCCAACAGGAGTCTTGCAACACAAAAGTCCATTGAAATCATGGTACAGTCCAAACTTCCCATTCATTGCAATGGGAGCTTGTCTTGTAAAAATAATTAGACCTGCAGGGAACTGTTCCAGAGTCTTGCCAACACCAGTGAACAAAACCCTCAAAGCTTACCAGTTTTAGCTCAGAAGTTCACTGATGTTCTCCCAGTGGGATCACTCTTCATCATGAAAACTGAATGTACTGCTGATATTTTGTGTGATGAAGACCAAGGCCTAATGAAAGGCATTTAAATCTGTGCCAGCAAAGAGGAAATTCAGACTTCTGAAAAGCAAAGAGATGTCTGAGCAGCTGGAAATACTCAGTATGACCCTCCAGCTGAACACAACTGTGCTGGCAGACGGGAAGAAAACTCAGGAAGAAAGGCAGGGCTTGATCTTACACACCACCCCATGGACTACCCTCTTAAGGGTTTCCCCCTGCCAAAAAAAATAGGAGAGGAGACAGGAGGGAGAGATCAAGAACACCACATGAGAAAAAACAGCCTAGAGCAAAGTCTCAGCATTATCCATAGTCCAACACAAATGAAATACAGCAGTTTAACCAGAGCAGGACATACGGCTGGTGTTCTTCACCAATCTTTCTAATGATGGAACCAGATTATTCAGCTATCTTCTGCACAGAGAAATATGAAGAACAGGATACATGAGGAGAATGGTAACGCTTGGCCAGTTAATTCATAGACTAAATGCACTTACTTAAGGTATAACCACTACAGGTCGAAAAGATTTCTGGTTTTCTGTCTGCATGACTACAGCTGACTTCAAATTGGAGAGATCAGTCAGGGTGAAGAACCAGTTTTTACAAGAGGAGACTAACAAAATAGCTGCTGAAAAGAGGAAGACTGCTCTCTACAAATCTGTCTTGAGGATAAACACCAGAAGACAAAAGAACTGTTTGACTTAATGGCCAATACTGGCACCAGAACAAATTAATATAAATTGGCCATGAATACATTTAGATTGGAAATTGAAAGAGGTTTCCTAATCACCACAGCAATTAGGGTCTGAAACAGCCTGTCTGTGAGAACAGCAGAGCAGAATAAGTTCAGCTGCTTTTAAGACAAAACTCAACACCTTCTGAAGAGCTTAGAGAGGGGTGCCTGGACTTGGGAACAGAGCTGTCAAGGCAGAGCACGTTGGTCTATGGCTATTCATGGTCATAGCAGTAGGTACTTTACATCCAACGTGCCCACAGACACAAAGTCTATTTTATTCTGCACAAGACTGTTAGCAGGGGCCTTGGTCCATACAGGTGTTTTTGGCACCAGAATCCCCCTAGCTGCAGTGAGAAGTGTGCATCCTGAACGCTTTTCAAGCCTGGCACTTGTACAAGGAAGGGGGATTTCACCCACAGTCCTTATCCATGTATTTCACTCAATTCAGTAACATTAAAACCCCAGTCATTGTCATCCTTCAGCGCCTCTGACAGAGTCCAAACTGACTTTCCATGTTGTACAGGGCACTGCCTACCCAATCCCTTACAGACAGGGATCTCCATAACCATACAGCACCTCATGGAATGCCAAGGGAATATCTCATCTCCCCGAAGTTGATGGTAGCTTTTCCACTGGCTGCAGCAGGACTGGGATGGAGCTTGGCTGTGTCCTGCTGGCTTGTGCAGCCCAGAAATGGAGGGGTGACAGGTGGTAATTCAATTAAATGCACTGGTATGAGCTGAGCAGGAGCCAGGATAGCCAGAACAGAACCAACAGGAGGGAGCAGCTGGTGGCTGCTGCTGCTGCTTGGAGAGCACTCTGTCAAGTCAAAGACCACTAAGGGACCACAACAGACAGTTTGTTATCCTCAGCCAAATGTACCCAGGATTAGGCAACGGGCTGCGACTCCCTAGTACCCAGCCACATGACAAGAGATTTGTGTGCAGGAGTTAGTGGGAGAAGCCCATCATGCAAGGGGTTAGAATACAAAATAAGGTGGTTAACTGGCCCGTCTGCTCCATGAAACAAAACATTTGCCCACGCTATTTTTTTAAAGTTTATTTTCATTTTAAATGTGTTTATATAGGTAACATATTCCCTAATGGAAAGCCATTTAAATGTCTCTCCTATGATACACAAAACAATTACTGGAGCAAACGCATCTGCAGGTTTTGTTTTCTTATTACTGGTGGTTGAATTTGGATTTGTATTGTTTACTTGAAATTTAAAATGTTGATTTTCAGTATGCTATGGGAGACCACAGATTGCAGGTTAACCTGCCTCATTTAAAATAAACTGGAAGTCTGAATCACACCCAACCAATCCCTAATTAGTTAAGCGAGACAGATGGGTCAACCCAGCCATTCTTGCCAAGGCAGTGCAGGGTTATCATTAGCTGTGGGAGGAGGAAACCACATAAAGCATGGAGTGTATCTCAACCAACATCATGGAGAGGAAAACTTCTCCACTGGAGGATTTGAAGATCAGAAGGCCCAACAAGTAAGGTCCATTTTTAGTCTTTCTGCCTAGAAGCATCAAAGGTCAAAAACTACGAAGAAGGCTTGAACAGAATGCTCTGGGAAACCAGAAGCCAATGCTTCAGTTATCAGATATCCTTAGAGTAACTTTTCGTAAGCTTACTCTTGACAGTGAAGCCAGATTCAAATGTCACTACTGCTTACCTACATTTGAGGTGAGGTTGAGAAAGCCAAGATTGCTTAGACTAGACAAAAAAAAAAAGACTCAGGAGAAAGGAGAATCTTGTCAATGTGTATAAATACCTGTCAGGGAAGACTAGAGATGACTGATAAACCTCAGTGGCGCCCAGTAAAGAGGCAATAGGCACAAAATTAAACACAAGAAACTCCCCAAAACCCAAGAATTGTTTGCAAGGGGAGTTGAATGTGAGAACTGGTTGCACAGCATAGTTGTGGAGTCTCCTTTCTTTAGGGTATTTAAACCTGACTGGATATAGCACTGAGAAAACTCCTTTAGCTGAAACAGCTCTGTGCAAGGGTCTTGAACAAGACAGTTTCCAGAGGCCCCTCCCAGCTTCAGTGATCCTACAATTCTCTTCCAGAAGCCACTGCTGTCTAGCTGTACAGCACAGTTCTTTTGGTTTGATTTTGAGCCATATTAGTTCATCTGTCCATTTTCCACTGTTGTCAAAATAGAGCATTTTGACAAGACTGAAGGAGTCTGAGAAACCTGTGTGATAAAAGCAGCAGGCAGGAACACAGACAGCACTGAGGCTGGGCAAGCAAGGAACACCCCTTAACACAGCTTTGTCAGTCAAGAGAGATTCTCTTGGAAAGAAGACCCTCACTGCTGCATCTTCCAGGATGAGCTGCTGTAATCATTTCACTGCAGTGTCAAAAGTACACAGAAAGATTTGATACCCCACTTCTGCTTGATTTCAGCATGGGAACAACAGCAACTTGATGCCTCCCATTATGAGGGCCCTTCTGAGACTCTCATTAGCCTCCAAGAGCAGTTAGAAACCTTGGGCAAATCTCGTCTTTCATCTCTCTATTTCAGCTGTTTCCCTGTAAAATGTGTGCTATTGCTCTGCCTGCCCCAGCAGATTTAAAAGATGAGCCTATCCTTTTGCTCTACCCAGAATGGATGTAACATACAGGAAACGTTACAGGTAAAAGGCCTTTTTTCTCATTCCTTCTTTCTGAGCAAAAGAGTGTCTGACTGCCTTCACTGGCTGATGACTCAGGAGAAGTTTGTTCATGAGTGTAGAAAGAACTTGCCAATGTTTCCTATTAAAAAAAACCTCATGAGACCTGAATAATTAATAACCTACCAGTGAAAAATTGGCCCTAATTACCAAAGCAATCCCCCCCAAAAAATGTTAATTGCTTGGCCTATGTTCCTCCCTCAATGGAATGACTATATTGACAAACCTCATATAGCAAGAAAAATCTGGTGGCCGTAAGATACACTTGTTACAAATGGATCAATAGCAATTATGAAGTTTTCTTGCATTTCTGAAACTGCTTCAGGCTTCAATCTATCTTAAGACAATATCATACATTTTTATCAAGGTACGTTTTCTCCCTTTTTTGCTTCAGCTGAAGATGATTCGTATTTTGCAGGGCACAAAATAAACATGATGAAAAATTTTAAACAGTTTTAAACAAAGGAAGTCATTATCAAGCATTGGCAAAAGCATTCAGTTAAATTGCACTCGTGGTTGAAATTAATTTTCTGAAGCAAATTCTGAAAGAGGTAGAAGCCAACAATCAATAATCTCTTAATGAGGTGCAAGAAAAACATGTGTAGACATGACAGGTTTTGATGGCTAATGAGCTTCAGAGGAAGAACATTGTTCAGAGGAAAACTCTGAAAGGCACAGAAAATTGATTAATTGCCAGACCAAGATATTGCAGGAAGGCATTTGGAAATTCGGTAGCCCTCAGACCTCATATCATTTACACCTCCTATGCGACGTGTTAACTTTGGAAAACATTATAGCTGAAGGGTGTTGTTTTTCTACCCCCCTCTCTCCCTAGTCGCTAACTCACGATCAATCTGCTTGCTGTGATTTGTTGCCTCAGAAACAAAGTTACCTGGTAAAACTTTCGCATATTGTTTGCGGGGATGAATAACTGAATGCAAACGACAGGCCATGGGGGGTCCTGTCGCGCTGTTGTGTTAATAGCTGCTCTTCTGGATGTAAGACACAACTAGGCTAACAGATATTTCGGTCTCCTGTCACTCGTGCTCACAAGTGTCAGCAGCACAACATGAAAGAGTTCAGGTTTATCAAAAAAAAACAAAAAGAAAGATCAAAAGAGCATGACCTATTTTCCTGCAGTTAAACACCTTCTTTAAAGGTGCAGAACTAAGCTCCACTCTATTTCCTGTCAGCCACAAGGACACAGCTCATGTAGGTGGGAACACAGGATCTCAGCAGCAGGAACATGGAATCCCAGCCTGGGAGAATTGATGCCTTCTTTGCTTGGGTCTTGGTCTTGAGGAATCCCCTGAGGCCAGTAGGAAAGTCTGGAGCAAGACTTACCCACTGTAGAGGATGAGCAATTCAGGGAACATTCAAAAAACTGGACAAAAAGTCCTTGGGACTTAAAGGGGTGCATCCATGACTGCTGGGGGCCAATGTCACTACAAGGACACTGTCAATAATTACAGGGAGATGGGAGGTTCCTGTAGACTGGATGGAAGCAAATGTTGCTCCTACCTTCAAGGAGGGCAAGGAAGAGGTTCCAGGCAACTACAGGCCCATCAGTCTTCCCTGATCCCTGGAGCAAATCCTCCTGGAAACCATTTCCAAGTATATAAAGGACAAGAGGGCGATTTGGAGTAGTCAGGATGGATTTAAGAAGGGTAAATCATGCCTGACCAACCTGATAGCCTTTTGCAATGAGATGACAGGCTTGATGGATGAAGGAAGAGCAGTGGATGTTGTTTATTGTGACTTCACTGAGCCTTTTGCCTTAACTTGTCTGCCATAACATCTTCCTGGACAAATTGATGAAGTACAGACTCAATAAACAGGCTGTGAGGTGGACAGAGAACTGCCTGAGTTGCTGGTCTCAAAATGTGTTGAGCTCCTGCCCTCTACTACCACCATCTCAAAAGGTTTCACTTCCACAAATGGCAGAGATTATATCCCTCGTGCCCCCCGTCTGCTCCAACAGAGACAGTGATACAGCCAACATGCATTTTGTTGTTCTAATCTAAGGTGTGACCACCTTAGTCAGAATTAGGAGATAAGTAAGCAGCCTACCTTTTTTCTCTTATGTGGAGTAATATATATTTCCACAGAATGTACAAGAAGTATCTTTCTACAATAAATATACTTCATCAAGGATCAAAACACACTCAAGGATTAAAACACACTGAGGCTTCACTAATTATATGGCCAAAATAAGGAAATACAGATATAGGTGAAAGAAAGAAAAAATGAAGATAATTTTTAAGCCCAAAATTTATGAGTTCAAAGTCAGCTGTAATCACCTGTACACTCTTTGTCTGAATAGTGACTGGATTGGGAGATCCTAAGTGATCCCACTATCTTAGATGATGACCTTGTCTTGCAGTTTGTCTTTTTGTAAGCAATCTGTGCCTCAACGTCTTTAATAAGGGGATAAATGCTTATTTCTACAGACGTGTCCTCTCATACATAAGGCAGAGACTAGAAGACAAATATCTCCTCACCAACAACATAAGACACAATAAAGAGCTGAGGAGAAAAATCATCCTGTTTACATGGCCACTCAAATACTGACCACTCCTGTAGAGCTGCTGTATGATTACCAGCAAGTTATAAATGGGGTAAACTCATCTGAAAACTTCATTTGATCCCAGAGACAAACAGCAGTTACCAGCACATCTAGACATTAATCCAGAAGTAAAATGCCCTTTGAGGGGTACAGGAAAGGGCACAAGGCAGTGGCCTTAAGAATCCCATCTCCATTGATAAATGTGATACACCAATCACTTCACCTCACTCCCTGTACTCATTCTTTTTTCATTTTCTGCCTAGCAAGACAGTCATCACTTCAAGGTAGTGATTCTCTCTCACTGCCAACATGATTAGAAGCTTGTTCTTGTTTAAAGCCTTTGGTTATCATTTTTATTTTTAAAAAAAATAGCTTAGGGTAAACACTCCCAGAGCGCTGCAATTTAACCCTTGGGCACCTCAAGACCCAAAGTGCCTATATAGGTGGTGATAATGAATTTAGCAGTTTGGGGCATTACTGGAACTGTCCAAGTCTTCACGTTGTGGAGCAGATTGACACCATCTCATTTGCCCTTCTGTGATTCACAAACCAGATGTTTCCCAACCTAACTTGCACCTGCAGAGCCCAGTGCCCCGCCAGCTGTGTTTCAGACAGACAGAGACTGATAGCACTTAACACATCAGAAGAGGGCACGAAAAGTCACTGAACAAAACCAGATAGTCCCACACAAGTGGACAGGGACACAACAAAAAGGGGGCAAATAAAAACCCAGTTAGGCAACAGTGTAAAAAACAGCTTGTGAATTTATTTATAGGGTTTTTAATTGTATGAAAGAATTCTGCAATTAAGAAAGTATTTAATAAATAAAGAAAAGAATAGACCTGCACCGGGCCCTGAGCCAAACATGAAGGTCCAAGCTCTCCAATTTTAACTTCTAGCCTGGTAATAAATGTGTTTGGCTGGAATGCAGGAAGACAGGACTTGAATTCCTCTTCTTTCCCAGAGGCTGAACTTCTTCTGTCTCATATCAAAGAATCTCTTATCAAAGCTCAGTTACAAAAATACAGCAACGCAGCTTGCAACTCATATCTCCTTCATCTAAATGTGCAGACATGCAGCAGGGCCATCTGTCCACGGACAAGGTCAAACAACAAGAAAGGATGAAGTCTCTTGGGCCCAGCTGGAAGCACAGAAACCTCACATACCCTTGCTTGGTCCCTCAAGTCGGATCATGACAGAAGAGAGGGGACAAGGCTGGAATTCAGCCGAAGCCAGGAGCTCCTGCTTCACATAAGTGTATTGCAAATCAGTTTGTCAAGGAGTCTAAAAGATGTTCAGTCCTACAAGTACCCTGACCACAAGTCTCAAGAGTAACTGTCTGTGGCAATGTAATTATTCCTCCATGCAAAACAAGGAGGTCTAAGAAAAGGAGCCCAGTACCTCCTGTCTTAGAAGAATCTCCAAACCTAGTGGGGTTCAACTGGGAAATGAGGGTTCTCCATCCCTGAAATGAAGATAGTTTGAAAGACGATTTGAATAATATCTCAGACGAAGGTCCTAAGACTGTTACAAAATGGGGGATGGGGGAAGGAGAAAACAGAAGTGAGTAACACATCTGATCACTACTTTGAGAGAACAGCAGCTGACCCTCCCCAGACTCCAGGAGAGAGTGATGACAGTGAGCCCCAGCTGGGGAGACATCACTGAAATTTAGGCACCACAGCACTGAGCTCTTCTGCTCATCAAGCTTTCAGAGTCTGATTCAAGACTTACCAAGTCAATGTAGAGTCACACTGATTTCAGTGAGCTAATTAAATCTTGAGTACTCATAAGCTTTACTGTGACCTAATCCCCATTAGAGCTGTAATTGTACAGATTGATTTATCATTTGATACTGAAATTGGTTACATTCCAAGCAATAAACTCTTTCTGACAAGGTTCTTTTTTTTTTTTAACAAAAAGAAGTATGTTGCTTCATAAAAGTTAACCTTTTGGAGGAACATAAAATTCTACTGAAAAATTTTCTGAAGAAAATTATTTCGGAGGCATGTTGACTGTCAAAATGTTTGTCAGAATGAAAATTCAGCATTTTTTCATATACTTACACTACACTTACACTGTGAAGTTAAATTTAAAAGGTTACAACATCTTCTCAGAAATAGAAAATGCAGCTCCTGGCATCTCTATTCCCAAGAGTTGCTGTAACCCCCTGCTGAGTCTGTGCTTCATGCTCTCTTCCCTGTCTGGTCCACAGAGGAGGAGAGTCTGCTGAAGCTGCCAAAAAGAAGCTCTTGCCAGAAGTCCCACCTCCTCAAAAGTTGTTCCATAAGCAGTGGAAACCTGTTGAAACCTGTTTTCCTATGACTTGGTGCCCTGCAGCCAGAGTCTCCTGTGCCTAACAAGGTGCTAGACCTTCCCTCTCAAGGTTTTCCTACATCTGGGGCATTATTCCAGTCTTTACCCATGTGAATCCCTTCCCACCTAACAACAGACGGAGTTGACCTTCCCTCCCCATCTACTCCTGGGAGACCATCAGGATGCAAATAACCATCTTTGTCAAACTCAGCTACAAGAGACCAGCAGATTTGGAAGCCGTGACAGTGCACAGGCAGGTGCATGCATAGACACACACAAACATCCCCCCGTGCTCATAAGCCTGCCTTCCTAAGGAAACCAGCCTAAAAATAACCAGCTGTAGTTGCAATGTGAGCTGTGCCTCTGCTCCCTGTCAGTATGCATTAGAGCACTTCTTAATTTCACATTTCCATGGCTTGTCTCAAAAGAAAACCCGGTATTTCTCCTGTGATCTTTTCCTAGCTTCTTTATATTTTTACCACTGTGTATTCATACTGTTTTCCATGTCAGAGCAGTCCCAAGACTGCAATATAAGCTTAGATATTCTGCATTCAACTTCTTTGCTTAAAGTACCTTATAAGACATGAATTTTAATAATTCTTAGAACAGTACGTTTTATTTTTAACCTGTAATGTAGTTCACTTTATATGCAACTCAGGCAGAAATTTAGAAAAGGTAATTTAGCTGGTAACTGGCACAGTGTGTATATGCCAGCAAAAAAGCACTGTCACTAGAAAACTCTATATTTAGTAACTATGTAGCAGAAGGAGTTAAAAGAGATCTTTTTTCCACTTGACAGAAACTATTTCTGTAGATTGGATCTGGTAAATGCAAAGTAACACGTGCTAAAGACTCCTGTGCAAGTACTTCTCGTCTTTTTTAAAGAAAATGTTTATATAGTAATATTTGAGATCTTCTATATGGTCTTGCGTTGAAAGCCACATTTAAAAGTTTGCATGTGTTCTTTCTCCACTGTCTGCTTTTAGCTGGCCACCATACCCTCCTCTCCAGCATTGTGTTATTTGTGTTTCTCTGACAGCATGAGCCTCACAAAAAGTGCCTTTTTATTTTGTCTTTCCATACAGTAATAGTTCTTCATCATCACAGAAATCCAATATAAGCTACTTATTTTCAACACATTCTGTAACACAGAACCTTTGCTCACAAGACAGACTTCTGGAAAAATAATAATCCTGTATAATACGTCTAAATCCCTCCTGATCAGTAGTATATTCCCGAGTAATTTCCTTGATTCAGCCAAGTTTCCACTAAGAGGCACAAAATCTGGAGGGGAGAAAGTTGAGCCATCCAGGTGGCACAGACACCATTTCACATCATTCCAGCAGCTCAGGAACTCCTGGTTCTCCTCACTGTCTCAAGTTCAGGGGAGGGACAGGGATAGAAGCAGAACAGCAGCATTTGCTGAGCATCAGATCTCCTTACAGCAGACCAGAGCCCCAAATATTTAATGCATCACAAGGGAAGGTTCAAACACAGAGCACCAAGAAAGAAAATGGTGCCATTATAGCACCAAGGCACACTGTTTTTGTTTATGTTTGCCAGAGCTTTCAACTGTTTATCAGAATGGCAACAGATGGCACAAGGCAAACGCACACACTTTTTCACAGTTTCCTACAAAACGAACAGATGTCTTCATTACATGCTACATGACCGCGTTTAACAAAATGTGACAAGAAGCAGAGGTAGAGAAAAATGGCATATCCCTTTCCTAACCTGAATTGCCTCTTGGCACAGATTTGAGTTGTGCCTGAGCATGGGACTGAATGCACAAGAGGGAACTCGGAGCGATTTTCACTTGTCTCTAATCCATCGTATCCAGTGTGTGTGGAAAACAGAAGCAGGGACTTTGGGGTGGTTCCATCCCTAGGGAAACGTGGCAGCTCTCTGGACCAGTCAAGATGAATATAGATGTTTTCATCATCTCTCCTTAGGAATGTTTTCAGGGGATGACAGTGCTCACCTGCATGAGTGGAGCCCCTCCAACAGAGCCCATATGAACCTTGACACCTTTTGTGTCTGCCAAAAAGGACACGTTAGCCACAGTCCATTGCTGCTGGGGCCACAGACAGCCCTTGTACTGCCAAAGCCCTCCCAGAGCCTCAGCAAGAAGATAACAGCAGACTAAACAGTCAAAATGCTAAAGGTTTCTGTAGTGATGTGAGTGAGTAGAGCACCATCAGCAAAATAAATCTGTTCTGAAAGCGAGGCCCATATTGGGTTAAATACTGCCTGTCTCTGTTCATCTGAGTGGCTCAGCAATTCCGGGAAATGCATGTCTTGCCACACGAGGAGGGATAAGAGCATGAAGGCTTGCTCTGCACTGGAGAGCGATGTTTTCACCATTCGTTTTTTCTAACTGCTGCTCCAGACATCAGACGGACTTCCTTTTATTTTCAAATCAGCTAAAGAAGAAATGGAGAGAAGTGTTCAGGTTTGGTGGGTAATGGGCACTTGACATCCACTCACTCAGGTGTTCTGTAACTGGCCGTGGTTCTTACACAGAGTGAATCAGAGTAAAATCACAGCTGATGTGAAAATTTTACAATAGGGCAGCAGACATTCATATGTTTTATTTTGTTTCTGCTGAATGGAACAAGGCCAGCCATTTCAGACAGCTCTCTGAGTTAGGCCATAGACATAACTTGATTACCCATGTGCACTTGTGACTGTAAAGGCAGGGACAGAAGCAGAAATGTCTGCAGCAAAGCACAGCCTTGGATATATTTCTTCCAGCTGCAAGCTTTGAATTGCTTCAGTGCAGAACTACATTCCAGCCTCTTAAAGAAAATTTCAGACTCTTCATAATAACACCAAAATCTGTCTCCAAGCCAGGCTGTCACAACACAGTAGGAGAAACCCATAGCGAACAGAACAGCCTTTGCAGGCACTTCTCTTTGCCCACAATATACGTGGTTACAAAGGAAGAGACTGAATCCTGTCCCTCTTCCCAGAGCTTCTCCAAACAGCCCAGCACAGTGGAAACTTTCATATTGTAACATGCTAAATCAGCCAGTCAGGGTTTTGTCAGGCACCAGATGTGCCAGTGAGGCAAATCCTCTTTCCAACACTATCTCCTACTCTTGCTGGGTAAACCTCAGAACTGTCTTTGTCCCTGCACCTGTAAGGGCTGTACAGTCCCTATGAGGGGCTTTATACAGTCAAGGTAACAGTATATTAATAAACATCAGCAGGCTCCCTTTTTGGGAGGGTTTATCTGCCAGCCCAAGAGACAGAGGCCCAGGATCTCCTTCATCTGGTACCAGCTCACCTCAAAGGTCCTGAGATACCTGCAAATTTGCCCATCTAGACACATGCCGTTGGCCTGCAGCATTCTGCAGTGGGTTTCATAAAGTCATAGGCCAACATGAAACAGGCTCCAGAGCTCAGTACACTGAACTAGTCATCAGATAAAAGTAGTGATCAGCTGCATATAATTTATCAACACCTATTGCATCAATGAGCTGGTGCTCAGGCTGATTGACAGTTCTCTTCTACTCACCCACGGCTGGCTCTCCTGGGACAACGGAGACAGCCCCTGCTACTGGTAAAATTCTCCCACATAAAATGAAATATCTAAAACCCATCTATGTTCCCATTCCCAAAATCAGGAATGACAGCCCAGGCAAATCCTTTGGCTTTCAGATAACTTGCACTCAGCCTAGCAAAACTCCATTCCTAGCTAGTTAGGAAGACACCAACCAGACTTCTACTTCAGAATAGAGTTTTCAGGAGTTGATCCTGTGCTGATGAGAGGCCATAGGAGCTTTCCCAAGGATTTCAGCAGATAAAATCAGTCCCTCTGGTATTACAAAAAACAGAATGTAATTGGGGGATGACTACCATCCCCTGAGGAGAGAAAAAATACCAGGATGCAGCAGAGCAGGAATTCTCCCAAGGAGCAAGGAAGAAAACATTTGTCATGTTTTTAGGCAGGAGCACTCTCACCGTTCTTTCAACCATTTTATGACTTTAATGACTGGCTTCTCTGTTTCAGCAGAGAATTTGCAGAATTTTCTTCTCCCTTCCCCTCATCTCCACCTCGAAGATCTCATTTGCAGCTGCTCACAGAGGTATTGTCCATCTGGAAGGCAGTGACTGCTAAACCCAAAGTTTTTTGTGGAGCTACTGTTCTTAGCGAGCTGCCTCTCACAAGCTTATGTTCATCACCAGTTCTCTGGGCCTCTTCCTAGTGGCATCTGGCAGCCCCTCCAGCGATAAGAGATCACACAGGGTCTCATTAGCAGCGCAAGGCACTTCACAGCAGGGGCTCTGTGCATCAGTTGCAGTGATGTCCTGAGTATTTATGTCACGAAAAAAAATGTAAAAATACGGGCAGTGGTGACACAGAACACTTCTTGCACGTGATGCTAAAATCCACAGCAACAGTCTCACCTACTACATAAAAAGGCAGAAACCCAAATCTATCCTATGTTTGAGTGCGTCTCTATGTGTTTGTGAGCACAATTAATGCAACCCTCAAAACTGTTCTTAATGCACTTACCTCTGCACGGGATGTTGAAAGTTCAACTGTTTCCACAACATTAAAAGATTAAAAATCTTCTTTCAAGTGAAAGGGGACAGAGGGATTGAAACTAGATGATCTTTAAGGTCCCTTTCCACCTGTCGTGATTTGACGCTGGTCCAATGCCAGGCACCCACAAGAGTCACTCGCTCACCCTCCCCTGCCACAGCTGGGCAGAGGAGGGAAAGGAGGAAAGGGTTAATGAAGTCTTCATGAGTGAGATAAGGAGAGCGGGAGAAATATTTCAAGGGCAAAAACAGGCTCAACCTTAGGTGCTAAGTAAAATTTATTACTAACAGAATCAGAGGAGGATAATGAGAAGTAAAATAAGCCCTTTGAATACCTTCCACCCCCCAGCCCCTCCCTCTTTCCCAGTGACAGCGCGGGGAGGCAGGGCAGGCGGGTTTTGGTCAGTCCATCACTGAGATTTCCTTCCACTGCTCCGGGAGAAGAGTCCTTCCCTGTGAGGCCGTGGGGTCCCTCCCACGGGAGACAGATCTCTGTGAACTTCCTGGCATGGGTCCACTCTCACTAGCAGCAGCCAAACCTCACCTGCTGCAGCGTGAGTCCCTCCCACGGGCACACAGTCCTCCCAAAACTGCTGTGGTGTGAGTCCCTCCCACGGGCACACAG